>NW_004624858.1:4030018-4054594 GCF_000247695.1 Heterocephalus glaber | reverse complement strand
GCAGGGGAATAGCTGGGTCAAATGGGACCTCTAGTCCTAGTTCTTTGAGGTATCTCCATACTGATTTCCACAGTGCTTGCACCAGTCTACACCCCTACCAACAGTGGAGCAGGGTTCCTTTTTCCCCACAGGGCCCCCAGCATTTGTTACTGGTTGATTTCTTGATAGCAGCCATTCTTTCTGGGGTGAGGTGAAATCTCAGTGTTGTTTTCATTTGCATCTCTCAAATGACCAGTGATGTGGACCATTTTTACATACATTTATTTGCTGTTTCTACTTCTTCATCTGAGAAGTGTATATTCATTTCAGATGCCCAGTTTTGATTTGGATTTCTAAATTTGGGGGATCCAATTTTTTCAGTGCTTTATATATTCTAGATATTAGTCTTTTGTCTGAGGAAAAGCTGGCAAAAATGTTTTCCCACTCTGAAGGTTATCTCTTTACTCTGTTGATGGTTTCTTTTGCGGTGCAAAAGCTTTTTAATAAGATGAGATCCCAGTTGTTGGAGTTGGCATTTTTCATGAGAGCCCAGCCTAGATGGCTCACAAACATCAAGTCTGAGGACCACGGTTTCAGAAAGCTCTAGGTTTTTGTGCAGTCTCGGTAGTGTTTAAAACATAAAAAGTCTACAGGAAGAAGTAGAAGCAAGAGGAGGAAAG
The DNA here is from genome assembly GCF_000247695.1 of Heterocephalus glaber. Next base: position 4,053,935 of record NW_004624858.1, on the reverse strand, counting down.
AAGAAGCAGTGGAGGGGAGAAGGAAAGGAGGAGGAGGAGGAAGGAGAGCGGAAGGAGGAGGAGAGGGCAGGAACAGGAAGGAGCTCTTCCGTGCGGAAAGAGGTCTGCAGGTTGAGACGTGGTCCCTGGGTCCCTGGCCGGAGCGGAGCTCCTTGCCCCAACTTCTGTCTTCTCTGCGCTCCTGAGCGCCCCGTCTCAGTTACACAGGGGAGCCAAATCGGAGGCTGCTGCAGATGCCCTGACTGGTCTGAGTCCTGTCTCCTTCACACTGTGAGGCTCCCGTGGTGCAGCCTGAGCAGTTCCAGCACTTCCTGCATGGTGCCCAGGGAGCCCCAAGGTTCAGTGTGATGCCAACACGAGTTGGGGGAGGGCTAGCTTTCAGTCCCGGAAGAGGAGGTCTTTCCGGTTTTCCACCAGTGAGAAAACCTTCCTCAAGCATGTTCCCTTCCCTCAGTACCCACAGCAGTTCCCTCCAGCCCCCTTCTTCCTGGGTCTGGAGAGAGATGGGCATGCTTCATTCCCCTGATGAGGTCTTTCTGGTACTAACAAAATTTAGAGTCATGGGTACAAATGGGCATTTTATTTATTTCAATCTGGGGTTGCTTTGGTATAGGAAGTTGAAATAGTAACAGCCAAAATCACTTTGTGCCAGATGTCTCAGGGGACATGACACCTTCTCACTGCGTCCTTGTATGGCACAAGGAGCTGGCTACTTATTTGGGGTCTCTTTTGTAAGGGCACTGTGTTAGCTTTTTGTAACTATGACAAAACACCCGAGACAATCAATTTAAAAGGGGGAGTGGTTTATTTTTGCCGCATGGTTTCAGAATTTCAGGATGTGGTTGCTTGGCCCTGTTGATTTGGGGCTCAGGATTACCGTACATTGTCACGGGAGCACATTGTGGAGAGACCTGTTAATTTCATGGCTGACACAAAGCAGCGGAGAGAGAAGGGAAGATTGCCCAGCATCCTCTTCAAGGATCCGGCGCTTCTAAACAGCATCATGAGATGGAGACAAAGCCTATGACACCGGGGCCCTGGAGGAACATTTCAGATCCAAACTATTGCATCCTTCTCCAGGCCCCGAGAGCCTCACATCTGTCTAACGATGAAAAACTTATTCCATCACCTCCAAGAGTTCTCCCAATCCTCACAGCTCCAGCATTGCTCAAAGGGGACCAAGTAAAAAGTCTCCTCTGAGACTTGGGGCAAACTCTCTTCTGAGCCCCTGGAAAAAAATGCAAAGAACAAATTACACAACTCCAGGGCACAATGGCACAGGGTAAATATTCCCATTGTAAAAGGAAGGGCTAGGAAAATACTAAGGGGGAATTGGGCCAAAGCGAGACCACAACCGAGCAGGATTTAAATACTAAATCCCATGGCTCCGTCTGGCATCTGGGGCACATGCTGGCGGGCTGTGAATTCCAAAGCTCAGCAGCCGACCCTACGGCCTTGCTGGCTGCGATTCACGCAGCCTCCCTCTCAGGCTGGCTGTGCTAGTTGCCTGTGGCTTTCCCGGGCAGGTGCCCCACAGTCCTGGCATCTCTAATTTCTTGGGTCTTCACTACAGCTTCTCATTCTCCTATAGCTCCATGCATCACCTGCCACATGGCTTCCAGGCTGTCTTTTGCAATCTCAGCAGAGGCCTTCTTGCCTCCTATATGCCCACAGAACCCTGCATCGTGTGGATGACACCAAGTTTGCCAGCAACACCAGCAGAATCCCATTCCCCAGGGAGGAGCTCTTATGCCCTCTTCAGTTTCCGAAAGCCCCACGTTCTAATACCATCATCTTGGTAATTCAGTTTTAGCGTAGGAATTTGAGGGAGGAATAAACATTCAAGCAATGCACTCAGTAATTCACCTGCACTAACCCATTTAAACCTGGTAACAAGCCTGCTGGAGATGTTATTGTGGCCACTTCCAGGAAGCTGAGACAGAAAGAGGTTAAAATGACTTGCTGAGGGTCACACGTCCACTGCAGTAAGAGCAGACCTCATATTCCAGGTAAGGCAGTGTCCCCTGGAGCCGAAGTTCTTAACAACCTGGCTCCACAGCCTCTAGCATATTTCAAGGAGTCTTCGGTCTCCCTCCGCTGTGCTCTGTGATCCTAAAGAGCTCTACCTTCCCTTTCCCAATTTTCCCCTGTGCACCTTTGTTCCTCAGGAAGGCTGTGTGGAGGGAAAGCCACCCAGGGGGAATAACTGCTTGGGGATGACTCAGGGCAGGCTCAGTGTCATTGTCCAAAAACCCTAAGAAAACAGAAGTGCCTGATGGTCCCAGGAAATACGGGAACTGCTTGGCAGTGCTGGGCAGACCCCTCAGGATCCTGCTGCAAAGATCCATGCAAGGGGAGGAGAAGCTGGAGCAAGCGCAGCTTCTCTCCGCCCCGCCGCAACTTTCAAGACAAAGGTTTGCAGGGTGGGGGTGTCGCTCGCAGCAGAGGGTGTGCCGAGCCTGTGTGAAGCTTGGGACTCCGTCCCCACACCGAAAGGAAAGACAAAGAAAAGGTTTGGGGCATTTTCCTTGGAGGGTTGTACTTTTTCTGCACAAGTGAAGGTGCTCTTATTCTTCGGGTGAAGAGATCAAAGTGAGGACACGCTTTGTGCCTATGAAGTTCGCTCCCACAGGAGGTGAGCGGATAGCTGCAGAGTGAGGACGAGGCACCCCCTCGGTTTGCAACGAACGCGGTGTAGACCCAGTGAGTAACCAGCTGAGTGGCGCTTCCGAAGCCAACCTCGGCCCCTGAGTTGTTTTTCTAATTTTTTTTTTTTTTGGTCTCTTCAATTTTTACGGCGTTGGAGCTGTCCAAAGCAAAAGCCTGCTCATTCCCTCTATTTAAATGTGAAGGCTCCTTCCTCTTCCACCTTCAGAGTCCTGGGCTCCAGACTAAGTACACAGGCGAGAAATGAGGGCAGGGCTAAAGAGGAACATATAAAAAATAAATGAGCCATTCCTAAAAATGACCATTATTACCAGAAGGAGCTGGCTGCCAGCATCTCGGTGTATGTATTAACTCAGCTGCTCTCTCTGTAACAACCCAGAATGAAGCCAGTGGATCATCTTTTTAGTGGCTGCTCAGCTGATTTACTATAACTTTGAACAACCCATTGTGAAATGAGCACTTCACTTTGCCATAATGATGATGAGATTTCGCTTGGTGCTATTTTTTATCACGTAAGCCTCAATATTGGTAAAATAAATTCAGCCATGCCTAGTTCTCTCTTGCAGGCTGTGGAAGGGATTAACGGCCTCTTGAAGTCATTTCCACAAATCCTAAAAATTGGCTTTATTTTCCTAAAACTTAGCATATCTTTCCTGGAAATTGGAAATGCCAAGATGTTGGAATTCTTGGGTATCTCCGGGAGCAGCCACAGATTGCTTCTCTCTTTTCACGCTGGAAGACACAGAGCTTGGACACTCTGTTCCTCTGAGGGCTGTGGGTCTATCTCGGCAATGACATGAAAGAAGTCTGCAAAGAGCCTTGGAGCTGACAGCTGGGATCTGGGGGCCATGCACCCACCTGTTTTTTATTTCTTGCTTGGAGTTTTGCTGGGTCGCCTAAGTCTCTTTGCTTCTCACAGTCAATGTTGGGCTCTGCCCTTGTGGAAGCTGTGACTATGAAAAAAGGAGACTGATTTCTGCATGTGGCTTATGGAATGAGTGCAGCCACCCCTTGTAAATCTCTACAGGATACAAGCCCATGTGTGTCCCCTGCGGTTCCGAGAACAATCCGCGCCGAATGCTGACAGGAAAGGCCATTATGGTCACTGATGTTCTCACCATCTGGAATGGTTGCAGTTGTCAGGATCTGAGATGACTCACTGTGCTGAGGAATCATTTCTCTAATGGCAGCACTAATCAGGAGGGATGAAGCCGTTGCTAAGAGCCACTGCATGAAGAAAATACCCTGCCAGATGAAAAGCAAGGGCTCTGATTTGTTTTCACCCATTTGAAAATGAAGTGGCTTGGAATGTCATCCTCATTTTCAACAGGCCATCCTTCATGCCAGGAGCCTGTACCTCAGACTGCCTTCAGGAGTGCCAGGCTCTGTTTGTGTGGATGTGCACTTAGGCTCTTTGTCCTTCTTCTCTCTAGCCAGCTTCGCCCTGTGGAGCTTGGCCAATTCTATTTTAGCAGCTTAGCTGGTTGGTGTGGATAGAGCAACCCAGGCAGATGTGGAAGTAGTGTTTTACACCATCCCCTGCCTCCAGCATTTGCCCTAGTGCCATTCTGTGCAAACTCACTCCATGGACCCCTCCCACTGAGAGTTGGCCCTATGGAAATTCCCCAGCAGCAGCTGGAGAAAAGTGCGTGTTGAACTTTAATTGTGTGCTGTTGTGTTTGTCAGCTTTCTGTCTCAGTGACAAAATACCTGTGACCGTCAACTTTAAAAAAAGGGAAGGTTTATTTTGGCTCATGGTTTCAGAGGTCTCAGTCCATGGCATTTGGTCCTGTTGTTGCAGGCCTGTGGAGAGTCAGAACATCATGGTAGAAAGTAGGTGGTGAGGAAGCTACTCACCTCACAGCATTCAGAAAGCAAAGAGAAACAGAGGAAGAGGGTGGGCTGCTGGTGTCATCTTCAAGGGCACACCTGCAAGCAACCTAGCTTTCTCCCTCTGGACCCCACCCCCCAAAGATGTTACCTTTTTCCAAGAGCCCCAAGACTGAGTGACCAAAGCTCCATACTTGGGCCTTTGGGGCATATTCCAGACCAAAGCCATGCTGCCAGAAGCATGGTAAGCCCTGAAGATAGAGCAGGTGACAGGGCAGGACACCTGCCATCGAAGTGCACACCAAACCTCGCCTTGGGCCTCCCCAAACGTGACAGTAAGGAGTTCCATGAGTGTCTTTAGACAAGCGACCCCCAATCTTTTCGGCGCCAGGGACTAGTTTTGTGGAAGACACTCTTCCTTTCTTCCTTCCTTTCTTTCTTTGTTTTGAGACAGGGTCTCACTCTGTGGTTCAGGCTGGCCTTGAGTTCACTCTGTAGCCCAGGCTGGGCTCAGACGCGTGTTGATCCTACTGCCTCAGCCTCTCAAGTGGTGGGATTACAGGCGTGTGCCACCACACCTGGCTGGAAGATAATTTTTGTGTGGACTGGTTTTGTAGAAGACAATTTTTCCATGGACCAGCGTAGAGGTGGAATGGTGTAGGGAGGAGCTGGCAAGCTAAGATCCATCTCACCTGCAGTTCACAGTAGGGTTCTTGCTCCTATGAGAATCCAATGTAGCTATGGATCTGACAGGAAGGAGGTGGGGCTCAGGCAGTAATCTGAGTGATGTGGATGGCTGTAAATAGATGAGAAGCTTTGCTTGCTCCTGGCTGCTCCCTTCTGCTCTGTGGCCCAGTTCCTAACAGGTGATAGACTCCCATGGGCCTGTAGCCCAGGGACTGGAGACCCCAGTTTTAGAAAAACCATGAGAAGCAGGCTGGGTCACAGCAGTAGGGAGGACAGACCCATGGCCCACAGGGGAGAGCATTTCCTTTTCTCCACACAGGCTCCACTGGTCATTTTGGGAGACCCATCTGCAGCAGAGTTTTCCACCAGTGGAGGCTTCTGGAGGTGGTGGGCAGTCATTCAGAGAGACGCCTGACTCACTGGGTGGCAGCCTCTTCTATAGGCCTGGCCTGCGGCTCGACCCCAGAGGGTCAGTAAGGCATCCGTTCCATTTACACAGGTATTGCAGGACTTCACCTCAACATGCCTTGCTGGTAGCAAAAGCAGTGGATTGAAGGAAACCAACCCTCCCTACAATTTTGATGTTTTTTGGTGCCACAGTGACCTTAAGCATGGACTCTAAAGGGTACATGGTGTGGGGTCTCACAGATTTGCTGTTAAGAACCCTTAGTCATGAGGGGAGTCTGTGTGGGTCTCATCTGGCCTCTTGTGACATTGAAGATCTGCTGATTTCGTAAAGTATTCGTTTCCCAAGGCAGCTCTAACAAATGACCACAAACTGGGTATTATAAAAGAAAATGAATTTAGTCTCTCACTGTTCTGGAGGCCAGAAACCCCAAATCAACACGCTGCTTCCTTCCAGAGGCTCTGAGGAGAATCCCGGCCATCCTTTCTCCTGACTTCTCACAGCTGCTGGCTGCCGTGGGCATTTCTTAGCTCAAGGATGCCACGCTCCATTCTCTGCCTTCTCCTTCGAACGGCCTTCTCTCTGTGTGCTTTCTTCTCCTCCTAAGGGCATTTGTGAATTTAGCCCCCTCTCCACTGTGAAGTCAGAATGATCTCATCTCCAGATTCTTAACTGTATCTGCAAGACCACTTTGCCAAGTAAGATCACAGGTGCCAAAGGTAAGAACCTGAACATATTTTCAGCGCCATAGTTCAACCTACTACACCTACCATCTGCACACTTTTCCATTCTAGGCCTTTCCAAGATGCCTCATGGTTCTTAAAATGATTTAAATTATGCTACTAGAAGAGATGCTCCCCTCTCACGCAGTGGGTGGAACAAAATTGCCTGCTACTAACTGTTTTTGCACTAAGAATAAACTCCCTGTTTTCACAGGCTTGATCTTGCAGCCTTGGTGTGTTGGGCTTCACCCTGCTGGGCTGCTTTTTGTGGCTGAGGGAACAGTTGCCTTCTGCTCTGTTGAGTGGGAAGACTGTGACTGGAGCTGAAAGCCCAGCCCCTGTCCTTTGCCCCACTGCACATGTCCCCTGCAGGTGGCAGCCCACGGTGTCCTTTCTTCCTTTTTGTCAGGGTGCCCTTTTTAACCATTTCACATCCATTTCCATGTGGCAGCTACCTTTTCCTTTCCTCTGGTCTTCTTCCCACCTGGTGTACTTTGGATCTTGAGTGTCCCCGTGTGTTAAATGCTTGGTCCCCAGGCTGTGCGCAGTTGGGAGGTGGAACCCCGGGGAGGTGGGCTAGTGGAAGGAAGTCAGGCCATTAGGGTGTGCTGTAAGGGGCCATATGGGAACTTCAGGCCCTCCTATCTCCCTCTTGGCTTCCCAGCTGCCATGATACACTGCACTGCCACAGGCCAAAGCAACAGGTCCAAGTCACAAGGAACTGAGACTTCTGAGACCAAGAGCCAGAAGAAACCCTCTCTTTTATAAGTCTTTTTATCTCTGGTTTTTTACAGGAATGGAAAGCTGATTAACCCACCATCATTCCTCTTCCTTGGCCTGGCCTTACACAGCTGCTTACTCATTTTGACAGTGTTCCTAAGATCCCTGTTGTAAGAAAACCCACCAGCATTCTTTATCCTAACATAAAACATCCATAGGATTTATATGTTACCAAATAAGCTCACTGGATCCTCACAACTGACATATTACTTGTCCTATCCATGTTTCACAATCAGATGAAAGCCCAGGGGGGCTGTGTACCTTATGCAAGGCCAACTACCAAGAGGTGGGAGGACTGGGATGTAAACCCACAAAGTCTGTCTCAGGAGCCCGGGGCATCACTGCTGTCAGGCTTCCTCCCATGTGGGCCACAGAGGGACAGGCTCTGCAGACCCTGGCAGCCAGAGGCCCATCCCCTGCTTCCCAGTGTCCTGCAGCCCTTCAGGTCCCTGCCCTTGGAGACCAAAGCTCACCCTCGGAATGCACTGAGCCAGGCAAAGACTCATGAGTCTGCAAAGACACGTGATTCCTCACTACACAACAGTTCCTGGGCTGAGGCTGTGAAGCAAGCCTTGCAGAAACTTGGCATGATGTCGAGCTGCAGGGTCCTCTGGCTCGTGGGCTGTACCTCTGCCTCTTCCTCGCTCCTGGCCCACCTCCACAGTGGAGGTGTCCTGGTCCCCCTACCTCTGCACAGGAAGTTGAGGTTGCCTGTAGTGTCCACCAGCCCTGCAGTCCTGCCTCTGGGTCTCCACTGATAATCAGTCCCTTCCCCAGAGCGACCACACACACTCTCTACTCATGGGTTGCGAGGTCTCACCCCAAGCCTCACATAATGATGCAACACCGTGAACCTGGACCTGCCCCAAGACCTGCTGATCAGGGAGCAGAGAAGAAAGGGTTCCTCTCATCCTCTCTATGATGGACAGGGCAGCTTCTGGTCATGAGAGCCGTCACTTCAGCCTCCCTAACTTGTCAACAGCGGCTCGTTCTTATCTCTATCAGCTGAGTACTCACTGCTATAGTAAAAAAGAACTTACATTCAGGAAGTGAAAAAAGGAATTAAATTTACAAGTCAGGTACAGTGGTGCACACCTGTAATCCCAGCATCCAGGGAGGCTGAGGCAGGAGGATCACAAGTTTGAGTTCTACTAGGACCTTGTCTCAAATAAAAATGTCTGGGGATACAGCTTAGTAGTAGATGACGCCCGGGTTAGATCCCCAGAGCTATTTAAAAAAAGGAGCTGAAGGCATATTTGTATTTTCAGGTATTTGCTATGTGAAAGCCTTATGGTGAACTGGAAGCATTAGCCAATGAGCCCCAAACATTTAGAAAGTGGACATGGCTGTGGCATTGGCAGGAGAGTAACTCCTGGCTCCCCGAGGCTGTCTGGAGCCCACCTCGTCCTTGAATCTGGTCCACTCTCCCAAAAGCACTGGGGCATTAGCAGGTGTGGCCCTCCAGCCTCTGCTTGCATGAGAGGCCCCGACAGTTAGCCCAGTGCTAGGCGGCCAGGGTGTCAGAAAACCACTTCACACTCAGCTCACAGCCTCAGGCTGCACAAGCTGCAAGGGAAAGTATGGTTTCGCTTCCATCTGACCTAGAGTGTGCCTTCCTTGACCACTGCCTGCTGGGCAAGAGCAGAGCTGTCTTCTTACTTCCCTTTCTTTTCTTTCCCGAGTAGAACCCTACTTCTGAGTTTGAAGTCAACACACGTTGTATGTTATATGCCGCAAATAAATTTATCTTTTTACTCATTTCTGGCTTAAAATAGCAATTTGCTAGTGTGATGATGATGATGATGATGATGATGATGATGATGATGATGATGATGCTGCTGCTGCTGTTTTAGGGTCAGTTTCTTCAAAAGACAAAGAAGATTTCAAATTTTACATTAAAAGCTCAGTTTATCTACGGTTCAGAGTTTGGCTGACATGAAAGCAATTTAGTCAGCTTCATGGAGATTCAAGAAAGAGGCTTAAAAATGAAGGCTGGTGGGTTTTTGGGTTAAGTGGCAGGAAGAAAACTTAGTGACTCAACTTATAGATGAGGAGAGGAAAGAGGTTTATTGATAAGTTTGGAAAAACTCATCAACCCCCCAGAAGGGACCCTTCTCAGACCTGTGGAAACTCCTGAGGAACCTGTGCACAGCTCCGGTGTACAGGAGCCAGGTGTGTGGCTGGTGGCTCGAACTGCCTGCCCTACACCTCCCTAGCACCTCTCCAGCTCACTTAGGTTTGGAGATTTGTCACTTTTTTTGCAATGTTTTTGAAACCTCAGGTGGGTGGGTTGCATTAACCACAGTGGTGACTGCTGCTTAGTCTCGTCAGCGTTGGAGGAAGTCTGTTTTTTGCGGTGCTGGTCCGTGTTTGCTTGCTTTTTCTTTCTTGAGCTTTTGTTTGGTTTTATTGCTAATTAAATTCCTCTTAACCTCCTGTCTTTGTTTTGGGTTGGACACCAAGCTACGAACCAGAAGGGCTGGACTGGAAGCTCAATTCTGCCTTCACACAGTGGTGTGAACTTGGGGTTTGTCATTTAAACCCCTCTGCACCTCATTTCCTTTTCTGCAACACAGAACTCTTGAAACAAAGAATTTTAAATTTGATGAGATCTTAGATGTGTTTTAGTCAGGCAAAGTATTTTCTGTTTCTTTCTCTTGTTTTTGAAGATGTAGACACTAAAGGTCACAAAAGTTAAAAGAATTGTCCAAAACTTCCAACCTCCCAAGGTTGAGAATACAAATGAGTTCATAAGCAAAGGAAATTGTAATGACTTATGTAATGCTCTGAATTCAGAATTGCCTTTGGCAAAATATTGAGGTAGACAAAGCCTGTTTTCTTACCTTCAGTTCCACCTCATTCTTGACTAGCACTCACATTTGAGGCCATTGTTTGCCAGGAGGGGTTGGAAATGCAATCAGTGTTTAACATGACTTTTGACACTACACAGAAGGGCAGCTGTATTTGCATCACTCTGGAAGTGCAACACAGAAAGTGTTGTTAGTTAAGTAACTTTTAGATGTATGAAGTTTGCATGCTCAGCCTTAGCTTTTCACTGCTACAATAGTGCATGATACAATAGTGCCTGGAGGAAAATGGGCTAGACGTTGGCAGCTTAGACAACAATCTCTGGGTGTGGCAATCATTCTCTGTTCTTCTCAAAGTATGGCGAGCATTTGAAAGGCAACCTAATATGACACAAAGTTAATTTAGAAACTTCAGGTGAATGCAGTGTGATTTTCAAATACCTTCCCTTCAACTCACAGTTCAAAATTATTGGCCTCAATTCTCAAAGCAGACCTAGAAATACATCTTTGTTCAGGGTTGTAAACAAGATTCTCCTCATCAGGGACTCTCGCTAGATTTGGAACCAGCAGCAACAGAATTGCGAACTAACAACTTTAAAATGAACATTGCCCAGGTCCCAGCCCTAAATATTTTGAACCGATTGAAGTGGAATGGGGTCTGGGCATCTGTATTATTTTGAATTCGGAAAAGTTTAACAATATCTACTGACAGCATGCATTGGTCATTGAGATATATCAGTTGTTTCAGGCCTATAGTGGAGATGGTCAACAGCAAAGTGTTCAGGAAAGTTAGAATCCTGGCAGGGAGGAGATGGCTCATCTGGAGATGGATAGCAGCGATGGTGAATCTGTTTAACATCACTGGATACATACCTAGGAGGGGTTATGCTTGGGACTGTTGAGTATGTACTTCTTCCACACACGCACGGAAGTGCAGGTGGGGATGTGACCAACTCACAGTAGGGTTTTCAGAGTATTCTAAGGGATGAAGACCCCCACTTCTCCACCCTTGCACTGCTCAGCCTCAGCCAGAATCCCACGTTGATTGGACCCAGCTAGAATGCTCAGAGCAAGAGAGCCCTATTGATGTACGCAGTTCAGAAGATCAGCCATCCAGGCACAAGCATGGTGGATGAATTGGGTTCTCCAGAGGAGCAGAACCAGTAGAATATGTACATATGTATGCATCTACACTTGAGTGAGTGTGTGCGTGTGTGTGTGTGTGTGTGCATACATTCTTAAGAATATATGGAGATTTATTGGATTGACTTACAGGGCCAAAGCTTGAATAATCCCACAATGGCTGCCTAGAGCCTGGTGAGCCAGGGAAAGCAGGAGCTGCTCTATTCAAGAAGCTGGAGCCCTGAGAATAAGAGGCAGCAGTGATGCAGCCCAGTCCAAGGCTGAAGACCCGGAAGCCCCTTGAGGGTCTACTGACGTGAGTCAACATTCCATTCGAAGGCTGAAAACTCTGGAGTCTGATGTCCTGGGGAGAGAGCAGCAGCCAAAATTACTCCTGCCCAGGAAGAGTGGCGAGTGCCTGGCTGCCCGCTTCCCTGTGTGCTTTTTGTTCCACCCCGAGCCCCAGCCCACTGGAAACCGCCACGCACATTTAGGGCAGGTCTTCCATTCTGTTCAGAGACTCACAGGCCAGTCGTCTCTGGAGACACACTCACCAACACACTGGCAGCGTGCTTACCAATGTTGTAGGCATCTCAAAAGCCAGTTGGGTTGACGACCAAGATCAACAATCTCAGCGGAGACAAGGAAGAAGGCTTGAAGGGATGAAAGGGAGCTGGCTGCATAGGCCTTGTATCCCCATCTGCTCTCTGGAGAAAGGGCCAGACCCACTAACTTCACGGAGAAGTGTGGTATGAGGACAGCTGCCGGGCTGTGTGTTCCTTAGACACAGCTGGGCACAGCCAGCGAAGGCAGCAGTAGGCTTTCCAAGGCAAAATCTTTTTCTGCATGCTGTGATGTTCACTTATTTACATCTTTTGGCCTAGAAAAATCCCATTTCTAGGTATCTGCCTTAAGGAAATAATCAGAGATATAGACTAAAAACTACATATAAGAATATTCATTGAAGTATCGCTTATAATCCCAAAAAACAATCAATTAAATGACCAGAGTGTACAACATAATAAGTGAGAAAGCAGAATACAAACTGCATGTGAGGCATAATGTCAATTGTGTAAAAAGTGCAAAGCACACTAAAATCTTGGCATGGTCATCTGGGGTCAGAATAAATTTGTTTCTATTTTGAAAGATTTCTTGTTTCTCAGCATTTCTATATTGAACACAACTTACTTTGATAATCCAGAGAAACCAACAAATGTTAGTTTTAAAAAATGTGTGACCACCTTAAACGATAAATCTTGCCAATAGAGAGAACCACAGAATTTGCTCTGCCTCCTGTACAAAAGGCATTGATTTACCTGCTGGCTGCCTACTAATTTGAAGGGAAGCAGCCAGGGGGAGGTAGCCACCTCCCCCCGAAATACACAGTGTTTGTGGCTGAGGGTGCAGCTTCCTTTGATGGAATATTGCTAAATGATGAAATTCTATCTCCCACAAGAAATTATTTCTGCTGGCTGTGCAAACGTCGGGCTGGAGCCTGCCCTTGGAGAGGCGGCTGCATTACTAAGTATTTGTAAAATCAGCAGAACCTATGCATGAACGGTCACAGTGGCTGATTTTACAAGCTACTCACGACAGGCATCTGCACATAGAAAACCATAGCTCAGAGCATATTTAACCTATTGTGATTCCTTCTTATTTCATGTTTTGCCATTTTTGAATGGGTGTCATTTTACCCAGGGGAGAATGCTCTTTGTGTAAAATGGCTTATGAGAATACAATATATTAACCTAACCTTGGCATAATCTTGCCTACTTACTCTGGCTTGTATTTAACCACTTCTCAGCCTTGCATCTCCTACTCTCTGAGGTAGCGTGGCCTGTCTCATCATAATGCCAGGTGGGTGTGGGAATGTACTTCCAGAAGGAATTGAGTTCCAGCTGAGGTTGAGCCTTCAAAGGCTCATGGCATTGATATTCAGTCCAGTTCTCTTCAAGATTTCAGGTCCCTCCCAGGAGAGGGGATACCTGCATAGGTCGCAGGCCTTAGTGGATCTGCTCAGCACTGTGTCTCTATGCTCAGGACTGCTTGTTAGTGACCAGTGGCCAAGCCAGCATTTGGAGGCACAGGTCCCTGACTCCTGCTGGCTTGACATCAAGGCATTTCATACAGTCAGCTAATGGTGAGAGTTCTCAACCACACAGATTGTGCATCCTTCAGACAGATCATAGGGTGAAATCTGCAATATTTTCATCCTGTCTTTTTTCCCCAAGGAATTAACGGTGCCCATTTTACCCTTCAAATCATCTTCTGGAGTTGCAATGTTTTAACTGGGGAAATTAATTTTGGTATCAGTGAAGTCAATGAAAGATTACAAAAACTTACAAGACAGCTTTAGATTTCTTTTAAATTAGAATTTAAAAAGAATGAACTACTGAGAGCAATTTTTCTTAACTAGCTAAGATAAGCACAGCAGATAACTCATAAAGCCTTTTCAACATACTGCAAGAGTCACATCCCCAAAGATTCTGACCTAGAAGGTATAGGGTGGAGACTGCACATTTGTGTATTGAAAATGCTCTACTTCAGAGTGATTGCATTAGAAAAAATACTGGAAGAAATGAGACAATCATAATAGCATTTTTTGTTAGTAGTATACTTTCTAAAGGTTGGTACATTTTTTCCTGTTATACTTGGTTGTTGCTATAGTTTGGATCTTGAACATCCCCCAAGGACCCATGTATGGAAGGTTTGGTTGCCAGCATGTGCTGCTGGGAGGTGGTGGAACCTCTAAGAGGTGGGGGTCTAGCAGGAGGGAGTTAGGTCAGCAGAGGTGTGCTCCAGAAGGGGATACTGGGACTTGGCCTCTTCCTCTTTATCTCACTTTGTTTCCCAGATGCTATGAGGTAAAGAAATCTCCTTTACCGCTCACTCCCCATAATGATGTACTGTGCTGCCAGGTGCCCATAGTGATAGGATCAAGCACCATGGACTGAACCCTCTGAAACCAAATTGATGTAAACCTTTCCTCTTTTAAAGTGATTACCTCCAATGTTTCATCACAGCAATGAAAAGCTGACTAATGCAGTTGCTTTTATATGAAATTAACACACCAAATGACTGACATTTTAAGATTTGAGTGAGGTCTGGTGATGTACTTCAGTCAGAGATGCTTGCCTGGCATGCATAAGTCCCTGGGTTCAACTCTCAGGACTGCAAATTAAATAAATAAAATTGGGTGAGATCCAAGAAGACAACTACCTTAACATAAAGCAGAAGGAGTCTCTCGTATATTAATAACATCTTTCATATATGAGCAGCTCACTTTCCCTACATTTTTCCAAGTTGTGGCTGAGTACTTTCTGTACTCTAGCCAGAGTAAGAGATTCACATTTCTCAGTGACTGGCATGGCATTATTTCTAGAGAAATTAACTGTGAGCATAAAAGCTTGGCCAAAGGCACAAAAGACGAAGGCAGGCACATCTGAAGATGTCCAGAAAGACAATGGGAGGTGTATTTGAAGATGTCCAGAGATGCAGAACTGTGACTCTAAATACTCTAAATATGATGCATCTATTCAGAGGAAGGTAGAATGAAAAAATACATACTGGGAAAAACCTTAGTTCTTTCACTTTTGTTCTGTTCTACATAGAAGTTTCACACTATCAAAGTTATCAAAACACCATCAGAGAAGGTTAGAAGAGGGGCAAGCCTGCCTAGGCTTTGTACGCATGTGGTCACCATTATGAAAAAGTTGTCAAACTACCAGTCAGGTAATAAAAGTTCAGTTAATACAAAGGAAAGTGTTGCGCTCAAAGAATCATTTCTTTATTCACTTAAGAACACAGAGCAGTGATTGTGTGTTACTATTACTTCATGGCCACTTGTTCCATCTGTCTGGTTTGAGCCCTCAGAAAAGGTCTTGATAGTGCCTGCTGAAGGAGGGACACAGATTCATTTTCAAGCGGCAACGCTTTCAAAAACAATGAGGCTTTGTGAGCTCTCTGCAAATACAAAGTGATCCATACAGAAGTCAGGGATTTATAGTCCCGAAAAAGAGATATTAGCAACCTGAATGAACCTTCAGATTTCTCAGGTGGTTTGGTTTTCTATCCTCTGTCTAAGTAGGGTAGGGGAGAAGGACCGGGTTCCAAACAGTATCCATGGGTGGGGTGATAGGAACAGCCAGGTGAGAAATTCCCTTGGAGATGAGAGGAACTGAGGTTATTTGTGCGCAGAGCTGACCCAAAGCTCCCAGCTGACGGCTTCCCCAAATACCATCACTGCAAGCTGGAAGTGTAGGAAGCATAAGCAGAGCTCCAAGTCTGCCCCAGATCTTCCCAGAGAACCCACTTGGGAGCAGGGGCAGCGCGATCGCATCATTCACACTTGAACTCAATGCAGTGAGCACATTTGTTTGTTCTCATTAAGTGCAGGGTTGCAGGCGTCAACTGACGCACTGAGGCAGCTCGCTGGGGCAGGTCCAGGGAGCCTGGAGCCCGTGGCATTTTAGGAGAGTTAGGACAGCCAGGCCCCGCTCTCTGTTCCCAGCTCACAGCCTTGGAACCCAGCCTTGGAGTCCAGATCCTGGGTGACTGTCAATAACGAGGGATTTCGGTAGCTGCTTGCCAGATGTGATTTCCAAAAGCCTCTGAGGTCCCAGTAAATGCCCAAGGCCACCTCAGGGCTCAGGAGGAAGGCCAGACAGGGGCAAAGACTATGGGCTCTTGTTTCAAGCAGGGCTTCTTTGATTGGGCCCTAAATGAGACTGATTTGAAAGGTCTGAGAGGCACAGGGCTAGCAAATCCTCATATCCTTTCGCAGCTGAGCACAGTAGAGGCTACAAGCACAACTCTGGGGCCAGCTGGCCTGGGTTCAGCCCTCATCTTTTTTGCCTAGGGCTGTGGGACTTTGGACTTGTTAACTTTCTTGGGCCTCAGTTTCCTCATCTGTAATATGGCAGTAGTAAAATTGCTGATCTCAAAGGACTAACATGAGGATTGAGTTAACATACATGAAACCCTTGGAACAGAGTCTGGCACACAAATAAGGGTTTCTTATTATTATTGGCCCAAGCTAGCAGGGAGCTTCTGAGCCAGCATTATTAAGAAAGCCACAAAAGGGAACGCAGAGAAGCGTACTGCTTCTGAGTAAAGGTGCTTAGGAACATAATTGGATTTGCTGAAAGTGCCTTTTTAGACAGTACTGTAGGCTTCTGATTCACATTTGGGAAGAAAAGCAGAACAGAAGGTGATAAATTCCTTTATGGGAGAGCTTGGCAGGAGAGGCAGATGTAACTGTAAAGTTAATTGGTGACTGGGAGGTGGAATTCTGGGCGGAGGAGACAGAGGCATGAGCTGTTCCCTCTCCCACTCTGCTTTATGGTGATTGCTTCATTAGGGATGTGGAAAGGCCTATCTCTCCGGTGGCTGCTGGTCCTGTCTTTGCCCAGACAGGGATGATGTCAGCATATAGTTTATGGAGTTCTGCAGTCCTCCGGAGGATTCCGGGAGCTCACTGAGCGTCTCTGGGCCGCTTGCCAGCACTCGAAGACCGAATCCCACAGGAATCTTGTGGACTCCAACTTGCCCGTGTCTCTGTCAGGATGTTTGCTCTTGTTCTCCCTGCAAACATGAGGGCATGAAAAGCAACCTCACACGTTCCTCCAGCGTGTTCCTTCTTTCCTAGCCCTTCTGGCCTGAGTTTCTGAGAATTCTGCTCCGTTTCTCAAACCTCTCCTCAGATTCACAAGGCATGTAGAACAAGATAACTCTCCAGATATATGTTGGGTTTAAGCTACAGAATTTAAGATTGTAGAAGGTTTCATTTTATGTATTGCAAGGAGAGAAACACATACCTGCTAATTAAACTCTAGCATATGCTTTCTGCTTTGTAATCAGTTTGAAAATGCTCATTTAGACTTAGACACGGATTTTTTTTAAAAAAAATTGCATATCTTGGACATTCAAAAAAGAAAAATCTAAGGCTAGGGTATTCCTAAAACTTTTAAATATGCAGAGTCTGTGACTTCTGAATCACTTTTTAACCCACAGCTAGCAATATCTGTGGTTTTTCTTCACATAATGCTGATTCTCTGTTGCATCAGGAGCCACAGGTATGTCAAATGTCAATGTCAAGTAGCAGCATCCGCATTCAGAAGACATTGGAAATGGCCTGGGAACTCCCAGAGGCAGTGGCAACCAGTCCGAATCTCAGTGGAACAGCTAGGACAGGCTTGGGCTTGTGGAGCAATGGGAACTTCTTTGTGGCTATCAGCAGGCAGCAGTAACTCTAAGATGTACCCCAACTGGAGGAGCATTTAAGCACAAAACAGTGTGCATCTTAGAAGCCATGACACTGATAATCTAGGCTTATACTTGTTACTCTAGGAGGATGAATTGAAGTGTCAGAAAACTTTTGAAGTTATTAGAAAACTCCCTCATTTTGGCCTATTCCAGGAACTGGACAATCCCTCCCAATAGGGCATGAGGAGAAGGTGAGAGTCCACCCGGGCAGGAGACAGCTGTCCCCGTCATGTGTTTTATATCCTCCCCAAGGATCTTCCCTTAAGTAAGAGCCATTTCTTTGCATGATGGTGTTGTTATTCCCTGTTAACATACAAATACCCTTACAAAGGTCACTCGGTGTTTCTATTGCCTGATTGATGATTTCTCCCTCCTAGAGTGGGTTTTGCCAGAGATTTATTTAAAGGAGCCAACTTTTAAAAAGGAAAAGTCTCATAATGTTTCAGCTGCAAAAAACTTAGACCACAAAAGAGCACATATTGTGTGATTCTATTTCTATGAAATGTCCAGAATAGGCAAATCTGCAGAGAGAGGATGAAGTTTCGTTGTTGCCAGGGGCTGAGAGAAATGTAGAAATGCAGAGTGTGACAATTAATGGGGACAGGGTTTCTCAGGGAGAGACAAACCTAATCTGAAATTGGATCATGGTAATGGTTGCACAACCCTGTGAATATACTAAATATATAATATACTAGTATGCTAACGTGTAAATATACACTTTTAATAGCATCTGAATTCCGTCTCAACAAAGGCATTTTAAAAACACTTAGACTGTGTTATGTGTGTAATAAACAACCTAAACAGAAATTCTTTTACATGTATCCTAGTGATAATTATTTAATAAAAACCCAGCAAGAATTATTTCACTCGAAGAAATTCAAGAGACATAACAAGCAGAAAGCCAGAAGCCATGGCAGAGAAGATTTGGTCCCTCCTTTGAGGATCCTCCAGTCAAGGAGGAGCAGGAAGGAGAGATATATACTGAAATGACTCTGTGGGGTGGAGAACATGCTCTGAGAGGCTCTGAGGTTCTCGGTGAACTCAAGATTTGGCCTGGCCTTGAAGTCATTGGAGAGATAGGCAGGGATGGGGAGGGGGGAAGGGACAGAAAGAGCAATATTTCAGAGCCTTTGCAAGCCAACATTTGCATTCTTAGAAAGAGGCGGGTGCGGGGGGGGGGGCGTGAAGGGTGAACAGGGAATGGGGAAAAAATCAGAACCAAGATCCATCATGTGCAGGTACAAGTTTCCAATGATAAATGTAAATGTACTGTATACCTAAAATGTACCAATAAAATAATTTAAGAGAAGAAAGAAAGAAAGAAAGAAAGAAAGAAAGAAAGAAAGAAAGAAAGAAAGAAAGAAAAAGAAAGAGGCCTAGGGAAGCTCATGGGTGTAGCCAAGGAGAGCAACTCTAGGCAGAGTTAAAGGTGGAGGAGCCAGAGAGAGAGTGGACAGGTAGAGCCAAGGCAGAGAAGGCCTTGGGTTTGAGGGGGGAGTGTTGTCTATAAAATGACAAGAATCTACCAGAAGGTGTGAGCAGGGTCTTTCAGCTGGTAGCCAGCACACACACCATGAACTCTAACCCAGTTTCCCCAACTCAGTGAAGTCATCACTCCCTGGATCGAAGACAGTATCATCCTCTACGCCATCCCCCACAATGGCTGTAGGTCTTGGGAGATCCAGTTTGGCTGCTAAGGACAAACACATACTTTACAAGGATTAAAGATCCAGCACTCTGGGAGGCTGAGAATTGCAAGTTCAAGGCTAGCCTGGGCAACTTAGCAACTTAATGCAAAGGTGGGTGGAGGGTAGAGATGTAGCTCAGTGCAAATGCCCTAGGTTCAATCTCCAGTAGCGCACGCACACACACACACACACACACGCACACAAAGGATGAAAGACAAAAGTCAAAGAGATGGCCAAGGAAAAATGTTCCATTGCTCCTTTTCCTTAACCTTTTAAGCTCTCACCTTAGGGTCAGAGGCATTCATACTCCATTAACTTCAAGTCCTACAAGCATGAAGTAAAACCCACTGAGGCAGGGATGAGCCCCTCACATCCTGTTCTGGAAGGGACATTGCTCAGCCGGTCTGCCCACATGGAGTCTGGATTGCAATCAGCAGTTGGGTCTTGAAGGACTGCTCTTTTCCTTTAATAAACCTTCTTGATTTTTTTCATCTCAGAGTTTTTTTTTTTTTTTAGTACCAGGGATCGAACTCAGGTCCTTGCACTTGCGCAGCAGGCGGCAAAACCACTGAGCTAAATCCCCAGCCCTTCATCTCAGAGTTTTAAAAAGATCTCCAAATAGTCAGCGACTGAACTGAATTGGCAAATAACAATATAGAGTGAACCAGGCAGTCAACACCATCAAAATGTATATGAACTGAACATATAAAGATCACAAAGTGGTTCTGGAATTAACCTCTGATCCCCCTCCCTGAGGATTTAATGTGATTCCTAACCCGATGTCACCGAGGGCGCTGCATCAGTGTGGCCTCTCAGGATCTGCTTTTCTTCCCCTGGATATTTCCATTAAGAGCCCCCTACTAGGCCTCATGCTGTTCCACATCCTTGCCTGCTGTCATCAAAACAGTTATTTCCTCGCATGAAGGCTTTTCATTAATTTCCTTTCTCCATCTGGAGTTGTCCACAGTGCTGTCTTTGGGAACAGAACCTTTGTCAGCTGTGTTTCTGTCTCCAGCAGCTATGTCTGCATGGGGAGCAGAGGCAGGCAATCCCTCTGTCAGTACCCACACACATGCTGCGGGGGCCCCCAGCAACCACTTCCACCAGGAAACCCTCTCTCTATGCATTCTTTGCCCGCATTGAGCTGTCCCTGCAAACTCTCAGAGAAGCAGAAAGGCTGTTTATAATACTTAGTTTTTGTATTGCCATTAAAGCACTCCTGCCCTTCCCAGAAGCCACAGCTGATATAAATACCATGGTTTTGCTGTTCAACCCCTTCCTCCTTTTTGAGGAGATGCAGAGGATGGAACCCTGGGCCTCATGTGTGTTAGGCAAGCACCCTACCTCCACTGATTGCCATCCCCAGACCCTGTTGGGCCTTTTCATATCTGAGCTCTACTCAGTTTCTAATCTCAGCAGTCTCAGCATGGTGTGTGCACTCCTTATGTCAGAGCCTTGCATCTTACAAATCTTTGAGATCCTCTCTCTCATACACACACACCACTTCTGCTGTGGGGTTATCTCATCTAGAGGAATAGCTGAAGGCTCTGGGAGGGCCTGCACAATCTCTCGGCCCAGCTCTCCTTAGTCCTGAAGATGTACTTGAGCTATTTCCTTCCTTGATCATTTGACACATACTAATAAAATGTTATAGCCAAAGATACATACATAATTAATTCAAGCAATAAATCTTCCTGTCTATCTCTGCCAACATGGCGATGGTCAAATATTGGCACACTTACTTTTAAAAAACATAGGCATACTATCAAATCAACTTGCTTTCTAGTTGTATAATGTCACTCACTGAACACTCTTTCTCTTTCAAAATATTTGAAACATTTGATAGCTATTTCATACTATGTGATATTTTAAAGTGCCTCCCAAATTAACAAAATGGAAGGAATTCAAATCACTGTGTGTGTGTGTGTGTGTGTGTGTGTGTGTGGTGTGTGTACTGCTGAGGATCAAACCCAGGCCCTTTGCATGCTAGCCAAGAGCTCCACCATGAGCTACATCCCAGCCCTCTAGCTAGATATTGCCTAAAAGTGTGTTCTTCACAAACCAGGAATGATTCCAAACTCTGAGAGAATTCCAGGTGTTTGAACATTTTACCCGAACCAGTTACCTGGTGATAAAACCATTTCATCACTTATTTTGTCACGTCAAATGGCTTCTTCATTGGTAGTGCTGTTGGCCAAGAGCAGCCTCAGCTAACACCATTGTTGATGTTATCTCTCCTCATAAACATCAGTAGAGGAAGGCTCTGTGGATTCTCGCTCCCATGGCTATTCTGTGATTATTCCCACCTAAACCTTCACTCTTCATGCGAACAGGAAAAATGGCGAGGAAACACTTTGATAAGTAGGGAGAATAGATGCAGTCTGTGAGCTTTGGAGGAAAGGTTTGGGGAGGCATTTAAAACCTTGAGAACAGATGAACTCCCCTAGGAAGAGGATATTATGCAAGAAGAAATGAGAACTTTGCCTTAAGCCCGGGGAAACTCCAACATATATGGACTGTGTTATACAGGAGAAGCTACCGAAGAAGCCTAAGGAAGGACAGATGAAGAAGCAGGAGGGAGCTGGGCAGAGTAGTGCCCACATGTGCTCCCAGAGTTCTGGGGTGCAGAGTCAGAATGATCAACAATGTCAGCCCAGCCTGGGCAACTTGGTGACTTAGCAAGACTCGGTCTCAAAATAAGAAAAGGGCTGGAGATGTAGCTCAGTGCTAAGGCCCTGAGTCTGATCTCAAGTACTAGGAGAAGAGGATGAGAAGAAGGAGGTGAAGGAGAAGGAGAAAAAGAAGAAGAAAGAAGAGGGGGAAGGAGGAGGGATGAGGAAGAGAAAGAGCAGGAGGAGGACAAAGAGGAGGAGGAGGAGAGGGAGAGAAGAGGAAGAGGAGGGAGATGAAGAAAAGAAAAAGAGGAGAGTGAGGAGGAGAAGGAAGATGAAGGAGAAGAAGAGAAAGAAGAAACAGCAGCAGCATGAGAGGCACCAAGAGAAAGTGCTATGAAACATGCTGCTGTGAGGACTTGACCAGAAGTTGACCGTCGCTCCTTTCCAGAAACTTTAATGGTTTGTAGAAGTGGAAGCCATATGGACGCTGACCCAAGGTCAGTGTATTGTAAACGCTCTGTTTGGTCTGTGTATAAAGTTTAGTTTACTGCTAATATCCCATGACAGCATAAGTCCCAAAGTTAAGCAACTATCTAATATACTGCAGGATCCTCTTTTCCTGGAAAAAAAGATAATGAAAGGATTTGTGCGGGACTTGGAACGTAAAGTATTTGGCAATGTATGCAGTACATTTCAGTAAACAGATCAAAGAACAGGTTTTTGTTCAAGTGGGTGGATTTATTTACTGTTAAATATTTCTCCACAAAATGTATATACACTATAAGCTCAACTATATTTGAACCTTGTATGTGGGAGTTAGCAAGAAAATGAAGGAATTTTCTTACAGTTATGATACTTACATGGTTTTTAAAAAATTACAGTGTTGATATTGCTACTCCATTCTTTTCCCCAAACTGAATTGTTACGGTTTGAATCCCAAATGTGCCCCCAAAGGCTATGCAGGAGAGGCTTAGCTATCATCCTGTGGTGCTACTGAGACTTGGTGCAGCCTCTAGGAGGTGGGGCTTCATGGGAGGAAGCTGAGTCATTGGAAGTGTGCCCTTGAGGGGGATATGGGGACCCCAACCCCTTCCTCTTTCTCCCTTGGCTTCCCAGCTGCCATGAGGTGAGCAGCTGTGCTCTACCACGTGCTCCCCACCATGATGTTCTGCTTCCCCATAGGCCAAGCAGTAGAGCTAGCAGACCATGGACTGATATTTCCAAAACTGTGAGCCAGATCAATCTTTCTCCTTATAACTTGTTCATCTCAGTGACAGAAAGCAGGATAACACATGAACAAGAGGAAAAATTTATTTCCCATGACATGGAAAGAAAGGAGCTTAAATTTCTGTGTTTTCTGTTCAGTAGATGTACATTTTTGCAGATCGGATATCCACAGGCCAGAAAGGCCATCAGTGACTGTGGGTCACATGGTGAGGCAGCATGGGATGACAGTAACAGGGCTCCTTCGATATATTATGTAATTCTTTTTCCCCATATGGGTGAAACACCCATAGTGTTGGAAAATAGCTAATTCCAGAAACTCTAAAATGTATTCTTCGCCTTATTCTCTAGCTGGTTCCTTGTGAAAGGTCAGAGTTGGCTATTAAAGGATCACTGGGATTATCTGCACAATTTCCCTCTTTGGCTTTTGCACATAATGGGTCTGCTTCACCTGGCAGCTGTCCAAGGCCTGACTGTACTAGCTGAGAGATGAAATTAAGAGATTGTTGCCTTAATGTTATCAGCTAAGTCTTTGATACTTAATTAGAGACAGTCTCTTATTTATGATGGTTGGACTTAATGATTTTAATCTTTACAAGGGTGCAGAAGTGATTCCTGAGGTCCCAGGTGGGATCAGGTCAGAAGAGTAGGGGTGGAAGGAAAGTGAGGAGGCAAGGGCCAACCATTACTGACATCTGAGTGGGCAGGAATGGCCTCACCCATGCTTGCTGAGGTCTCTCTTAAATTCACTTTCTATTCATAAACATTTATTCAGTACTCTGGGTGATCCCTGTGTTTGTTGCTATGCAGGATCTTAAAGGAGCTTACTAATCACCTACAACCAACATCAAGATGTGTGTCCTTTTGAAATGTAAACAACTCAAAAAAGTAATAAACGTTGCTCTTGTGAAACTCCAAAAAACTCGCACCGAGCTCCCCTCTAACATGTTCTGCTGATTAAAATAAACCTTGAGAACAATTTTTATGCTTCAAAACTTATTCTTTTTTAAAAAAATTAATTTTATTGGTACATTTTAGGTATGCAATATAATGACATTCATCATTGGAAATTTGCACCTTTACATAATCTCTCTTGGTTCTTATT
>NW_004624858.1:3923267-4019344 GCF_000247695.1 Heterocephalus glaber | reverse complement strand
TGACCCATTGGTTATTCAGAAGTGTGTTGTTCACTTTTCATGTGTTTATGAGAATCTTGCAGTTTCTTTTGCTATTGATCTTCAATTTCATCACGCTATGGTTTGATAATGTACAGAGGATAACTTCAATTCCTTTGCACTCACTTAAACTTTTCTATGAGTGAGTATGAGGTCTACTGTGGAGAATGTATGCAGCTGAAAAGAATGTGTATTCTGATTTTGTAGGGTGGAATACTCTGTAAACCTCTGTTAAGTTCATTTGTTCAAATATTTGATTGAGTTGTAATGTTTCATTGCTTCTTTTTTGTGCAGTTGATCTATTTGTGACATTGGGGTATTGAGGTCCCCCACTACTATTGTATTAGTGCTTATATGAGTTTTCATATTCGTTAGTATTTGCTTTATATAGTTGAGTGCACTAGTGTTTGGTGCACAGATATTTATGATTGTCATCTCTTCCTCTTGGATTGTTCCCTTTACATGGGTGTAATATCCTTCTTTGTCTCTCTTCAACAGTGTTGATTTTAAATCCACTTGGTCTGCAAAGAGGATAGCTACTCCTGCTTTTTTTCAGGTTCCTGTCACAGGGAGTATTGTTTCTACCCTTTAACTTTCAGTCTATGAGTTTCTTTTTAAATTAAGTGTGTTTCTTGCATGCAGCATATTATTGAATCTTGCTTCTTGACCCATTCTGCCAGTCTATTTCTTTTGATTGGTGAATTGAGACCATTAATGTTGATGGTTATAACTGATATGTATTGACTTATCATTGTCATGACCTTTTCTTTTGTTGGATTTTCCCCCTTTGCTTTTAATTTCTTGCCTTGCCCAGTGGATTCATTCCTCTGGGCTTCCTGGGGTTGTGATCCTCATTGTCTTTTCCTAGGATTTTGTCTAAAATTTTTTTGAGTGGTGGTTTGGTATTCATGAAGTTCCTAAGGTGCTCTTTGTCATGAAAGTATCATATTTCTCCATCAGTTTTGAAAGATAGTTTTGCAGGGTACATCAGTCTGGGTTGGAGGCTGTTTTCCTTTAGGGCTTGGAATATGTAACTCCATGCTTTCCTTGCCTTGAGTGTTTGGGTTGAGAAATCTGCTATGATTCTGATGGACTTTCCTTTGTATTTGATTTGTTTCTTTTCCCTAACCACTTGTAGAATTTTGTTCTTCTGTTGGGTTTCCAGAATCTTAACGATTATATGTCTATGTGTAGATTTTTTTTGATCAAGGCTAGTTGGCATCCTATATGCCTCACTTATCTGTATGTTGAGTTGTTTTCTCTTGCTTGGGAAGTTTTGTGCCATCACTTCTGTGAACAGTTTTTTATGTCATCTGCACTCTCTCCTGTTTCTTCATTGACTCCAATTAGTCTTATGTTATTCTTCTTTGCATTGTCTAGCAGGTGCTGGATTGATTTCTTTTGGCCCTTTAGTATTTTAAAGGAATTTTTCTTTTCCTAGTCACTAATTGCAATCTTATCTTCTATATCTGAAATTCTGTCCTGACATTGGCTTATTCTGCTGTGTAAACTTTCAGTGGAGTTTTTAATCTCCTGGAATTCTGTTTGCATGTGTTTTTTGGATTCCATTTGTTTTATATGTTGTGATTCCATCATGTTCCTCAGTTCCTCTATTTTTTTTATCTGTGTCCTCTCTAGATTTATTAATCATGTCTTACACTATGGGCACAATCTCTGCTGTTATCTGAGAAATTATTTCTGATTTCGTTTTTTTCCAGATCCTCTTTTGTTGCCAGTTCAGGGAGTCCAGGTCATTGAGTCTCAGATTGTTCCTTCTCATTTCCCATTGGGGTTGCTTTAGGTGATCTGGAAGTCTGGTTTTGAGACTTGTTTATGTGTTTTCTCATTTCAATGGGGTGGGGGTGGGATGTGTGTTGCTGCTGCCTGCTCATCTCACCTTCTCAGCGCCAGGGGCAGTGGTATGGTGGCCTGGAAGATTCACTTCCCCTGTACTGAGGGAAGCTCTGCGCCTCAATGCTGTGGGCGGTGTTATGGCAGCCTGGAATGTTCACCTCCTCTGTGCTGGCCTCAGCTCTGCTCCTTGGCACTGGGCGCAGTGGTATGGCAGCCTGGATGTTACCTTCCCCTGTGCTGCCAGCAGCTCTTCAAAAAAATTATTCTTAAAGTTTTAGATGAGCCAAATCTCCCTCTTTCAACTTAAAAATAAACTGTTTAAAGGCACTGTTATTATTTCTTCATATTGTAGTCAAAATGTTATTTCTTCCACTTTTTTAATTTTTTCATTTTAGAATCAGCTACTTCTCAGATACAGTGACATTCGGTTATGTTTCAAAGAATTTAATCTAAGATGAGCCAGGAGTTTTGTTGAGAAGTTGGTTGTTTACTTGCAATGAGAGAAGATACATTTTTAAATGGCATGCTCTAAATGGATGTACACTTCTGTAAAGGATCATTCCATTATGACATTTCACACTTTCTTTTGCAATAACTTGATTTAAAACTCATTCTCCTTTTCCACCCCATTTATTAATGCTGTCTTTATATAAGAGATTCCCAGAGTCTGGAGAGAAGAAATACTTTTTAAATTTAGATAGTAAGATATTTTATTAAGGACAGAATAAAGTACAAATGGCATGGTCTAGAGAAATGTAGATTAAGCCTTTCTGATCTCAACTTCCTATTCCATAAAATAGAAAACAATGAGTTTCCACCTAGTAGAGTTGTGAACTGTGCAGTTGGTGATAGCTATTATTGTTAGAGAGCTACAGTTTTTCCTTTTTTTTTCCTGGTACTGGGAATCAAACTCAGGACCTTGTGTTTTCGAGTTAGGCACAGTGCCACTGAGCTAAATCCCCAGCCCCCAGAGATTCACATTTAAAGCTTGGATTCTGACACTTTTAGGGGATTATACCCCAATTGGGATCCTAGAGATAACCCACACCTGTAGGATCCTATGTGCTTTTTTAGATGCAGTGTCAACTTCACATTCAATGTTTTAGCTTATAAGCCATGAGAGAAAGTTCAAGGCCTTGGCCAGAAAAAAATCTTACAGAAGTCTTCTCAAAGAGAACACTCATTTATTCATTCGGCAAATATTTATTGAAACCTACTGTGTACTGGGTCCCCTTCCTGGGGAATCAGTAAAACAGTCTTTGATCTCAGGCAACTTAGATCTTGTGGAAGAGACTATGGCTAATGAAGTAGCCAGAAATGAATAATACAAGCTATAATAAAACCTATGTAGAAAAGTTATTACTTCTTTCAAAATCTTGGAGAATAAAACAGACATCAAAAATATGATACTTAGGAAGTGTAACTTTGGCATTTCTCAATCTCAATTTGTTTTATAATGAACAGTTATGACATTAGTACTTGGACTCACTTGTATGTCATCTTGTTTGAGATAAAGTGCACTAAATGCATTGTGAGTCTGCAAATTTGGATTAAAATTTAGGATCACTAAAGTGATAAAATGATGTGTCTCTGAAGCTATAATCTTGCATCATGACTGAGCCAGTTTAAAGGGGCCAGAAACCCCAGCCAGGAAGGCTGGGTGGAGCTGGGAGTGGAGGTCTCAGGCAGGAGAACAAAGGCCAAAGGCGACTGTCAAACTCTGCTTCAGGGAAGTCTGGGTCTGAGCCATGACAAGGGAGGGAAGCAGCGCCAGTGGACCGGGTCAGAGCATACAGGAAGCAAAGGTTCCAGTGGGGCCATTTTACAAGTGTTGATCTGTACCCAAAGAATGTATCCAGAAGACTCTCTTGCATCTTCCTCACAGAGCAGTCATTTGAAATAGTAGGTCTTGATCCATTCATAGGTCACAAAATAAATTTAGTGGGCATCTAAAAAAGTAATGGTATGCCTTTTTTAATGAAATAGAAAAAAGTACAATAGAAAATGGCAGTGTACACTGTATGTACAAGGGGGAGGCAGTCTGTGTTTTGGTTTGTATGTGTGCACTAAGTGGCCCTCTGAGGCCCAGAGCATGGTCAGTGTTGGGAATTCCCTGCAGAATATACTATCCCTTATTTTTCCCTCAATATGATCCCTCCAAAGTTAAAATCCTCTCCTAAATAGGCTGTGCACAACAGAAGACAGAGAATAGAACACCTGCCCAGGCTACAATTCAGGGCTGTGAGCTAAATATGGTACTAGAGATTGGATCTTGTTCCCCAGCCCATGGCACTACTAGGAGATGATGGATCCTTTAAGAAGTCGGAGGAAGTTAAGTCGCTGGGAGTGTGTCCTTAGGACCCCACCTCGGTCTTTCTCTGTGTCTTTTCTTCCTGGCTTCCATGAAGGGAGGATCTTTGCTCCATCCCATCATGATGTTCTGCCTCACCACAGGCCCCAAAGCAATAGGGCCCAGTGACCATGGACTGAAACCTCTGAAACCATAAGTCAAAATAAATCTTTCCTCCTTATAAGTTGTTTATGAAAGGAATTTATGGTGTCTGGACTTGGGAGTTGGTCCTGCAAAGGAATAGTCCAGATGAGATATTGTAAGTGAAACAAATAAGCTAAAGACCAAGTATATAACAAAGGTGTACACTGTCTTCCATGATGAAGAAAAAAATGGATGGGTTGGGATTGCAGATTTTGAGTCATTTTTACCTACTAGGTTTGCAATTTCATGTATTAGATCAGTGAGGCTTTGTAAATGTCTCCTGAGATGTAGTCTCCTTTGGGACATCATCTGAGAGTGAGGCAGGGAGTTGATAACAGAGAAATTTGGTACTGAGATTAAGCCAAAGGGTTACATCCATATTTTCTTTGCCGGGCTCTTTGCCCTTGAACAATTGCTCTGGACATGTATCAATCAGTTTCCTATGGCAGAAATGGCATGACAGAGGCATGGCAAAGGAATGATGCTCAACCCATGGTGGCCAGGAAACAGAGAGAAAAGGGAGGAGACAGGGACAAGAATATACTCGTCCAGGTGACACCCACAGGGACCTGCCTCCAAACAGGCCCCACCTCTTAACAGCACAATCAGCTACTGACTCATCAATGGGTGAATCCACAAATGAGTATTTTAGATCTACACTACAAAAGGGCACCTGTCAGCTGACGGTAACTGAAGCCATTATGTTTTAAATAGGTATGGTTAAAAGTAGCTTCCTTATCACCAGAGCATCTTCATGACTGAGTGTGTTCCAAATATCATAAATATCTGCAGTTTTATTTCTCCATTTGATAAGATGCTTCTTTTTCTAGTTTTTTAAAAAGCAACTTAATTTAGCTAACATTTCCTCTCTTTGGAAGGACTGAAAGGTTAATCATTATGTATGCAGATATAATTTCTAATTTCAGATCTTCCCACCTTGTTTTTGAATGACAGAATTCTCAAAGAGAAGGGAATAGATCCTGGTTGGGAAGTGCTATGGTTTGGATTTTTAATGTCCCCCTGTGATAGTTGTGGTGTCAACTTGGATAAGAAACATCTAGCAGATTGGTTCAGCACAGTTCTGGTGTGTCTGGATGACTGACTTACTAAAGAGGGAAGCCCCACCCTGGGTGTGGGTAGCACCAACCAATAGGCTGATAATGTTGATGGAATAAAAAGGGAAAAAAGAAGATTGCCTGCTTCTGCTTCTTTGGAGAAGTTCCAATCTTTGGCATCGCCCATGGATGTTCATCTCCAGGCTTCCAGCACGGACCCTTCAGCTTCCCTGTCCTTATGCAGACTTGCATGGGACCCTGCAGTGAGCTCCAGGCCTTGGACTTTTGACTGGATCTTGAAGAGCTAAAGGATAACCACTTACAGTATTTCTGTGAAATGTCGTACCTTGTAGTTATTACTGGAGCCTAAGTCTTTGATCTACTCTTCAAGAATTTGTGATCCCCCAAAAGCTTTTCTTGTTTAATCCCAAAGGCTTGTTCATCTCCTTTGGAGAGAGAGAAGGGGGAGAGGAGAGACAGAGAGAGAGAGAGAGAGAGAGAGAGAGAGAGAGAGAGAGAAAGAGGGGGGGATTTCTTTTCTTTCTTTTAGTACTGGGGATCGAACTTGGGTCCTTGTGCTTGCGCAGCAGGCAGCGAAACCACTGAGCTAAATCCCCAGCCATTTTCTTTAAAACTCTTCCAAAAAACGTTTGTGTTGTAGAAATAGTGCATAGAAATTAGACAAACCTGTGGAACATTTTAAAAGATGTTTACCATAGACTATGAGCTCTCAGGTAAGAGAGTCAGCAAGATAGGAAATTTGAAAAATTGCTGTTTTTTAAACCTGAAACTAGGGGAATTAATATGTCTTTTGTTGGATTGTTGTGAGGATTACACTAGATACAGTTTATAAAGTACAAAGGTATTGCTGGGCATTCAATTAATTAAATTAATATGCATATTATTATCATTTTTCTAAGTGGCACATTCCAACAAGCAGCTACAGAACAGCCAGAACAGAATTTGCAGCTCTTTTAGAATATTTTTTTAGTGTTGGTCATAAAGTAAACATTTGGGATATATTTATAGAATTTATAATTCAAGATGGGTTTTCTTAAAGCTTTAATGAAAATGGTACATGAAGTTAGTTGCTTAGACAACTGTATGAAAATTTGGTGTCAAAGTAAAAAATTACACAGCCAGTTTTAATCCTTGAGTCATCATCAAGCCAAAGAATTCTCTAAGCATTTTGGCTTTCTTTCTTTCCACTTCTACAGTTTAATTGTCATCTGTCTCATTTAATTTTGGCTTCTCTATTGAAGTTAATATGAGTAAGGTTTGGAAGAAAGGCTTAAAATATTATAAACACGTTAGACTTTGAACTAAAACATGCCTCAGGAATTATCTAGTCTAAGGTTTTGAGTATTTTGTTTTGTTTTTGTGCTGGGGAAGGAATCCAGGGTCTCACACATGCTAGGTAAGTGCTCTATCACTGAGCCACATCCCTAGTACTAGTCTGTGTTCCAAGTGCATCTCTTTAAAAAAAAAAGTCACTATTTTGTTGTATGCTTATGTCACTTACTTGATTTTTTTGTTGACTTTTAGTAAAAACTAAGTACCCAAATTACTTCTAAGCATTAATATTCAGAAACATCTCAAGATTAATAGGCTAGCAAAACAAATACCAAACTTTGAAAATTGCCCTTATTTATACCACCTGAAGTAACCTCATGTACCACCACTGCGTCGGTGGCATGGCACTTGGGGACAAACGCTGATCACATGTCCTCCTCATTGTATAGATGAGGATACTGAGACCCTGGTGAGTGAAGATATTTATTGAAACTCCAGTAAAAGTCTTAATGTATTGAAGAATTTTGCAATTAAAAACCATCTATGTAAGCTGTGGTGTACAGAAAGGAAGAAAGAAAGGAAAGAAAAGAAGTAAACTAGTCAAGCTTTCCATATGCCCTAAAACCCAAGAGAATAGGCCAAATAAGGATTGGCCTTACTGAAAGAGAAAACACTACATAGACCCCCCCCCCCCAAATTGAAATGGCTCAAAGAACTAGCTTTGGTAATTTGTTTCTCTCCTAAAACAATTTTAATAATCATATGAGCACATCCCAAAGTGGAAAAATATTTACCTTTTCGCACATGCTGTCTTCTGAGCTTGTCCGTACTGACCTGATTCAGGTCACCGCACTGACCTCCTCCTGACCCCAACTGCCCAGCACATTGAAACTCGAGTGGTAGTTCCTGTTTGCCTCATTGTACCTTGTTAGAGAAGGTATTTCTATTCTCCAGAGAGCGAACAATAAGCTACTGTATGTTTGGTCTCTAGATTTTATTTCTTCATGTTTTCATTAGTTTTATTCATAAGATTCTATTAGAGTCAATTGTTAAATAGTTGGAAACGTCCCCAACAAAGCACAAAAAGGTTCTTCTATAAAACAAGAACATCCTTTCTCCTGCCCAGACTTGAAGGACCATAAATTAATGTAATAAATTGCAGAATATAAGCAAGTAACTTTTCATCTTACTTGCCTAGGGATTTGGGCTTTGTGAGTCCATGTCTGAAACTAGGTCAGTAATATTAAAAAAAAAAATCCTACTAAATGCAAGTTGGAGTTCACTGCTTTGAAAAGTTATAGCCCCATCTAGTTAAAGCAGAATCCAATGTGTTCATTTTGATAGATTCAGATAATCTTGCAAAAACTGGAATACTGAAATTTTTGTTAAAATTATTAATATCTCATTCAAGATACTCCTTTTTTCAAAAATTTCTCCTTCTTCCCCTGATGTTTACAGTAAGAAGAGCATTCTTCAGTTTGTCTTGGAGATTTCATTTAACTCACTTCCGTTGTGGAATCACATTTCCTTAGTGCTTTGAAAATCCTAAAATCCCTCTCGCTATTATTAATTCAACAAAACACTTGAATATAAATCTATTTTGATTAATTGTTATAGAAAGCATATTAGGTATAATGTGTAAAATTTTAAACTATTCCAGGTCAAGTAATTTGTAGCCAAGAACATAAAAGTAAATGTACCACTTAATATTTATTAAAAATTAAGCACTCAGAGGGGTTAGTCACTAACAAAGACAGAAGCACATGTCACTTTCTGTTAAATGAGAAATTTGGCCACATACATTGGAATGAGCACTGGTCTTTTGTGAATTGTACAATAAAGCAACATAGAGGAAATCACAATGGAATGAAGAAAAAGGCATACTGAGGGAATTATAATATATTGAAAACCCATGCCAAACACTTCTCTCAATTCTGACAAACAGGATCAAACCATGTTTTATCTGAACTTTGCACTGTTTTTAATACTGCTTTCTAACAATGTTTGAAAACGTCTGAGTAAGGAGGTAGAAATGAGAGTGTTGGGATAAAAATTTGTTGCTCTGCACAGTGAGTTGTCTTATTTTGAAGTAAATGTTCCCTATCAGACACCGCTCTTCGTCCTTGTACACCTGCCTCCCCCTCCTCCTGCGTGTATGCCACAGCCATTTGTCTAAAACTTCTAGAGTGGCTTTTTTGCTGTTCTTTGAAGTCTTTAAAACAAATGGCGAGCCATCTCTCTGAGGCACTGGAATAGTGTCCCCAGAGCAGTTGTCAGCCCCTCTATTACACATTAAGGTCTTGTTCATTCCATAACGTCAAGACAATTTCCCAACTACTTATTTGCTTTTAGCTCTTTTCCCCGCAACTCAGAAGCCAACTGCCGTTTCCTTTGTACCCTTAAAATTAGGTGAAGTGTGTAAAACAACAAGAGCTGCAAGGAAAGGACCTTCCCCTCCATTACATGCTTATGGGAGAACTTTATTAGTTCCTCCCGGGGGGATCCTCCAGGGTGTGTTGCTCCTGCCCGGGCTGCAGCGCCAGGTCTGGGATAAGCAGAGTGCACCCTTGCCGGGGACACGGATACGCCTGCCAGGCCAGGCCGGCCCTCACTGTGTGCTTATAAAAATAAGACAGAAGGGTGAGACTTCTGACTTAGAACCAAGAGTCCTGCTCCGACAGCCCCTTTGTAAATGAAACAATTTTAAAACAACACGTGGCCATCACAACAGAGTGAGAAAAAAGGCAATGTTTGGCAGTATATGCCAAATGCTTTCCTCGCTGCATGGGCTCCAACCTCGGCTTATCCTCCTGGTGCTTCGGCTGGGCTGTGCTGTTCGTCTACTCTGATGATCCACATAGACACATGGACCCGTGCCCACGTTGGCTCTTTGCCTAGCCAGGACCCTGAGTTGCAGTAGTTTGTCCACCCATGGTGAAATCACTCTTGGTGATTTCTTCTAGTCAGTTGGAGATCTCTGACTTTTTTCTTGGCTGATGCCTCACTTTCTCCCTCCTGAGGTGCGTGCTACAGGCCTCTGACCTGTGTCAGCCTGGACAGTGCCAACCTAGGACTTCCTAGGTTCTGATTCTTGCTACCCTCTCCTCCATTTCCTGTGAGCTCGTGCTGACTCCTGTCCAACTCCCTAATGCAGGGACTAAGGAACTCAAAGGTAGAGGACAATTCTGGACCTGAATGAGAAAGAAAAACGTAATCATGTGAAAGATGGAAAGTACTTGGGTAATCATTATCCCTGAAAGTTATCGTTCATTTGGAGGAATTGATAGTTCATACTGATGAGTATTTACTCATAGTGTTTTGGGGACAGGAAGTAGTCTGACTGTCAGTCTGAGGGAGAAAGTCAGAGAGTGTGGCAAAGAAAAACACTTAGAATGGCTGGGGAAAGGGCCCAGTAAGAAAGATGAAGCCAGGAGTGGGGCATATGGGGCATATGCCACTGCACTCTGGGAGGCTGAGGCAGGAGGATCACAAGTTCCAGCCTGGCCTGGGCAATTTAGCAACTTAGTAAGACCCTGTTTGAAAATAAAAAGTAAGAAAAAGGCTGGAGATGTAGCCCAGAGAGAAAGCTAGGGGTTCAATCCTCAGCACTGAAAAAGATAGAAAGAAAGAGGAAGGGAGGGAGTGAGAGAGGGGAAAGAGAAGAGAGGAAGAGATGAGAGGATGATGTCTGGTATTTATCTGTGATAGGAAATTAATTTGCAGCTGCATGACTCCCTTTAAGAAGGTGACACTACTACAAGGGATTGGATTAGATTATTCTCTCATTGACTGTGTCAATAAAGGCTAGCAAAGGAACATATAAAGGTGTGGAGAGAGCATATTCATTTGAGCACTTACTGAGGCCATGACTTCAAAAGGATATCAGGGAGATAAGGAAGAGATTCTTGAGAGTTGCCAGACCGGTAGCTGATTTCCTCTCTCAGAGTCAGCAAGACCCAGCTCACAGTCTCAGGAATAGCTCAGGAAACTGTTCCAGCTCCGAGACCCAGTCATTCTCCTTTGAAGAATACGCTCCAAGGACAAAGGAACAGGTCATCTCTACACACTTGCTGATAGCAGCGTCACTCCAAGTGTAGTGACATCTTTCAGGGGTCAACCCAGTCCTCTTCTCTATGCCCCCATCCACAGGGCTGGGTTGGGGTCACCATGTTTGTGATGTATAAGACCCCTCTGGCTCTTCAGCTCAACCAGCAGTGGACCCAACAGCAGCTCCTGTATAGAAGTAGGGCAGAGAATGGCAACTTACTCTCGACCTGTGGTCAAGGCGGTAACTCCCGTCCCCTGCAAGCGGAGACTAACAGGGTAAGGAAAGAAGAATGAGGCTGACTGACCAAAAGAAACAGGCAAGAAATGAAGAATGGTTCTTTCTAGACTCCTACCTGCTTTTCTACCTTTTGACTCCGTGACACATTCCTCTGTCTCTATAATAAATCACCCTTTTCAACTCACAGCAACTTGGATCACTTTTTCTTGCTTATAATTGAGTCTTGCCTTTCCTCTTTGTAGTAACGGGCATCAAACTCAGGTCCTTTGCATTGAGCTACATCACCATCCCTTTTTAAAATTATTTGAGACAGGGTCTTGCTAAGTTGCCAAGCTGCAAAGTCTGGGTCCAACTTGTGATCCTCCTGCCTTAGCCTCCCAGAGTGCTGGGATTAATAAGTTAACTAAGAGAAAATCATTAAACAATGGATGCAACTCAAATATCCCCCCAAAATAAGACGATGAAATAAATTATCACATGTTAGCATAATTAAATATTTTTAAGGCAAATGTATCAAATTATGGACATGAAAAATGTCTACAGATCATTCAGGGATAAGAACATATTGCTTGAAACTGTTAAATTGTAGATACATTCAACAATCTGGAAGCATGTACATGGTAAACAGTTAATAAGTGTATGAGATTTTTGGAATCACACATTTTTGGTGCAGACTGCTAGGGATCAAACCCCTGACCTCATGCTAAATGCCTGTTCTGACACTGAGCTGCAACACCTAATTCTCCAATAATACCTTTAAAGTGAGTTTAGGCTACTGGACTTTTGAAATTGGGGTTTAAAATATCATTTCAAACCTTTCTTAGAATCTATGTTATTCTGATAATGACATTTCCCATCACTCTTCCACCCAAACATAGACATTGTCCATGAGTTCTTCTCTTTCACTCCCCACGCGTAATCCAACAATGAATTCATTGACTACGAAATGAGAATCTCTTTCAAATCAGTTCGCCTCACTCTTCTGTCAGTAACTCAGTTCAAATGCCCCTGGTCTCGTGCCTGGACCACACATGCCTCCTAGCCCGTTTCTCCAGCTCCTCTCAGCTCTCTTTAATTCTACTGTACGTACAAAAGCAGGGATGATCTTTAAGATAATACCCAGAATTGTGACTTCTAAATACTATTTTCCAATAAAAGGAATCAAGGTTCCTTGGAGAATAAAGTAATTTCAGTTTTGGATCAAGAATTGCATGAGATTAGGCTGAAATGTCTTGTCACACAGATAGCAGTGAAGCAATTCAAGACTACTGAGGTCATGTCAAAAGGACTCAGGAGACAACTTGGCTCTAGCAAGGATAATTTAAGTACTGATTTAAAAAATAATAGGTACCTGAGATTACAACAGATCTGAGTATTTATATCCATGTTTTAATGATATGGCTTAAAAAATTTGAATGATATTAAATGATTATCTGTATAGAAAATCCCAAGAAATCATACAAAATAACCTCATTAATGATTGTAGCAAGGTTATAGGCTATAAGATTGATATGCAGCTGGGGATTTAGCTCAGTGGCACTGCATCTGCCTTGCAAGTGCAAGGTCCTGAGTTAGATCCTTGGTACTGGAAAAAAAAAGATTAATATGCAAAGGTCAGTTGCTTTCTTATATGCCAGCAATAGATTTAAAACACAATGCCACTTTTATTAAAGTCTAATTGAGTATAAATTTAACAAAATATATTCATGATCTACGTAAGGGAAACTATAGAACTCTGATGAAAGAAACGAACAGTGTAAGCCTGGCACAGTGCATTTGCCTGTAGTCCTAGTTCCTCAGGAGGCTTCCTGGGGTAGGAGGAACCCTTAATCGCACAAGTTTGAGGTCAGCCTGATAATACAGCAAGACTCCATCTCAAAAAATAAGTCAAAGATAAAACTAAATGGAGAGATATTCTCTATGTATTGGCTAGGAAGACTCATTGGCATGATATCAATTTTCCTAAACTGATGGTATAGGCTCCGGGCAATCCCAGTCAAAGTCCCACTCATTTTGTGGCTATCAAGAAACTGATCATAAAGTTTATAGGGAAAGGATCCTAAAAAAGCTCACTCATTGTTTTGAAAATAGGTAAGTAAAGCAAAAGGAAAAGTTAATCAGATATATCACGTTCACTTTCAAGAGTAAAACCTTTCAGTTGCTTCAAATTGTACTTTAAATCAAAGGCAAACAATCCCTTATTGTGATCTGAAGTGCCATACTTGGTCTGGAACCTTCCAGAGACCCTCATCTTATTTCATGGCACTCAGGCCCTTGCTTATGATGTCCCAGCTGTACCCGCCATCAAATAAGCTGTGCTTTTACCAATTCCAAGCTGGTCCTCTTCCTGCTCCTTTTCTCAACTTACCCTTTCAGACTGATCTTCCCTGGCTATCCTTCTAACAACTTACAAACACTGTCTATATTTTATTTACTTCTTTCTCTCAATTAACCAAAAGTTCCAAAGCAGGAAGAATGCCTTGTTACTACACACAGGCACTCAGTAACTATATATGGAAAAAGTGAATGAAATCATTCAGCAAGTAAGGACTAACTAGACTGTTGAAAAACAGGTGAAAGGCAAATAAATCAGCAAGGATGATTATGGGACCTCAGAGAGGGCAGATGCACCGAAGTCTGTCTATGACAGATCAGAAGAGGCCCCCAAGGGAAGAGAAATGTGATATCCAGGAAAAAGAAGGTTACTGCAGTGTTGAAAAACAGACATGATCACTTTAGGCCTTGGGAACATTTTACACCATGTCTTAGTCCATTCTTGCTGCTGTAACAAAAAATACCACAGCATGGAATGTCTGATAAAAAAGATTGTAAATGCCATTTTAGTAATGAAAAATTTACAATTTCTGGGTCAGAGGCCTTTTATTCTCAATTAACTACCAAGACGCAATAAATAAATATTAGACACTTTCCCCATGCGCTTGGCTATGGGATTGGGCCAAATAATTCTACCTTTTGTTAATGTCTTTGATCTTTGATATGTCTTGATGTGAGCTCATGTTTATGTACACAAGCCCTTCCCAGTTATATATTGTGCTTTGGCACGTTAAACAAATGACCCAAAGCAAGGTGCATCCCTAATAATAGAGCACTATAATAGCCCATCATGATAATTCTTCTTTTCTTTTAACTAGGAGCTTTTCTGAGGGTGACTATTGGGAAAAACCTGTTGTTATAATTTCTCTAAATGAAGACTAGGACAGCCAAAATTTTTTCATATAAATGCCTAGTAGAGTCTGAGGAGCATATGATTTTTTCCGTCTGGGTCTTAATTAATCAAACAGTATAAACACATTGCAGAAAAATTGGAAAAATAAAAAAAGATAAAGGAAACTCAAACATAACCAATCCTGATCTCCCCTGTTACGAACCTATGTATTTTCTTTTAATCTTTTCTTATCAGCTTGTTTCCTAGTTGTAATTTCAGTGTACATACTAGTTTTTATTCTAAGTTTTTCCTTCATTCTGAAACAGAAGACAGATCATAAGTAACAAATAAGATAACTTATGATGGACATAAATAATGTGAGATACAGCACAGCAGCACTGAGAGTGGTTGGGAAGGTCTCATGGCGGATGGTGGGTGGCAGGGGAGAGCCTCATAGGACATAGGAGACTACTTCCCGGTCTAATAGCAATGTGAAGTTATTGGTCTAGATTTTTAAGAGTACTCTGGTCACCAAAAATACTGGACAGAAATTATTTCTGCCTGAGTGCAAACACAAATACTAAGAGGTGAATCCCAACTCAGATCTTTCT
This sequence comes from Heterocephalus glaber, assembly GCF_000247695.1. Next base: position 4,004,568 of record NW_004624858.1, on the reverse strand, counting down.
AAGCATTCCAGCCGTGTGATAGGAATCCCCATTAAGCCAGTAGGGCTACATCCAAAGGCTCAGAACATGTCACCTGCTCTGCCTTTTCTCTCATTAACTGCTTCCCTTCCTGTGACCTCTATCCTCCTCCTGCACCCCTGCACCCAATCAGCAGGGGTACAGCTGCCAAGCCCTGGGGCCGTTGAAAAGGAGCAGAGAGCCTCTTCAGTTTGGGAGATTCTGGGAAGGGACTAAAATTGATTGGGCTGGGAAAACATATCCCTTGCCTAATTACCACCATAGGGTGATGTTACACTATCATGAGTCCAACCCACCCATAGACGATGTTGGCGGAGATGAGGGTAGGCCACCAGGACCCACAGCGCCATCATAATTCCATAAAATTGGGAAGAAATTCTCTAAAGGGAGACGATGCCATGCTCAGAAGATTGGTAAGCACATTGCCTGTGCAAAAGAGGAAAAATCCCCCAACAATAGCCACACCTTTGTCCATTTTACACAGTTTTCTTGTTTCGGTTTGGTTTGAGGGCTTGTTTTTTGGTGGGGTATAACCTAAATAATATTCTTCCGTATGTATGTTTTACTCATTCAAATTTTTTCTGTGTTCCAAATGACCACTCGTCAAGTAGTATATTTTACTACTTTACTCAACCATTTACTCAGCCATTTCCAGTTGTTGCATAATTTGGTTCCTTTCAATTTTTTACGCTCATAAAGTATATTCTGAGACTGTCCTCCCGCAAATGGCTTTGTCCATACCTTTTGTTCTCTTTGTCTCCAAAAAAAGGGACACCCAGATAAAAGCATATGAGGCCTTTTTCTTTCCTTCTTGATAATGTTTTATCTTTAGCAGATTAGTCCCTTCCCATAAGTGTCTCTCTTTCCTACTTTACTAGTTGCATTTTTAACTTTCAAAATATTTAGTGCTGCTTTCATTTAGCTTACTTAGAGCTTGATTTCTTTATGGTGGTGGTGATAGTTGGAATTGAACCTAGGGGTACTCTACCACGGAGCTATGTACCTGCTCCACTTCCACAGGGTCTTGCTGAGTTGTCTGGGCTGACCTCAAATTTCTGATCCTCCTGTTTCAGCCTCCCAACTAGCTGAGATTACACTGTGCCCAGCTTAATTTTTTTAAAATCCCTTTACGTATTTTAAATTTTATCTTAAAATACTTGTTTTATGCTGTGAAAATGAGTGGATTTTTTCCCCCCTAGATGCTGGCTATTCAGCCCATTATAGCTTATAGAATGAATTTTCCTTCCCAATTGATTTGTGATAGGAGTTTTGGGGAGTGCTGAAAGTTGAACCCAGGACTCATCCATGTAAACAGGTTCTCTACCAGGAACCCCTGTGATATGACTTCTTTTTTTGGTACCGGGGATCGAACCCGGGACATTGCACTTTCGAGGCAGGCAGCAGAACCACTGAGCTAAATCCCTGGCCCTGTGATATGACTTTTTAACATGTATTTATACAAACCAGAATCTGTGCACAAGATATTATGTTCATTGAGAGATCTGCCAACTCAATTTGCATATGTCTGCCACAAAATTTTAATGAATATTGCTTTATAATATATTTTAATATCGAATATTATTTCTCTTTGGAATAGCTATGTTATTTTCATTTGTTCATTCTTCCAGAGGAAGACTGGGATAACTTCCAAGTTAAAAAAAAGATCCTTTTGAACTGTTGATTGGAACTGCATATGCTGTACGGGAGGAAACTTCTGGAAACTATCCATGGGCTAGGATCAGAGGTCCCTGCCATGCAGTAGTTCAGCCTCTGGCCTCATGTTCTCTTTTGGTACTGGGAATCGAATTCAGGACCTAGACCTTGTAGGGCAGGCGAGGAGGCACCACTGAGCTAAATTCCCGGTCCTCAGGGTCTCCCTTTTTGAGAGTGAAATTCACTTGCCTGAGGAAGAAGAGTCCTGTTCTCTTAGAGCTGTCATTTAATGTTTGAATGTATCTTTTATCACCTTAAGAAAAAGGTTTAGTCCAAGCCTTAGGATGGAAATCTCTTTGGTTCATGAAATTTGTTGTATCTGCCCAATTTGTCTGAAAATATGGGTGCCACAGGCTACATGTTTGGATAGGTAACTATCTGATTTGCTTACCTGTTTATGGATTTATTACAAAAGTGGGATCTGGAATCTTTACCTACAAATGCTTAGTTTTCAGATGCAGTCCCCAAGTTCTGAGAATGGAGTTGGGCAGCATGTAGCAAGATGGTAGATAGTTGGTGATTAAGAATCTGCTGAAATTGAAAGAAAATCTATGCATTTACAGGCTTCCAAGGTCCCATCAAGGGGGGAGTTATGGCCTGAAAATATTTAGACTCTTTTTTGAGTGCCTCTTGAACAACTTGTTTTTCATATGAGAGAAGGAAGGATGATGGTGATATTTTACAAATAATTTTTGCTTTCTTTTATCTCATTTTGTCTTCATTATACCTGTCTGTTGTAAGGGACAGGTGTTATTTCAAGGCTTATTCTGCATTAGAAATGAGGAAAATGACATGCTATTTGACTTTCCTGGCTGGTGGGTAGTAGAGCTGAGCCTTGGACCAAAAAGCATTACTGTTCTTCAGGGACATTCAGGGAATGCCCCGTCTCCTGTGGTCCAAATCTTTATGAAGTTTTGCTCAGTGCTTAGAATCGCAGGGATTGTATGTGTCTTAATCAATCTCAAATAGGCTATGGCTCTCAACTTTAAATCGAAGTTTGGACTCTCTGTGTGGGTTGGGCTTTAGGGAAAATCATATTGCTTTCATTTTTTCAGTTTTCTTAACACTCATTACATTGCAATAGATGTACAGATATAATCAGCTGGAAACACACCCAGCCTAGATTTGAAGAATAAAGGAAATCACCAAAGGTCAGCTAGAGCAGTGGGTGGGGAAGCAGGAATGGGTAATAAAAAAGATGTTCTAAAACCCAGACTACACAGGAACAACTGGGACGTCATCTTATTAAAAAGCATTTGCACAGAAAAAAAAACCACCAACAGAGTGAAGAGACAACCCACAATGTGGGAAAAAAATTTTTTTTTTACCAGCTATTCATCAGATAAAGGACTATTATCTAGAATATATAAAGAACTAAAAAAAAATTAGAGCCCCCTAAATTTAAAGACCCAATCCTAAAATGGGCATCTGAAATGAAAAGACAATTCTCAGATGAAAAATTAGAAACAGCAAATAAATAAATAAAAATGTCCAACATCACTGGTCATTTGTGAAATGCAAATTAAAACAACACTGAGATTCCATCTCACTCCAGAAAAAATAGCTGCTATCATGAAATCAACCAGTAACAAATGCTGGTGGGGCTGTGGGGAAAGAGGAAGCCTGCTCCACTGCTGGTGGGAGTGCAGACTGGTGCAACCACTGTGGAAATCAGGGTAGAGATTTCTCAAAAAACTAAAACTAGAGGTTCCATTTGACCCAGCTATTTCCCTTCTTGATATCTTCCTGAAAGAATTAAAAGCATCATACGACAGCAATATACACACACCCATGTTTATAGCAGCACAGTTTGTCATAGCTAAAGCTTGGAAACAGCCCAAATGTCCATCAACCGATGAATGGATGAAGATGTGCTTTTCTATGCAATGGAGTACTACTGTGCCAGAAAGAAGGATGAGCTTCAGACATTTACAGCTAAATGGATGGACCTTGAGACCTTACTCTTAAGTGAAATAAATCAGACACACATGTGTAAATACCGCAGTTTCTCTGGTGTGAGAAACCGAAGGTGGAAATAAGGACTGAAATGTGTAATAGATATTGGGAAATGGGAAGAAAATGTTCAAATGGGAAGGGGAACAAGGGTGAAGGGGGGGACAAAGGAAGGGAAAGTGAAAGTAGAAGGAAAAATGCAAACAAACTTTTGTACATAAGGAGGGGGAATGGGACAATATAAAATTAAATTAAAAGAAGATGTTTTAATTGTGTACGGCTATACTGGCTTGGTTTCATTTTAGGCACCACATGAGTTGCCTCCTTCTTCCCCACCAGCTGCCTCCCATGGCTGAGCCTCAGCTGACCGAAACCTGGAGACCTCAGAAGAGCACTTCGTCCGTGCGTGCCTGAGGGCACGTATCTGTTCCTACAAGTGCGTGCATGTGGGTGGGCTTTGGAGGAAGGCCCATGGCGGCCAAAGAGGCTATTTATTCTATGCTTTGTACAACTGCAGCTGATGATATGTCTTAGATGGCTTCCAAAATCACACATATGCAAGATTTCTGACTGCTTCGAGAGACACTAATTTTTTTCTTTCCTTTTTCTCCTCTCTCTCTCTCTCTCTCTCTCTCTCTCTCTCTCTCTCTCATATCATACATCACCTCGAAGTTTTTAGTTGGCAGGCAATAGACTTTTGGGGGGTGGGGGGTCCTGGGGATTGAACTCAGGGCCTCATGAATAATAAGCATATGCTGTACCACTGGACTCTAATCCCAATCCCGAATAAGTTAGATTCTAAAGGATATTACCTTAGCTATCACATTCATTTATTCTGTTAGCTCCTTTCTTATTATCCTGGAATGGCAGCCAAAGGTACAATAAAGCTTTATGGACATTTGTGTGTGGAGTGTGTAGTACTAGGGATTGAACCCAGGGCCTTCACACTAGGCTACCCCCTCACACTGAGGAACATCCCCCTTGCCTTTTTGGTTTTAATTTTTAGTTTTGCGATAGGGTCTTGCTACATTGTCTGCGCTTGGCCTGAACCTGTGATCCTTCTGTCTCAGCCTCCCAAACTGCTAGGATTGCAGGCATTTGACACTGCTCTCAGCCCACAGACTTTAAGAAAGTTAACAGATTTTACTTTTAGGGCAGTTTTAGATTTATAGAAAAATGAGCACAAACTATAGGGAGTTCTCATATATTCCCTTCCCTGGCCTTGATTTCTCTTACTATATTGTATTAGTGTGGTACTGTGCATGTGTTACATTGACAAACCAATACTGATACATGATTATTAAGTAAAGATCCTAAATACATTAAGTTTTTCTTTCTTTCTTTCTTTCTTTCTTTCTTTCTTTCTTTCTTTCTTTTCTTTTCTTTTTTTTTTTTTGAGATAGGGTCTTGCTATGTAGTTCAGGCTGGGCTTGAAGTTATTATGTAGCCCAGGCTGCCCTCGAAGTCATGGTGATCCTCCTGCCTCAGCCTCCTCAAGTGCTGGGATTATATCACATTTGGGTTCACTTCTGGCGTTGTACATTCTATGGGTTTTGACAAATACATGACATACATGCACTATTACAGTATCGTGCAGAATAGTTTCCTTGCTGTAAAAATCCCTAGGTGCTCCACCTCTTTTCCCTCTGTCCTCCTTCCCCCCTGGATATATGGCAGCTGTTAAGCTTTTCCTTTCTCTGCAGTTTTACCTCTTCTAGAAAGAATAATATATAGTTAGAACCACATGAGCCCTTTTTAGATTGGCTTCTTTTACTTAGTGGTATGCTATTACATTTCCTCTATGTATTTTCATGGCTATAGACTTTAAAAATTCATCAACAATATCTATTAAATGCCTACTATGAGCCAGACATAGTAATAGGTGCTGAATAGACAATACATGCAAGATTGCTGTTTTGTAAAATAAGCTTCAGAAGTGTCCAGTATTAACTATCCAGCAGCAATGGATTCCTAAGGCAGTAAGTACTATACCTGTTGCAATGAAGGTCGTCTCTTCTTTCCCTGAGAAATCATCAGCTTACACAATCAATTATGAGATAAATGCTATCCACATCTCATTTATCATTTTCCAGACTAACCAGTTCCTACTCCCTACTGTAACAGAAATGAGCACTCCTGGTTTACAATGCACATCCTGTTCTAATTCTTGACTTCAAACTCGATGAAGCAAGAGCAAAGTAACCAGGCTGGGAGTGCAGCTCAGTGGTCAAGTACATGCTTAGCATGCTCGAGGCCCTGGGCTTCATCCCCAGCAATGTGGGGAATGACCCGAAAGGTGGTCTCTGCTTTGTTTCATTTTTCTTTTTTAAAGCCTAGGTTACATCTGGATCCTCATTCCTAGCAAATGATCAACACATATCAATTCTTTTTGCCTATTGTCAGCAGTAAAATCTAAACTTATAGTTAAGCTTTCAAAAGGCAATGTGTGAATCAGCAATACTGTTGATGCAAGTAGAAATGCAGGGCTTCCTTCAGGTCACTGGAAGATTTCTCCCCCAAGATAGGTGAGACGCCTGTTATACGTGTTACATTTCATAGGGCTGACAAGACAATTTAGTCCCAGGCTCTAATCACTTTTATTTTACTTAAAAATATTTCACATTTTATGCTCCCCCCCCCGTTTATTAGTGCTCACCCTTAAGTTGGAACTAAAGATAATGGTGAATGACAGTTCTAAGTTTGCAATGATGTGAGACATAATTTACCCTAATGTAAAGAGCAAGAATGTGTCCATTGATAAAAGGAGTTCTTAAGCCATTTTCAGTCTGTTTATATTTATCTTTTGGAAAGACTTGATAATGTTAAAAATAGAATATATTGCCAAACAAGGGAGTCTAATTGTACATGTACAATTGCAAACCATACTATGCTACTAGCATATGGAAATGCTAGCAGTAGATCAATAAGTTATTCTAGGTTTTTTGTTTATTCCCACTTTGAGGACTGAGGTATTTGGTACTGTACATGTATTTACAAAGAATTGAGAGTCAAGCCAGTTTTAACCAGATTAGAAAATAGACTATGACAGCTCCCAGCTCAGAGGAGGCTTCCGGGTCAGCATGCCACAGCTCCCAGTGCAGAGGAGGCTTGTGGGTCAATGCACCACAGCCCCCAGTGCAGAGTAGGAGGCTTCCAGGCCAACCTACCACCACTCCCAGCACAGAGGAGGTGAGCCGTGCCGGCGCCAGCATCATACCCACCCCCTTGTTGAAATGAGAAGACACGTAAACAAGCCTGAGAACCAGACTTCCAGATCACCTACAGCAACTCCAAAGGGAAAGGAGATGGAACACTCTGATACTCAACCACCTGGACTCCCTGAACTAGCAACAAAAGAACTGGAAAAAATGAAATCAGAAATAATTTCTCAGATAACAGCAGAGATTGTCCCCATAGTGCAACACATGATTAATAAATCTAGAGAGGACACAGATAAAAAAATAGAGGAGCTGAGGAACATGATGGAATCCCAACACAGGAGACAAATGGAATCCATAAAACAGATGCAAACAGATTTCCAGGAGATGAAAAACTCCACTGAAAGTCTATGCAACAGAATGAGCCAATGTGAAGACAGAATTTCAGATATAGAAGATAAGGTTGCAAATAGTGACTGGGAAAAGAAAAATTTCTTTAAAATTATAAGGGACCATGAGAAATCAATCTGGCAGCTGGTAGGCAAAGAATAACATAAGACTCATTGGAGTCAATGAAGAAACAGGAGAGAGTGCAGATGACATAAAAAAAACTGTTCACAGAAGTGATGCCAGAAAACTTCCCAAGCAGGGGAAAAGAACGACACACAGATAAGTGAGGCATATAGGACTCCAGCTAACCTTAATCAAAAAAAATCTACACATAGGGATATAATTGTTAAGATTCCAGAAACCCAACAGAAGAACAAAGTTCTACAAGCAGTTAGAGAAAAGAAACAAATTACATACAATGGAAAGCCCATCAGAATCACAGCAGACTTCTCAGCGCAAACCCTCAAGGCAAGAAGAGCCTGGAGTGATGTATTTCAAGCCTTAAAGGAAAACAACCTTCAACAAAGATTGATGTACCCTGAAAAGCTATCTTTCAAAGTTGATGGTGAAATAAGATACTTTCATGACAAAGAGCACCTTAGGAACTTCATGAATACCAAACCACCACTCAAAAAAATTTTAGACAAAATCCTAGGAAAAGACAATGAGGATCACAACCCCAGGAAGCCCAGCGGAATGAATCCACTGGGCAAGGCAAGAAATTAAAAGCAAAGGGGGAAAATCCAACAAAAGAAAAAGTCATGACAATGATAAGTCAATACATATCAGTTATAACCATCAATGTTAATGGTCTCAACTCACCAATCAAAAGGAATAGACTGGCAGAATGGGTCAAGAAGCAAGATTCAATAATATGCTGCATACAAGAAACACACTTAATTTAAAAAGAAACTCATAGACTGAAAGTTAAAGGGTGGAAAACAATACTCTAGTGACAGGAACCCAAAAAAAAGAAGGAGTAGCTATCCTCTTTGCAGATCAAGTGGATTTCAAACCCACACTGATTAAGAGAGACAAAGAAGGACTGTATATCCTTGTAAAGGGAACAATCCAAGAGGAAGAGATGACAATCATAAATAACTGTGCACCAAACACTAGTGCACCCAACTATATAAAACAAAGACTAATGGACATGAAAAACCATATAAGCACTAATACAATAGCAGTGGGGGACCTCAATACCCCATTGTCACAAATAGAAAGATCAACTAGACAAAAAGCAAGCAATGAAATATTAGAACTCAATCAAACTCTTGAACAAATAAACTTAACAGATGTTTACAGAGTGTTCCACCCTACAAAATCAGAATACACATTCTTTTCAGCTGCCCATGGGTCATTCTCCAAAATAGATCACATACTCACTCATTGAACATCTTTAGGTAAGTGCAAAGGAATTGAAGTTATCCCCTGATATTATCAGAGCATAGTGCAATGAAATTGGAGATCCATAGCAAAAGAAACTGCAAGAATCTCATAAACATATGGTAATTGAACAACACATTTCTGAATAACCAATGGGTCACAGAGGAAATTAAAGAAGAAATCAGACAGTTCCTTCACTTAAATGACAATGACAATTCAACATACAGGAATCTATGGGACACAATGAAAGCAGTCTTAGGAGGGAAATTCATAGCAGTGAATACTCATATTAGGAAAACAGAGCAAGCCCAATTAAACAACCTGATGCTGAACCTCAAGCTTCTAGAAAAAGAAGAGCAAGACAAACCCAAAGCTCATACAAGGGAGGAAATTATAAAGTTTAGGGCAGAAATCAATGCAATGGAGACTAAGAGAACAATGCAAAAAATCAATGAAGCCAGGAGTTGGTTCTTCGAAAGAATAAACAAGACTGACAAACCCTTAGCCAATGTTATCAGAAAAAGGAAAGAAAAGGCCCAAACACATGCAATTAGGAATGAAAAGGATGAAATTACAACAGACCCAGCAGAAATCCAGAGGATCATGAATACCTACTTTGAGAACTTATATGTCAATAAAATGGAAAACACAGAAGAAATGGACAGATTCCTAGATACATATGAATTACCAAAGTTGAACAAAGAAGACCTAAAAATTCTAAATGACCCAATATCATTCAATGAAATTGAAAACATAATTAAAAACTTACCAACTAAGAAAAGCCCGGGTCCTGATGGCTTCACTGCTGAATTCTACAAGACATTTAGAGAGGAACTACTGCCACTACTGATTAAACTCTTCAATGAAATTGAAAGGGAACCAATACTTCCAAATTCATTCCTAGAAGCAAGCATCTCCTTGATCCCCAAAGCAGAGAAAGACCCAACTGAAAAAGAGAACTAGAGCCCAATCTCACTAATGAACATAGATGCAAAAATCCTTAATAAGATACTGCCAAATACAATGCAGAAGATCATCAAGAAGATCATATACTCTGACCAAGTGGGATTCATCCCAGGGATGCAGGGATGGTTCAACATATGCAAATCAAGAAATGTAATACATTACATCAATAGAGCCAAGGACAAAAAACATATGATCATCTCAACAGATGCAGAAAAAGCATTCAACAAAATCCAACATGCATTTATGAGAAAAATCCTACAAAAAATTGGAATAGACGGTTTCTACATCAATCTGATAAAAGCCATCTATAAAAAACCAACAGCCAATATCATAATAAATAGTCAAAAACTGAAATCCTTTACACTAAAATCAGGAACAAGACAAGGATGTCCACTATCACCACTCCTGTTCAATATAGATTTGGAAACATTAGCCACGGCAATTAGACAAGAGAAAGAAATAAAAGGAATAAAGATAGGAAATGAAGAAGTCAAATTATCATTATTTGCAGATGACATGATACTCTATAAAGAAGACCCCAAGAACTCCACCAAAAGTCTTCTAGACTTAATAACCAAATTCAGTGAAGTAGCTTGATAAAAGGTCAACACACAAAAATCAATACTTTTCTGTACACAGAAAAAACGAACTCACTGAGAGAGAAGTGGGGCAATCAATTTCTTTCACAATAGCGTTCAAAAAATCGAAATTCCTAGGAATCAACCTAACAAAAGAAGTCAAAGACCTCTTCTCTGAAAACTATAGCACTTTGAAAAGAGAGATTGAAGACGATATCAGAAAATGGAAAGACATTCCTTGCGCCTGGGTAGGAAGGATCAACATAGTGAAAATGGCCATACTTCCAAAACTGCTATATAGATTCAAAGCAATCCCAATTGAAATCCCAGCAGCATACTTCATGGACCTTGAGAAAACAATCCCAAATTTCATTCAGAACCAGAAGAGACTCAGAATAGCCAAAGCAATTCTAGGTAACAGAGACATGGCAGGGGACATCACAACCCCCAACTTGAAACTATACTACAAAGTTACTGTGATAAAAACAGCATGATATTGGCAAAAAGCAGACCTGAGGATCAGTGGAACAGATTAGATGATGCAGAAACAACTCCAGACACACTTAGCCACCTCATCTTTGACAAAGGAGCCAAACAGCCTCACTGGAGGAAAGATAGCCTCTTTAATAAATGGTTCTGGAAATATTGGGTTTCAACTTGCCAAAGAGTAAAACTTGAGCCATATCTCTCACCATGCACTCAACTAAAATAAAAATGGATTGAAGATCTAAATATTAAAACCAAAACGCTGAACTGGCTGGAACAGAGGTTAGGTAGAACTCTTGAAGACACTGGTGTAGGAAAAGATTTTATGAACAAAACCTCAGTTGCCCATGAACTAGCACAAATGATCAACAGGTGGGATCTCTTCTTACTAAAAAGCTTCTGCACAGCAAGAGAAACCACCAGCAGTGTGAAGAGACAACCCACAATGTAGGAAAAAATTTTCGCTAGCTGTCCCTCAGTCAAAGGTCTACTATCTAGAATATATAAAGAACTTTTAAAAATTAGACCTCCCAAATTTAAAGACCCAATCTGAAAATAGGCATCTGAAATGAACAGACATTTCTCAGACAAAGAAGTAGAAACAGCGAATAAATATATGAAAAATGTTCAACATCACTGATCATTCAAGAGATGCAAATGAAAACAATGCTGAGATTCCACCTCACCCCAGAAAGAATGGCTGCTATCAAGAAATCAACGAATAACAAATGCTGGCAGGGCTGTGGGAAAAGAGGAACACTGCTCCACTGCTGGTGGGAGTGTAGACTGATGCAACCACTGTGGAAATCAGTATGGAGATACCTCAAAGAACTAGGAGTAGAAGTCCCATTTGACCCAGCTATTCCCCTGCTGGGTATCTTCCCCAGAGAATTAAAAGAATCATACCACAGCAATATATGTGCACCCATGTTCATAGCAGCAGAGTTTGTATTAGCTAAAACTTGGAAACAGCCCAAATGCCCATCAACTGGAGAGTGGATAAAGAAAATGTGGGGTTTTTTAAAAAATAAAATGGAATACCACTCAGCCATATAAAAAAGAGAAATTAGAGACATTTATAGCTAAATTGATGGACATTGAGGTGATAGTCTTAAGTGAAGTAAATAGGACACACATGTAAATACCAGATAGTTTCTCTAGTGTGAGAAACTGAAAGTGTAAATAAGGATCAAAAGGCATAATAGATATTGTGAAATAGGAAGAAAAGGGGCAAAGGGGAGGGGGAAGTGGGAGGGGTAGAGGAAAGGAAAGAAGGGAATGGAATTGATATGAGAAAATGAAAAAGTGGAAACAAAGTTTTTGTAAATAGGGAGAGATGGAGGGGTTGAAGGGAGGACAGGGAACGGGGATAAAATAAGAACCAAGAGAGATTATGTAAAGGTGCAAATTTCCAATGATGAATGTCATTATATTGTATACCTAAAATGTACCAATTAAAGGATATACCAAAAAAAGGAAGAAAATAGACTACATAGGATGATATCATGATGTCCAAAGACATAATTCAAGCTCTGATTAATACACTACCACAAGAGAAACACTGAGGTATCCTACTTATCACGAATACTTTCATAGATTTCATTGAAAAGTCTTAGGCCTACAAAGGAGGGCTGTCACAATGGTTATTAAATCTCAAAGAATGTGAACGCTCACAAACAGACAATTCTTTTCATCCAGCCTGCAAAAAAGAAATCTATAACTGAAAGATAAGAAAATCTGGAAATAGGGCTATATGTAACATATTAAATTTTGTATCAAGATTGTTCATCTGTTCATGATAAAAAATAATTTCTACCCCAAGGATAAGAAGGAAGGGTCATTATGATTTAAATTATTTAGTATGATTACTATTGGTATGAAAAAAGAACATTTTAAGATGAGAAATATTTAAGATAATAGCTGCCTGTCCCTTGTGGTCTGTCTTCACATGTCACATGCAGCCTAAGGTCTTTGTCTTGAATACAATTCTCATTCTCTTATTTTATTGTATTTGTTGGATTTTTGAGACAGAGTCTTGCTATGTAGTTCAGGCTGGCCTCGAACTCAGGCAATCCTCCTGTCAGGCAATCCTCCTGTCGGGCCATCCTCCTGTCTCAGCCTCCTGAAAGCTGGTATCACAGGGATGTGTCACAATGCCTACCTTCATTTTCTTTCAATTTCTTTAAACTCAAGTCTGATATATATATCAGGACTCTTCAGTCCTTTGATGTCTTAATCACAGCTGATGTTTGCTTTGCATCTGTTAATGAGGGAATGCATGGAAAGAGTAGAAAATTGAGGTCAAATGACTGGTACTCGACCTGCCTGAGACAGATGCTACAGGCCTACAGGTTAAGTCCTTGCATTGAGTGTTTGTAAAAGAGCCAGTGGAGCTTTGGCTCAGGAAAAAAGCAAATAAAGATCCTACCTTTATTGAAAATTTTGATATTTTATCATCATTGTAGTATTGAATTTTGAAAACTTTTTATTTAAAATATTATATAAAATTAGAAAATGAAGTTGTCGAATTTTCATGATGAATATGATACCTCAGGCAAGATACATCTAACCAGGTGGGGAACGGTCTATGTCTGTACAGACATAACCACATTCAGTGAGTGAACCTTGATTGAACACTAGTTTGAAAATATTTGATTAGTGGGTCTTTGGCCACCCTTTAAACAGGTCTAGTTTGGTTGATATACTGATCGACTGAGATGGGCATCTTACTATGTTGCCTAGACCGACCCCCACCTTCTGGGCTCAAGCGACCTCCAGCCTCAGCCACCCGAGGACCACGCCTGGCTACCTCCTTAAACTGCATCCCAAGGAGGGCCTCACTGTGTCCTCCTGGCCACTCCTGGAAAGAACACCCGGGACAGGATAAGCCACGGGCAAGGGCCTTGTGTGCTGGCAGGGGAGTAGGGGACAGTAGTCAGCGAGCGTGCAGAAGAAGCCCAGGAGGATGTGTAGGAGTTCTGCTGGTCAGAGATAGCCAAGAAGGAAGTCAGTGTGCAAGGGAGGCCTTTTTCCTTCTGCAGCAGAAAGAACAGCACGGGCAAGGGCATCAGCAGTGCAGCCTTGCAGTCTGCACAGGTATGCAGGCCGGTCGATCTGAGAGCAGGACGTGCAGTAGGCAGCACAGGAGAAAAAGCTGGAAGGACAGGCTTAGACCCTTTCATGCACAGCCTCTGTTTTCCTTCAGGAGCCAAGGGGAACCACTGAAAACCTTTCATCTTTTATCCTTTTGGTTTATAAAGTGCATTTTCAAATGTTCTCTTAAGCTATTTTCAAGTACTTTCAGGAAAGAAGTTTGATATTTAAAATGTATTACTATTGCTAGTGTTTAAGATCTGTGCCTCAGCCAAGCAAGGCGGTGCATGCCTGTAATCTCAGCACTCTGGGAGGCTGAGGCAGGAGGATCACAAGTTTAAGCCCAGCCTGGGCAAATTAGTAAGTTAGGGAGACCCTGTCTCAAATTTTAAAAAGGGAAGTTGGTAGTGGCTGGGGATATAGCTCAGTGCAAAGTCCTGGGTTCAATTTCCCAATGCCACAAAAAAAAGATCAGTATTTTTGACTTTATAAAATTAAAGCCACAATGAGATACCACTAAACCTGCAGATGAATGAGTAATATTAAAAAGAATTACCATATCAAGTGTTAGTGAGGGTATGAAATGTGACTATGATGCTGAATTGTCAGCTTGACTGGCGTGTGAGCCTAGAGAAGGAGTAAAGCACACTTCTGGGTGTGTCTGAGTGGACCACAGACACATGGCCTTGGAGACCACATTTGGTCCCTGGCCCCTACCTCTCTGGCTCTGTTCCCCTGCTCTGCTTTCTGGCTGCCATGCATTAAGCAGTTTTGCTCCTCCAAGCCCTTTTGCAAAGGTGTTTCTGCCTTGAAGCCAGCTGATTATGAACTGAACCCTCTGAAACTGTAAGCCAATAAACCTCACCTCCTTTTAGTTGTGTGTGTCAGGTATTTTGTCCCAGCAATGGGAAAGCTGACCAATACATAAAGTAACTGTAATGTTCACCTACTGCTAGTAAGAATGAACAGTGAAATGATGCTTTGCAAAACAGTTGAACCATTTTCTTAAAAAATTAAACATATACCTGCCAGATAACTCAGCCATTCAACTTTCAGATATTTACCCAAGAGAAATGGAAGCAAATATCCAAACAAAAAGTTGTCCACAAATATTCACAGTAGCTGTGTTAGTAATAGTCCGAAACTGGAAGCAACTTAAATATCCATCAACAGATGAATAGAGAAACAAATTGTGGTATATCCACACAATAGAACTCAGCAATGTAAAAGGACAAATTGTTGACATAAGTGGGGGAGAAAGTTCCTCAAAATAATTATGCTATGTGAAAGATGCTAGACGAAAAAAAGAGTTGTTTGATTTGTTCCCCTTTATGTTAGTGTTTAACCTATACCTCTATGGTTTGGAAGCTAGGTCTGAAGACTTGATTGCTTTTGGCAAGAAAATACATTCTTCATAGGTCATGCAGTGTACGTTATATTGCATCACAGGAGGAAGTAAATAGGCTCTTCACTGTGTGATGCTAAATTTGATCATTTGGTTAAGGGAGTAATTGTCAGATCTCTCCTTGATGCAGGCTTTTTTCCCTCTCCCTCTTGCAATTAGTGAGTAATCTGTAGGTTACACATCAGCCAGGAGTGAATGTTTTCTTTGCCTCCTTCTCCTGACAGTTTTAGCATCCACTAACAATCCTTGCCTAAACTGATTATTTCATTGGTTTTTTAAAATTCATTTTAAAATTCTTTCATTCTTCTCACTGACTTAGCTGTTTTCTTCTTAGTGAACAGAGACTAAAATGTTTTTATTTTTTGGATTTTTTTTTTTTTTTTAGCTTCTTGAGACAGGGTTTTGGTGTGTAGTTCAGGCTGGCCTTGAACTTGCTATTTATCCCAGGCTAGTCTTGAACTAGCAGTGATTCTCCTGTTCCAGCCTTCCAAGTGCTGGGACAACATGCATGTGCCTCCATGCCTGGCATACCAAAAGGCTTTTGAATGAAACAGCTTTCCATGTTGGATTCCCTTGATAAACCCACATTCACCCTTCATGTCTGCTCAATGCACCCCTGTTCCCCTCCTGCCCCTCTTTTCTGACTCCTAACCACAGAGGCTGTTTTCCAACCATATTGCACATCACTTTTGGGTCCATACCATGTTTAGGCATCATTCTAGGCATGGGAGTACAGCAGTGAATAAACTGGATGAAGTCCCTGAGTCTGAGTCAGAATATTCTGGAGCCTTTCCCTTTGCTAGGGGAAAGCAGACTCCAATTACCTGGAGACTGCAAAGGCCCCACCTAGGGTAGATGCCTTACAAGGTGATGCTTGTCTTTATTTCCCAGTTCTTTCTTCAATGCTTCTAGACCAATAATGAGAAGTCTCATGATGAATGAAGCAGGGAAATAGAGTTATGCGAAGGAAGGGTTTATTCACCAAAACCCAGGATGAACCTGGCATAGTCTCACCAGTAACAAAGAGATGTGCCTGGAGATGAACCTTAAGATTGCGGGATCAAGGAGGGCAGAACACAAGACTCCATGGGGTAGAGTATGTCAAAACAGGTGTAGTATCCAGTACTCAGGACTTAATATCTTTGCAGAATGCCTAGATCTGTGCCCAGCATGGTGGACAGGGCTCCTTGAAACTTGAAAATAATGATGAGGTGGAGATGCTGGATTTCTAGAAGAGAGAAGAAGGGAGTCAAAATTTCAAACAGGTTAGATAGAAGTAAGTATGCATTTAGTATGGAATACTAGAGAACCCTCCAGCTAACACTTCTTTGGTAGGGCCCAGAGTATGCTCCCCTTGTTAAAGTGATAAGGGATGCGCTAGAACATTCTGGGCAGCTCTAGACCAAGCCTGACTGTGGGAGATTCCCCAGTGTCAATGGGAGTAGCAAGGCTCTAGAGGCCAGGTTGGCAGCATTAGACCACCTGAGGCAATAGGGTACTGATATGGTTATAATGTGTCAGACTGAATAAATCCTAGGGGCCAAGGTGAGGCAGGGAAAGGTGAGCCCCAGTAGAGCACATCAATCATTGAGATTCTTCAAACATACACAAAGAAGGGGTGTGTGTGTGTGTGTGTGTGTGTGCATGCGCGCGTGCGCCTGTGTGTGGGGGTAAGCACAAAAGCAGAATAATGGCTACTTGTGGGAGGAAGAGGGAAGAGAGCGGGCATAAACAGAGATGTGTAAAGGGACTTCTGCGGTATCAGTAATAGCCTCTTTCTCGAGGCACCTATGAGCACATAGATGTTCATTTTATTTGTATTGTTATTTTCCAGGCCTGTAAGTTATAGTTTTTTGAATGTACATAATATTTAACAAAAATAACTTAAAGAAATAGGCCCTGACCATAATTTCTCATTGGTCGTGACTTAATAGATAATCGTGAAAGGAACATGGATTTGGGGCTTTGGCATCAAATAGATCCAAATTCAAGTCTCTTATTGGCTGAACAACTTAGGGCATTACTGAGTTTCTGAAAAGTCTCACCAGGGAAATGGAGTTGGCAATATCTATCCAGCAGGGTAGTAGTAAATAGTAAATGAGACAATTTACACAAATCTTCTAGTCAGTGCCTGGCAATATCACCGGCTTATGGAACAATAGTTACTATTCTATAACTTTGCCCAAGCCTCCCAGTTTCTCCCTTTTAGAAATTTTCCATCTTTTTCATTTGACTTCATTCGAATTATTTCCTGCATGCAAAACATTATGCAGGTGAGCTGTGCTTTAATTTCCTGTACATTTTGAGTTAATTTTCAAAATCTGACCCTTAATTATCTCATCTGACCCTTAGTTTCAATTCTTGGTTTCTAACAGTTTGGAACACGGAAGGAGATCAACATATGTCAGCAAATAAGTGAATGTACTAGGCAAGTGCTATGGGCTGAACTATCATCCCCCAAATTCGTATGTTTAAATCTTAATGCCAGTAGCTCAGAATCTAACTGTATTTGAAGATAAGGTCTTAGAAGGAGTGATTACGTTGAAATGAGGCCATTAGGGTGGAGCTCTACCCCAATATGACTGATGCCTTTATGAAGAGGAAGTGACAGCAGGAATGCACACACAAAGAAAAACACAGGGTGAAGGCAGCCATCTGCAAGTGGGGAGAGGCCTCAGGAGAAACCCAACCTGCCAGCACCTTGATCTTGGACTTCCAGCCTCCAGGACTGCAAGAAAATAAACTTCTATTGTTTAAACCATCCCATCTGTGTGTTTGTTATGGCAGTCCTAGCAGACTAATACAGTAAGGCAACTGAAATTATGCCCAGTTTATAAACGTGGAAACTGAGGCTCAAGGGTTAAGACTTACACAGAGTCACATAAGCAGTAAATGGGCAGAGTTGGTGCTCAAATCGAGATGCCAAATTGTGGTTCTTTCCACTGCTGTCTGCTTCTCTTAAAGTTGTGCTACATGAAGGTGTATCAGTCGGTGCAAACTTAATTTTAAAATTAAATTCTTATTTTTATCAAAGAAATGTAAGTGTTTGTAAAGAAACACAAGAGTCACTTGCCTTCCCTTCTCATCTGGTGGCCTCCTTAGATGCAGCCAAGCTGAGCTCTTGCATTTCCTCAGAGATAGCATGCGCATATGGATGGGTCATAGTCCTCCAGATCAGGACATCATCTATTAATTTCCTAGCATTAAAGATGAGCTTTTAATGATTTTAAAATACACACTTAACCCTCTCACTCCTTTTCTTTTAATATACTTGTATCGCCATCATTTATATGCTTTTTTCTTCAATATTGTCTTAGTTTTCTCGAGGTTAATTTTCTTTTCACTTTTGTATTAGATCCCCCCCCCCCCAATATCGGGTGATCCTTAGCTATCCATTCACATTTAAGAGAAAGCCTGTTTTTTTTCCCCTTAATTTGCACAGAGGCAGCTGGTGACGGATTTCTGACATTTCTGCGGTTCCATGTCACAGATTGGTGTGCTATTGCTGGGCCCTGTTGCAGGAGTGTAGACCACAGCTTCATTTTCTCTAAGTCAGTTAGTTACTTTGTCCATCCACTTTTTATTCCCTAGAATTTCCTGACATCTGTGCTGTCATCACTTCTCTTGTTCTCTTTGCACCTTTTAAAAATTCCTCTGTTGTTACCTTAGGGAGTTTTGGGAGGAAGTAGAAGCACACAGATTTCTAACCAGGAGTCTACCTTTCTAATTTTGACTCCTGTTAAAGTTTTTTTATTAGTCAATAAATAGTGGTTAGTATCAGTTTAATGCAAATGAATAAAAACATCCCCAGGTAACGATTTTTGCAGTTACCTCTGTCAAAGTCTCTCTTATACTGAAAACCTCAGCTTGCATTAATAACATTAAGAGTAATATGATAGTTCACACCTAGGTGAACTAGGTCTGGTTTTGAGTTCCACCTGGGATGGGGTGCCAGATCCCGAGTGGGGCGTGGCCGGCTTCTGCATGGGGGATGAGCTGGGGGCAGGGAGGGGAGAAGACCTGTACAGAGGGGTGCCCTAGCACGGGAGGCCAGGCACCAGGCAAGCTGCAGAGGGCTTGCTCATAGAGTGATATTAGCACCAGTATTGCCACGTACACATGGAAATGTATTTGTGGGTGTGTGTTCCTGAGCTTGGCCCCTAGCTTGAGAGAATGTGAGAGCTGGGAACTCAAACTAACCTGCAGACCACTCAGACCCTAGCATTTAAATACCACTCACCACTGGAAAGGAATCCAGGCGCCTTGGTTGGGTGCCAGATTTGGCAAAAAAAAAAAAAAAAAAAAAAAAAAAAGGCAAAAAATAGCAGGCCAGTAATTATCGATGGGATGTACCTGTACCAAACATTCATTCATTATTCACCTGAAATTCAAACTGAACTGATGATCTGAGTTTTATTTGGCAATTCTACTTCTTGGAGAAATGACTGATTCTACTACTGGGGCAAGGAAAATACAAGATGAACTTGGAACATTTTGTTGTGCTAGAAAGAAAATATTCAAAAAATAATGGGACAAAGTGACATAGAAGCCAACTTAAAGGGGCTCCACTAGTCAGATATGGGACAATATAAGCATCAAAGTAAATAAATAATAATACTAACAGATCGTAATCCATTGGACAAAAGAGGAAACCATGAACCCATACTGATAAAAACAAAATAATAAAATGAATTTGGATGAATGGAATATTTATCTGGATTTAAAGTGTTTCCTCACAAAATACTTATTAATTCCTCCTGGAAAAAACAGCAACTTCATTTTGGAATTACTTTATTGTGAAGCCTGGCAGACCCCATTTTGACCGAGTGGTGAAAAATGAAAGTCCTCGATAATAGGGTGAATCACCTGAAATCGAGGGTCACAGTACGAACACAGTGCCATTTTGGTGGTGTTCCAGCACAAACACACTGAAGTTGTGAGGTGTCCGTGAAATAATTAGCTGTTATCTTCAAAAGTATTAATGTCATAAAGTAAAAGATTAAGGATATTTTTTCAGACAGGAGAATGCTAAAGAGATGTGACAATTAAATGTAGCATATTCAGAAGTGGGTCTCTTAGTTTTGCTCTAAGTGACATTACTGGAACAACTAATGAAATTTGACGGGGGTCTCAGGATTAGAAAGTGTGAATTATCAATATTAATTTCCTGATCCTGATGGTATTGTGATTATGTAGGAAAATATCCTATGTTCATCCTCTTAAGTATTTGGGGCTGATGGGTATCAGGTTAGCAACTCATTCCTAATGGTTCAAGATGAAGTTATTTGTATTGAATGTACAACTTTCCTGTAAGCTTCAGATTGTTCTAATATAAGTAAAAATAATGCTTACACTTGATTTTTAAAGGAAGCAATATTTAATCATTCTTACTCTACAGGGTTCTAAAAAGAGCTTCAAATGCCACAAATGAAATGTGTTTTGTGATTATCATGTAAGAGACTAAAAGACAACCATCTGAGGATTGCAAATTCACTTATTAAAAAATGCTCCTGAAATGAAATTTCTAATTTTTAAACCACAAGAAGTGCAAAAAGAGGCCTGTATTACTTATATCTATGTGCAAAGCATTGGAAGAAAACTGCTCTTTAGGACAAAAACCAAAGGTAGCTATTTTTGGGGCTTAGACCGTGGCATTTCATCTCTGAGGGAGATGATCCTTTTGTTTAAGGAAAAAAAAAATCTTCAAGCATATGTCAGAGATTGATAATTTTCTACCGCATATCTACTCTTCCTGCTTTTCTTTATTAACAGAATCCCAACCTTACTTTGGGCAACAATGCACAGCTAAAAGAACTCAGTCTTAGTTAGAGCTGGGCATGGCCTCAAGATACCACTCTATCAATGAGATCTAGACAGAAGTGTGATGAAAAGCAGGGACAGAAATCAATATGGGTGTGACTCTTGAAGATCAGCCTGTTTGCCACTTGTTAGGTAACAGGCTTGATAATAAAAGTCACCATGACATGGATCACAATAAGGATACCAAAGGAAGAGAAGCCTGGGCACCTGATGGCATTCTGAGCTGCTGCACCAGCCTTGGACTCCTTGGTTGCTGGCTTTTTATTAAGGGAAATATCTTTATGCCAGTTAGTTTTTTGTGATTTTTGTATCTCGGTATATTATTAACAAGTTAGATGCAAGTTTTAGGAGAGATGGAGATCCAGGAGAGTCAAATGCTTATTCAACAAAAGGAATCATGTGTTTAAGAAGACTGCTCTGGAGAGATATGAGGAGCATATGGGAGTAGTAAATATAGGGTGATCAGAAAAAGCTGTAATGATGGACACATACAGTAAGAAATTCTAAGGTTACAAGTGGCCAACAGTTTTAGGAAAATTATACCTGATATCATTAGTCAGCTTTCCTATTTCTGGGACAAACTACCTGAAACCCACAACTTAAAGGAGGAGAGTTTTCTTTTGGCTCACTGTTTCAGAGGTTTCAGTTGGTGGTTCGCTGGTTCCAAGGCAGAAACATCACAGTGGAAGAGCCTGGTGGAGCAAAGCTGCTCACTTCATGGTGGATGGGAAACAGCACAAGGAAAGAGCACCAGACAGAGAAGCACCCGCCAAAGGCCCCAGTGAGCCATGTCTTCCAACTGAGCCCTACCTCCTAACAGCGCATTCATCTATGAATGAGCATGCGAATGAGTACATCACCCCACAATTCGATCACCTCTCAGTGGTCTCATATTTCAGTCGAGTTGACATGATTCATCAGAATAGATGACTTTTTCCCCCAGTACCAATAAGTTACATTCCCAGCCCTTTTCAGTTTTTATTTGAGATAGGGTCTTGTTAAGTTGCCCAGGCTGGCCTCAAACTTGGTATCTTCCTGTCTCGGCTTTCTGAGTGATTAGGATTACAGGTCTGTGCCTCCATGCCTGGCTCTGATGTTGATTTTAAAGTTGCTTCCTGTGCTGTAAATTGGTTCTTACATTATATTAACCATTTTTAAACCTGTAAACCTAAACATCTTCTATGTAAAAGAGACTTCTGTTAATGAAATGAAAGAGTAGTAGAGTCCAGTTTTGGTCAAGGTTTTTAAATAGTTTGAGGATGCCATTCACTGTGTAGATGGCTGGTTTTGAATTTTTCACATGAATGTATTCATATAAGATGGTAGCCATGACTTTTGTTTTCTTTTCTCTAGGAGTTCTTTTATAGTTTGAATTGTAACTTACAACACGTGTTTACATAAAAATAGTATAACTAAAATGGGTAGCATTTTCATATCAGGTCACAAAAGCCCAGGTAACTCAACCTCACTAGACTAAAATACATAAGGACTTGATATTCTTTACAGTGTTTCTAAATTCAAACAATATTATATTAAAGTCAGCAACTTAACACAATGCAACTTTATAACTGACTGAGGTCAGGTAGCACTTCTTTAAGCAACAACAAAGGAATCTGATCTCTTCTGTCATGTGATCCACTATCTTCACATCCTTTGCTTCTAGCACTGTAGATGGGAGAAGTCACAAACTATTTCCTGGGGAGACTAGGATTAAGCCTGGAGTGACACACATTACTTTTACAGGCCAGACTAATCACATGGCCCTAAAACAAATGCAAGGGAGGATGGGAAACGTAGTTTTCCTATGTGGCCATGAAAAAGAGGAAGAAGGAATGTGGGGCCTTGTACCTACTTTGCAGGGTTTATTTGATGATTAAATTAAAGAAAAAAACACTGACAAATGTTATGTCCTTTCCTTCCTTTGGAATCAGCTAAAAACTGTACAGTAATGGTGGAGTAATGGCAGAAGTGGCAACAGTGGGTTGTGGTAGCACAAGCTCCCAGTGAAAGGAGACACTTAGAGGAAACTGGGTGCTGATTTTGGCAGAGCTCAGCTAAGGTTCTGGTGACCCAAAAGGTGGGTAGAGAACAAGAGAAGATAAAATTTAGGTAGTTAGGAAGTGCTCTTGAAAGCAGCCTTAGAAAGTAAGAACAATTCAAGGAGAGGAGAAAGAGGTAATAAAGGGTTTGGCTGGAAGAAATATCAAAATCTTCATCTATCATGGTGGGGCAGAGGTTGAAGGAAGCAGTATCTAAGAAAATGCACAGGTTTCCTTCAACATAGTGAACACCGCTCAGTGACTTAGTGATTCTCCTCAAATAGTAAAGCTGTGTTAAGCTCTGTATCACAAGTGAATAAAAAACTACTGAAGGAAATTATCTTTCACTAAAAATACAAAATGCTTAGATTTGAAATATAATATTAAAAATTGAAGTGATACAATGTAAAGCAATTGTTTCTAAATACTATTGGAGGGTCCAGTTTTAGTTTCTCTAAAAATACTTAAATACAATTGAAGAATGCTGTGTGAACCTTAATGAGACCGAGGGTGGGGGCACAAACCATAAAAAGTATGGCTGGGAAAGGGAAATTTAAATATGAACTGGATTTTTTTTCCAGTATCAGGACTCAGACTCAGGACCTTTTGCTTGCCAGACAGGCGTGGCACCACTGAGATACATCCCTGACCCTTGAACTGAATTTAGATACAGACTTCTTAGATATAACTAATGGTTAGGGTTATGTACAAGTATATCCTTTTTTATTTAGAACTTTTTCCTGCTGAAGTACTTGGGAGACCTGGAGTGAAATATGATGCCTATGAGTTAGTTCAAATGATCCAGAAAAAGTATAGAAAGCAAACCCAGCAAAATGTTAACAATGACTGAATCTAGGTAGAAAGTGGATGAACATACATTGAATTACTATTTCAATATTTCTGTATTTTTAGAAAGTTGCCATAATAAAATTTTGAAACGAATTAAGTCTCTTTACATTAGTCTTTTTAGTCTATTTGCTTATCAAGAGAACAAAAGCAGTAACCCTTTTATCCAAAGAACATATCACCAGGTATGTAAGCCAAAATGTTTTCAGTGATAGGTTTGGGGTTAACAAAATAGGTACCAGACTGTAAGCTCCATGAAGCAAGGGACAAGACACAAGGTTTTTCCCTCACTATTGTATAGCCAGTATTTAGCCAAGTGCTAGGGAGCAGGTGACACATGTAATTTTGTTGATTGGGTGGTGAGGTCAATGTGAAAATCCTATGCTCTTACTTTAATTCTTTCATGCCGTATATATATGTATGTATATATATATGATATATATATATATATATATCACTGCCTTCTGAAAGTTAAAACATAAATAATATTTATATACCTGGTATTTGATAATTATTAATTTAGAATTTTTTTTCTTTTTGGTACTAGGGATTGAACTCGGGACCTTGCACTTGCGAGGCAGGCAGCGACACCACTGACCTAAATCCCTGGCCCCAACTTAGATATTTTAAAGCTGTTGCTCCACCAAGTTATATCTAAGCCTACTTTAATAAGTTATTTTCTTTAAGCCTGTTTCACTATTTTATTTTAAAAATAATAGCTGGATTGTGTTACATATTTCATGGCTATTTATTATAAAAAAATCAAGTGGCCTGGGTCCTGGAGATTCCTCTGAAGCCTTAAGGTTCAATTATCAAAGTTTACTAGTAATTCAAAGTTATTTATTTTCTATTAAAATCAGTAGTGACCTATCACTCGCTTTCAGAATCTATCTTTTGCAAACTCAGATGATGAGCAAGGAAACAAGGGGAAATCCCACATGTGAAAGTTTTCTAGGTTGATTTGTTCAAAATGTCACTAAATTCTGATATCCAGCTGGGCACAGTGGCACATGCCTGTAGTCCAAGTTTCTAGGAAAGCTGAAGCAGGAAGATCTCGAGTCTAGGAGTTTGAAGCCAGCCTAGGCAAAACAGCAACTCTTTCACCAAAACACCCCCCCCCCGCCGCTATTCTTGCAACACATTTTAACAGCATTATGAAATGATTAGGGCTCTATCTCCAAATCCAAGGGCCTTTCTTGCAACATGACACTACTAACCATTGCTTTATTTTGTGAAACTTTTTGCAGATGCCAAGAAGTATGGCGATTCTTTGAACAGGCAAAGGGACCTAGTAACTGATTGTCTATGAGATGAAGGGGAGAGTGGAGAAACTTTGTTTAAAGCAAGTTTTTGTTTTAGCTTTATTGATATTAATCTTAAAATTTGTATTTCTGTTAATGTCAATCTTTAATCTGATCCTAAAGCTGTTAGGCTTAAAATAATTTATTCAACTGTAGAACAAGGTTCATCATGTGGAAGTGACCAATATTCTACAGATCTGGGAATTAATTTACCTTATTGCTGCAGAAGACCGAGTCAGTGCGATATAATGGCAAGTTTACTGTATTTGAAGATTTAGGGTGGAGTCTAGGCCTATTTACTTGCTTTCCTGACTCACTAAATTTTGCTGCGTCTCAGCTTCCTTCAGTTTTAAAATTTCACCAATACTATACAAAGAACTGAGATAAGAAAATAATAAACAATTAAATGTAGCCAGTTGGGAAAATTTGCCAGGCAATATATGTTGATGAGTAAAATTATTAAAAAATATATTTTAGTAGGAACTTTAGAGAAAAAGAAAAAGCCATTGTGACTTTTATAAAACCAATGAACTTGAGAAAAATATGTGTAGTTTCTTACAGTTTTCTAACAGAAAAATACAGAACAGAGACATCGGACAGTTATATAGATAGTTCCAAGTGAATAAAAATTGCCTTTATGTACTTTAGGGAAACCATACTACAACAAAAAACAAAAACGACCAATGTGTGGCTCAGTAATAGTTTAATAGGTGAAAGATGGTAATTTTGGAAGGTAAAGAATTTTAAAAAGTTTCACTGACCTACTTTTAAGAAGCAAAAGTATCACATTCATAAAAGCTAATTAGGTAAACCATAATTTTTTTTTTTAGTTTGGGAAGGATCTGCCTCAAATATAACTAATTTGGTTGCATTAGTTTACCTAAATTTTACTGCTCAAATGTGGACAAGAAAAACAAACTGGAAAACTGGGCACTTCAGAGATTAGGCATTAAATATTAATGCCACACTTAACAAGAGAGAAATCCAAATGTCAGCTGATGTATGAAAAGGTCCTCAACAGTGTCAGTGATTGGGGAAACGCGGGCTCAAACCACAAGGCAACACTATCCCACACCCACCAGGCTAGCAAAACTGAAAAGGGTTGACAATACCATGTTGCGAGGTGTGCACCAATGGGACTCATACACTGCTAGTGTGAGTGGATCACTTCGGAAAACAGTGTGATATTATTTATTCAAGTTTATACTATACACTCTCAAGTACAGAGTATACAGAAACTGATGTGGATGTGATGGAATGCATCTAGGAGGAATGAAGCATGTATAATAGCCCCAAACTGAATAACCCAGATGTCTATCAACTACAGAATGGCTAAACAAACTGTCACATATTACTACATTGGAACATTATAATATATAGCAATTAAAACGATCAAATTACAGTTATAGGAATAATGTGAACACTGTATGGATTAAAAGTGTTGAGGAAATCCAGGGAGCACAACATATTAAACACCAACTGTTTCATTTACATAAAGCTCAAAGAAAAGGACAAAATTAAACAACATATTGCTTAGGATACATGCCTGTGAAAAAACAAGAAAGTCAAAGAAACAATTACCACAAAGGTTAGCATGACTACCTCTGTGTAGAGTTTTTCTTCAGGGAGGTCACCAAGGGGCCCTGGGGTGCTGGCAATACTTCCTGCCTGGGTGACTGCTCACTTATATAATTACCCATTATATTATATAATTATTTTACACATTTAAAGTGTATTTCACAAAAATGCTAAAATTAATTGATATAGTAGAGGGAAAATTTGGCAGATAACAGTATATTGCAATCACTGACAGCAGAAACCACCCATGTGAGATAATGAAACACTGATTATTCACCAGAGCTCACTCTGAAGCATAGGTGTGAACCTTGTACAAATGTCCCTTTGTTATATTTCATTAACATAGTACACAGATCTTTATCATAAATTGATGGACCAAGGAGAGAAGTGTTACCTGAAACTTCAGTTTGTGGAGTTTTTGAATGGACTGTTTTCTCCTCCAGATTCATAGGCAACATAAGGAACTAAAAAGATGCAGAGCGAGTTGGAAAAGTATGAATTTCCTCCTTTCCAGAGGCCAGTTCCAGCTGTTTATAACCAACTGGGTGCTGAGTGGGTGGCTTCTGCTGGTAAACTAGTGCAGCTCAGAGCTGTCAAGTGCCACTCTGTCCCTCTGTACTAAGGTTCTACAGTGGCACCACTGACAAGGAAGCAGATGAAGCCTTTGAAAGCCCCTATGTGGCGACACACTCTCCTGGAGGTGACCTCGTGTGCTGCAGAGCGCTCCAGAGGTCGGATGGTTTTCATTCAAGCCCACAAAACTTAACCTATGAAGTGCTCAGCTTCACAGAATCTCAATTTGTGTTTAACTCTTAATTTCCACCACTCTCCTGCTGGAGGACTGGAAGAGGTGCAAAAGCAGAAAAGATTTTGTAGGTATGTGAGGCCATGGGTTGTCGATTTGATTCCGAGTGAAACTTAGTTGGCAAGAGAGAGCAGGTCATGTTAAGACCCTAAATTCAACGTTTAACCTGACCCTTGGAACTTTAGGGGAGGGCAGGAGGGCCAGGTGCAACTTTTATCTCTCCTTCTTTTGCAGGTCCTCTATCTTCCTTTCTCCTACCCACTTTTTCTGCAGCATTTTAATAATAATGAGTATTTACCCAACTGTTTACCCTTGTATTTACCCAATTGTTTCCTTGGTCTACTGTTTTGCATATGATGAAGTAGTGGCAGAAACCCTGGGTTCCCAAATTTGTCAGTAATACAGTTGCTTTACCTGCACTCCCCAAAAGGTGGAAGGGCTTGTAATACCCACTGCTGAAGTTTCCAGAGGAGGTAGGGTGTGCCAGGGTTCTGCGTCGTAATTGTGGCTTCTGCTTCGTTTCATCATTGCTGTTGCTTTAATCTCATTCTCACACTACTCAGCAGTAAAGTAAGTTAAAGACAGATTGAGGCTTCTGCTCCTTTTATCTTAAAATTTCTGTCCCTAGAAAACTATACTTTAAGTTGCAGGAGTTTTTACCTGCATTTACTTCCGAGTATAACAACTATAGGATAAGCCACACAATCGTAGTAATGTTTATTTCACAAAGAAAATAATAGCCTTTGGGTTAGACATGAAACGCAAGCCAACATTTCTTGACGGCGGTGAGGGACAATGATGAACAACGCTTCGGACCGTGAGCACGAAGCATTAACAGTGAGGTACTACTGTTCTCCCTCATGAAAACCAGTGAAAAGTCCCGCCACCAACTCCCGGAAGGAAGGCTCCCTTTCAATCCTCCTTCCCCCTCCCCAGCAACTCTCCTCCTTTTCCACTAGAGACTCAGCCTGTGACTCTGTACTCAAGCCTCACCCTGTTTCCTTTCACGGCTCGGGGGAGGGGACGGGTGCATTGCAATTCTCATCTTTCCAACGCGCTGCAGTTTACAAAGCGCTTGCGCTTTCATCCTCCGAAGAGTTCCGCGAGGGCCAAGCGAAAGAGGCATTCGTTCATTAAGCAAACCTTTGCTCGGCCCGACCGCAAGTCACCCCGCGCTAGGTCTCACCCCACGCCACGGGAAGGGCGGGGCGCTCGCTCCCCAGAGCAGGTGCAACGATCAGGCAGTAGCACAACTTCTCCATGAGTTGGCTTTTCCAGGGCCTGTCCGGGGCCACATGCCTCACCTTGGGGTGGTGCGCGCCCCAGCCCGGCCCCACCGCCTGGCTCCTTCTTGTTCCCAAAGGAGCAGTCGCTACCTGCCTCGGAGGAAACCGCTACAGAGCAAACTCTCTCTGCGGCCCTCGGGTCAGGGGTAAGATCAGGCGGCAGTTTAGGCTCAGCTGGGCTCCTCCCCTTCCTCTCTTCAGTTCTGACGCGGCCGTAGAGGCGGCAGCGGTGGCGGCAGCGGCAGCAGAGACTCCCGCAGCCCGAGGCGCACCCACCCGCTCGCGGATCCTCGACTTCCTCTTCCTTTCTAGCGTCATCGGCGCGCGCCACAGGCGCCCAGGGCGGGGTAGGGAGAGGGGGGGAAAAAGGCCAGCGGAGCCAGCCTGGGAGCGGCAAGAATAGGGAGGGGGAGAAGAGCGGTTGCTAGGCGACTTGCGTCATCAGCGGGCGCCGCTCTCCTCCCGCCCCTCTCTCTGGAGTGAGGCGAGAGCCCCGCACAGAGCGAGGGAGACAGCGAGCGGAGCTCCGGGCGCTGCCGCCACTGCTGCCTAGAGAGTGAGCGCGAGGGAGCATCCGAGGGACCCAGCTCCGGTGCCCTGGCCGCCGCCGAGACCTCAGCCACAACCTGGGCCAGCAGGAGCCGCGGCCGCCCCCCTCTTCCCCCCCTCACCTTCCCGGCCGGCGGCGGCTGCTGCACACGCCGGAGCCGGAGCCGGAGCTGGAGCCGGCGGCTGGGGGCAGGGAGGCGGCCACCGCGGGTCGGGACTGGTAGCTGCTTCGCGGTGAGAGGACGCTGAGGAGGGGCTGGAATTCCTGCCTCGTCCCGGGGCGTGGGGCGAAGGACCTCCAGGGTGTAGTAGGGAGGGGGGTCCCAGCCGCGGCGACACATGCGGGAGCCGGGAGCGGGGGCGGCGCCGAGCGGAGCCGGCCGGGTCCCCCGCCTCGCTGCCGCCGCCGCGGCCACCCGCCCGGGGCCGTAGCATCTGGCCCCGGAGTGTATGAGCCGGAGCCCTAAGACCAGCAGCCACCCCCCGCCCGGGGGGCCGGGGACCCCGATGTGAAGCGGCGGCGGGGAGTGCGGGACCGGCGCCGCCGTCGTTTCGTAACCTTCCCCCTCCCCTGAGCCCCTCAGGGGGTCTTCTCTCTCGGCCAGTCGCCGGCCCCCCGGCTCCTCGGCAGGACCCCGGGAGTCCTCAGAGCCCCCTCCCCTGCCCCAGCCCCCCAGGGCGGCGGGGCCGGGGGGGACCCGGGGGGCCGGCTGCTGCCTACGCCCAGAGGAAACTTTATAAAAACACGATCCGGAGTCTGCCGAACGTGACTCCCGGGACAAGTGGCCCTGGAAGGGCAGAAGCCACAGCCTGAAGAGACCTGGGAAGAGGAAAAGAGGAGGTGATCGGGGCCGCCGCCTCCTCTTGGCCGGCAGCGCGGAAGAGACCCGGGTGGCCTCCTGGCTGATCGACTGGAGCACTGCTTCTTCCTCGGTTACGCGGTTACGCGCCGGAGCCTTCCGCAGCTGCTGTCTCAGTCCGGAGGAGGAAGGGAACCAACCCACTTTCTCAGCGCCCTTCTCGAACGCGTGAGTGGCCTCAGGAGAGGGGATTGAGGGGTAGAAAGTGGGAGCACGCTGGTGCTTCAGTCTGGAATTTTGCAGTTTTCCAGGAGTGTCTGAGTATAGGTGAGAAGGTATATAGACGTTTGTGTCTTACAGGAGGCAGAAGGTGTTAGGTAGTGTTTTTGTAACCTTTTAGTTTGCAGGAGTAATGCAACTATGTAGTTTTCTCCTAGAGGCGTTCTAGCCAGGGTCCTACACCTCTCTGGCCAGGAATTGTCAGAGGAAAGTTAAGGAAGCCAGAATCTGTGTGTATGCCAAGAACGTCTCTGTAATGCACCTTTTTCTGGTACATCGGCAGAGATATAGCGCTACATACAGTTTTTGTTTCTGGGGAGCTCTCCTAAGGGTTCCCAAGTGGGAAACACTTACCATATAACCCCCTTCTTGCAGTCTTCAGTGAGAAAAAGACGGGTTTTCATTTTTATTACCAACTGTACGGGAGTACTGTAATACGTTTCAGTTGCTGCAGAAATTCTTGAGTTCTTGTGAATTACAGCTTACATGGGAGAGAGCTCTTACTGCATTAAACCATTTTATAAAAGTTGTTACATTTTCTTCAGCCGAATTTCTTTTTTTTAGACTTTGCTTGTTTGTTCAATTTAGGAGGAAACTCTTGATACTGAATTTTTTCAAGAGTGACTTTTCCCCTTCTATTATTTTCAAGTTGAAGTTTGTAGAATCTGTGACTTATGTTTCGGCTGACTTTCTAGAGTGCCAGATGAGTCATGAGGTGCGTAAAATTAAAGTTTCATGGATTCATATGGTCTTTAAGGGTTAAACAGAGGTGGAATTTTGTGTAATAAGGCACCAGGCAGTACTAGAATAAGAATTCTGGCCCATCCAGAATGAACTGTGGGTTCTCTAAAACGCTAAAGATGCTTTGTAGGATTGAAGGTCACCTGGGGTTGTCTGTCTTGATTTCTCCATTCAGGAGAATGATTACATTTATTTAAAACTTTCTCAAACTTAACAGTAGTTTGTTTCTATACTTTTTCTCTTTTAAAGTAATGAGCTTTGCAAGCTTATTGGCTTCTGTATTATGTAGCAATTCATTTATTTACCTCAAACCTATCTGCATAAAGTTTCAGGACACATTCAGTTTGTGTTTTGAGAAATACTAGAACAGGCCTGAGTTTATCTTTTCCTAGTTTTATAGATTTTGATTATTCTTTCCCAACTCTTTCTGTTTGAGAATGTCTTCCATTTCTTTGAAAACTTAGCTTTACTCTGAAACTTCTGTACTGTGCTTGTCTTAAGATGCCTTGTTCTTGTGGTTTTATGAGATAACCTCAAATTCTATATATTTTAAATGGGGATTGACATGAAAATATTGAACAGTGGATGTAAGGTTAGATGTAGAATCAGAAACAAATAGTGTTGGATATATTACTTTATTTTGTGACCTTGAGGAAGTCATATATTCCATTTTTCACAGAGATGATGAGAAATCTAGTCTTGCATAGGTTTTTTTTGGGAGGAGAGGAATATAAATCAAGGAACTAGTTTGAGTGTAGATTGCCCTTGGTCAAAGTTGCTTACCAGCTTTGGTACTTACTTTCATTATAACTTGGTTAAAAATTGTGGTAATATGTTTTTGGTTATTTGGCTAAAAATGACAAAATATTGGAGGGTCCCTTGCTGCGGTGCTTTTACTGGCAAAGACAGTTAAATATGATTCTATTGAGAAGGGGTGTGCACCAATATTAATTGAAGATCATTATGTGCTGGATGCATTGTTTGTTATCTTACAGTTATGAATATATTTGTACACTTTTCATTAGGGAATTGTTGGTTTTGGACTACATAGAGCTAATTGGAATATCTGAGCCAAATCTGAGAAAGTCTGTTTCAGGAAGAGCAGCGCAAGTAGGGACAGTTTCAGACTTTTGGAATGGGGAATGCAAGGGATAGATATAATTAGATGTTAGCTTGATGGAAATGCCTTCAAACGGAGCTTGTTGGGTAGGGTTAGGGTCAGTTAGAGTTTGTGTAGATGGATGGTTACAGCCCAAGGAAGCAGTTGACGACTGTTCCTGAAAGGGTAATTTCAGATAATTAGGGAGAGATTACATTTTAGGGCAAAAGCATTATGCCTAGATCAGGATTTTGTTTTTCTAAGGAATCCACATTTTTACAGCTTGGCCATCAGAAGGATGAGTGGAAATAGAGATGCTTGCAGAATTTTAGTGTGGTAAGAGTTTCTCATAAGAATAATTCAGAGATGGGACAGTAGATTTTGTTTTGGACATTAAATTTTGGGTTCAGAGTGGGATACTGATACAATTTCCTGACAGTGATATGCTGACAATGTAGGGTTGCGTGTCCTTTTCAAAGTATTTGATGGAGAGTGAAGAGCTGAAAAATAGGTGCAGTATTTCTGTTTTGTGGGGAGGGGAATCTGTGTCAGTGAGTAAAGGCGTAGTTAAGAACAGAGAATGGATGAGATCTGCCCTAAAAGAGAAGATCACAAAGTGGATGAGCAAGCCTTGTAGTTGAAGAGGGAGAAGCAGCCCTCATACATGGCTATAAGTTTAGGACCCAGAACATATGACTGTATTATTTTTTAACAGCTATAGATTTTTAATACAGTACGTAGTCCCTGGAGATTCAGTTCAAAAGAGTATATAGGATTCCATTGTTAAGGAACTTACAAATAAAAGGGAATATGTTTCTCCAAATTTATATTTTTAAAGTTTTCCTTGCGTTATTATTATCTTAAGTTTGGTCTTAACTACAGCAGAATGAGGTTAAAAATAGCTGGCAGGGAAGGCTGCTTCCCTTGCTCACAGTTGGTGTGTGTCTTTGTGTCCCGTACAATGGAGGGGATATCCCTGTGTTGGCACAGCAGTGTTGAAAATATTTTAGTTTTAAAACTTTTTAATTGAAAAACAACTTGGCACTTAAAAGATTTATACATCTTTGCGGCTAGCATTTGGTGTTAACTTTAATAAAGGTTAAGGATTGTGAGTAGAAATACACAATCCTTAGTTTGACAGAAGTACCTTCCTGGTGCTTCTTTGGCTTCTTAGGCGAATGCTCTTGGCATAACCCTCTTGGAAAGGAGTATTTTGACAGGGAGATAGGACTAAGAAGAGTCTAGGGTAAAGGGTTAGGAGTTGGTTTATATTCTATTGGGGCCCTTCTTTCTTTCTTCTACAGTATTTCTTGTGCAAATGAAGTCATGTAGCTTCATGTGTTTAGATGAATTTAAAGGAAAGCTAAATTTAGGGTTAACATGATTTACTAGTACAGTAGGACTGGTGGGACTCCGTGATAGTAGGGAGTGGTAACTTCTGCGTGCCTTGCCTTGCAGCTTTGGGAGTAATATGATTAGAGAATTCTGCGTGTGTATTTGTGTGTGCCTCAGCACTAGATGACACCAAGACTTTAGAAAAGTCCTGTGGTACCTCTGACATCTCATTGTGTAGAGAGTGTTGGCCAGTTGATATTTTAGGTTTGTGGGTCACATTTTCTCTTGAAGTGTGAAAGCAGCCAAAGATGTACAGAAGCACATGTGTGACTGGGTTTTAATGTAATCTCATTCATAAAAGCAAGAGGGACATTGATTTGGCCTATAAGCTGTAGTTTACATACCGTGGGTATAAAGTAACTGTCAAATCCACCAGCTTAAAGTATGAGCTTCATTACACGACAGCGAAGAACTGGCTATTTTAGGTGGCCCTTTTAGATGAGATGTGCTCCTCCAGGCTGTCTTGTAATGGTTCTACAGAAAGCAGAGTCTACTCTTCACTATACTTTTGCCTTCAGAGCAATGGAAGCTGTGGATTGAGGAGCAGGGGTGATGCCATTTCTAGGGGGGCAGCTAAAAAGTATTCAAAGATGCCATCCTTGGCAATATAGGGATATGCTGGTTTTGTATCATGGCCCAAAGTGTCTGTGAAGAAGCTTATGGACTCTGAAAATAAATCGTAAAACATTTATTTTGAATGTATAGTTTAAAGTATTTGTGGTTGGTTTGAATTGGATAAAAAGAATCAAATTGTAAGAACATAAAGTTTCAATACTTCTACCTTTTAAAGACTTACTCTCTTGCAATGACTAGGACTTACTGACTTCACAATTATTTTTGTTTTGTTAATTTCAGTTATTAACAAACCATGTAAATCATTTAAGTGTGTATTTTAGACAGCTTTGCTATATACTTAAGGGTGAACGCATCTCAAATATTTTGTCCAGAAAGAATTCACTTTGTGCAATTTTTACATTACAGTTAATATCAGACTATTTGTTTCATATGTCAACAAATACCTGTATTGGTGGTGGTATATTTACCCTAGTTTCATAAATCTGATATCGAGTTCTCCTATTTATTGCAAGGGAGGAGACTGTTCTTGCAATTATGATCTCTTTTTAATTAGCTTTAAACATGCTTTTATCTAGTACAGTCATCCCATTCTATCTGTGGGAAATTGGTTCTAGGACCCCTGTGAATACCAAAAATGTCACTTCCATAAAATAAAGTAGTTTTTGCATATAACCTATACACATCCCCCCATATACTTTAAATCATCTTATAATTGCTTATAATGTGTAATACAATGTAAATGCTATGTAAGTAGTTGTTACTTGGCATAGTGTGGGGAATGAGGAGAAACAAACTCTGTACACTTTCAATCCAGTACATAGACACTTTTTTTCCTGAATATTTTCTATCCCTTGTTGGTTGGATTGTAGACACTGAGGGTCATCTGTATGTCTGTAGGTATAACTTCAATTTCTCTTCCCTTAAAAAATGTACATCTATCATCTGACAGTTTTTTAAAAGTAGGAAGATATTTATTGATAGGAAAGCTCCTGAGGGGCAGGAGGGGTCCCGAGTGGGCAGCCCTGACAATTGTGATATAGCTTTTTAGAGGATCACTGTAATGTTGCTTTCATGTTCATTTGGTGAGAATTGTTACTTTGTTCTTTAAAAATCTTCCTTTTTAATTTGTGTCTTTTCAAGTAATTTTATCATTTTCTCAAGCTTAAGGATGGGTTGCAACTTAGAAGACACAGGGTCTTCATCGCATATCTGCAAATATTCCAAAAGGAATGTTCTGTTTTCATGACTGTTGTGGCAGACAGGGAAAAAGATGGTGGTGTCATGAAATGCAAATTGAGTAAAGTTGCCTTCAAATAATAAACTCATGCTGTTAAATCTATTTTGAAGCTTTTCTTCCATGAAGCATGCTTTAATGTATTTTTAGATTTTTGCTACTTTCTGGTGATACTTCATTGATACTTTCTCATGATACCTTTCATATCGTGTTTAATTAATTTGAATGTATTTCCTAAATGTATGAAATTTCCTGAACAAATAGATATATTTTCTAGTAATTATATTTTTATACACAAATATATTCCTGTTATACTTTCAAAATTGTGAAATATTTGAGGGAACATTTACAATTACTGAATACTTAACCTGGATATTGGAATGAGAAACTAATGTATGACAAAATTTTCTAAAATGTTTCTTAAAAATTTTTGAGTGACACTTGATTTCTCTAAAATGGTTAGCTAATAGGGGAAAACATGAGGACCAGAATTTGTGTCTTATTATCCTGCCATGCATGTAATTGAAAAAGAAAAATAAACAACAATGCACAAGAGACGTTTTTGCCCAAGTATCTTATCTTTTGCTTTTCCCCATTAGACCTAAGGGCCAGCTGGTGGATAAGTCAGGTATTGTGCACTTTCTGTTGCTACGCTGTACAGGCTCTGCCCTTTCTTTTCAGCTGAAAGATAGCTACTGGAAATCTGGGTGGCTTTCGGAAGAAGGTGGTATTTTTTCCCCCCTGTGTTTTTATTTATTTGTACGTTTATTTGTGTACCTAGTATATTAGGTTAGATGTATTTTTCTGTGTGTCTGCTTTGGAATTTAGGAAATCTTAAAAGATAGTGCATAATATTTTCAGTGTCACTTCTCAGCCTTTCTGAGAGGATCACCATTGGATAAGATGCTGTGTTTTTTTCTGGCTTTTTCGTCTTACGGCATCTTGAATGAACCCTAAACATACAACAATTGGTGAAATCTCGAATGAGTAATTTATAACTACCCAGTGGTTGAAAACTTTCATACATGGAACGAGGAACAAGGTTGATAGTTTATGTCTCATTTACCTAGTGAAAAACCTTCATACTTTCCAGGCAGAAGGCTCAGTTGCGGAGGGATGGCCTCAGACAACCTAGTTAGTCTTTTAATGTTGGTTTCAGTACCTATTGATGGCGGAGACATCTTCCATGGGGTTGTTGCTAGGATTAAATGAGATAATATAAAATAATATACAAAGCTCATAGCCTAGTGCCTGGCATATAGTATATGATCCAAATTGTTAATTTATTTTTTCATATCTTTTAAAGTGTGATGTAAGTAGAAGAGTAAAGTCAGGCTTTGTATTGTCCAGTTAAATTGAACACTTTAATTTGACAAGTAATATTGAAGTACAAGTAATACTACAGTGCTTTCAAAAGCATCTAAAATAAGTATGAGTCATTAAGTTTTTAAAAAAGTCTTAAAAACTAGAGAGATGATAGAACTGTTATGTCTTTATAAAAAGAAAGACTAATTTGAATGTAACTAGATTTTGAATTCATTTCCAGAAACTTCAGTAGTGCATAGACCAGGACAAAATTTTTTTGTAAATAACTCGTGATTACCTGTAATAGTAATTGTGGTTAAAAGTGACGGTTTGGAAATATCAAAATGTAATTCAGTTAACAGCTCTTTTAACTGTCCATCTCTTTAACCCTTGGAAAGAAAAAAATCATGAAGCCAAATAAAAGTTTTATGTATGTCACTTACATTTCAAGTTAAGACTGAAATAATTTTATTTGGGTGAGCATGTTGTTATTAACTACTTAATTTTAGTTTTTTTTCATAAGAGGATTAACACGTTTTTTTAAAATAGTCTCGTTTGTGCTTAGTTTTTATTAAGTACAAGATCAGTTTTCAGCAACCCTTTTTCTTTCAATCCTGGAACAATCTGTTTCACTGGCCAGTACAAGGAATAAATGCTTCTTGATCATTTTTGTATTTGGAAAATATTTGTCTTGAACCAGTTAATCAATGCTTCGTAGTCTGTTTTATTTACTAGAACTGTTTATTTAAGTATATAAAATCCACAGGTAAGAAAAAAGATTGAGATCTACCTCTTAGTACTGATTATCTTGATAGCTCTTATTTTTATTTTCTAACTTCTCTTTAAATCTTAGGGTTTGTTTTTGATTTTAGTGTAAATGCAGAAATTAGGTTGCTTTCTCTGCTGATGAATCTCTGGTTAGATGGTGAATTTAATGAATAGTTTTTTTTAAAGATTCAGTATTTCGTATTTTTCTTTGTTAGTAGCAATTAGACCTATGTCTCTAGGGATCTTTTTATTTCATAGATTTTTACAAAAGAATTTTATAATTATGAATAGATTGCTGACTAAACGGGGAGTAGAACATAGAATTTGATTTTTTTGGTGCTAACTTCTTATGGATGTAATACTAGGAGGTTATAGAGGTAAATATTTGGGTCATCAGTTTTCTTTTGCATGACTGGTGGTCTCAATTGACTACTGTGTGAATTTGATAATATAAACAGGAATACTGATCAATAAGTGGGGAACCTTAGGGAGAATCTTTTTCCATCAGAGAAAGATAAATTTTAATAACTAG
Organism: Heterocephalus glaber; assembly: GCF_000247695.1. Next base: position 3,966,469 of record NW_004624858.1, on the reverse strand, counting down.
ATTAAATTTAGAGCAGGAAACACAAAATTCCATTTTTTCTTAAATAAAGGCCATCTAATAGGAGAGGGGAGATGGAATGTGGAAGAGGGGAGAAGTACTCAGCACAGGAAGGAGGGATGAAGAGGCTGAGCCCTGGGAGAATGTCTCAGGAAGTTTGGAGGTCAGTGAGTCAGAGGTCACACCCTGTTATTTCTTTGGGTTGTGGATTTGGGGTGTTAAGGTTTGTTATCTACTGCCCTTTGAAATGTTGATTAGATGACTGATTCTTGTTCATGCTTTTCAACATTTGGATTCTTTAAACCATTGAATTTTTAATCTGTGTGGGAAAATCAGTGTATCCTAGGGTGGGAAAATTTCCACTGTATGTACTAAAAGGGACAGACTAATGGTTTTTGAGGCATGGTGGAATTTTTGTTTGTTTTGTTGTCTTTAATTCCTTGTTAGTGATATTTCCCTAGATTTCCCTGAGAGGGACGTTTATAATTGTGTATGCGACACAGTAGTTGAGAGAAACTTTGGAATTGGTACCCTCAGGTTGCAGCCCTGCTGCTTTGTGACCTTGGACACGTTATTAATTCTGTCTGCGTTTCCTGTAAAGCTGGCGTGATAATGATAGTACCTGCCTCCTCCATAGGGTAAGTAAGAGGACTGAGAGAGATGGTGTACAGGAGCTCTTAGCACAGCATCTGGCTTAGCACTCAATAAATGCCATTGCTACAATGATGATAAAGAAGTAGCGCAGTGTTAGGTGATTGTTCAAGGCATTTGTGTGGCCTTTGCTCCTGAGTGTGTCACTGTTTTGAATATTGCCTTTATTTAGCAGCATATGTTTTCTGAACACCTTACTAAATGCCAGGCAGTGGTCTAAGACTCAGGGGTGGCGAACCTAAGGCACGTGTGCTGCAGTGGGCTGTTTGTATCATTGAAAGCTCTGTTATTATTTCTTTTAATGTATGAGATGTTTTTTCTAAACTAAAACTTCAGTATTCAGGTTTAATTACAGTGTTGGCACTTTGCAATAAATAAGTGGGTTTTGGGTTGCAATTTGGGCACTCGGTCCCTAAAAGGTTCACCATTACTGATAAGTGAACAAAACATAAAATTATTTGCTTTCAGGTTGAGGAGACAAAACAAACAAAAATAAAGCAAAATAATTGGTCCTTCATTCATCTTAGAAAGTTTGGTTGTTGGACTTTATAGGGTGAAGCTGCCATTAGCCCACTGTACCAGCTTTCACCTTTAAATCTTTTTTTTCTCCTTAAGTATTGGGGATTGAACCTAGGGCTTTCACGCTGAGGTACATTCTCACCCCATTTTAACTTTTTATTTTGAAACAGTGTCTCCCTAAGTTGCCCAGGCTGGGTCCAGACTTGGGATTCTCCTGCCTCATCCTCCCAGAATGCATGTGTTACCACACTCAGCTTAAATCTTTTCTGTTTTTGTTCTTGTGCTTTAAGTGTTTGGTGGCAAGAGTACCCTAATGCATAGAGGGACCTCATTGTCTCTAGCTGCAGCTGGATCCTAATTTTAAGGTAGCCTTATAGTCTTTGTCTTTTCTTTGAATTATGATTTAAATTGTCTCAAGTTGCCTGAAGTCTTTTTAAAACTTTCTTTGCTGGCCCCAGAACTTGCCTTTCATTGTTCCCAGCTTCTCACTTTTTGCTCATGTATGTCATTTTCTTAAGAAAGGGGTTACTAGAAACCTCTTTAAAGTCATATCCTTTGACTAATTTAGCAGTGTACTTTTCTTTTTCCCATCTGTGTTTCCTACTTTCTAGTTATTGTTAACAGATATTTAACTTGCTTAATGTCTTCTAAAATATATATGTATATTTAATTTAAATATATGAACCTTTTAAAGTTGGGATCACTTCTCTCTCTATTCTGGGTCTGAGCTCCTTCACGGGAAAAATAAAAGATAATACCTGCTTACAGGGATGTTGTGAGATTTCAGAGGTAATGTATGAAAAAGGTCCTGTAGCCAGATCCTTAATAAACGGTAGTTTCCTTTTCTTTGAACCACCTAGTTCCTAGAGTTAGCGCTGTGCAGTCAGTACTTTAAGAATGCTCGTTTATCTATGAGTTTAGTTTGGGAAATGAGAAGCAGGATCAGTGCCTGGCACATAATAGTCTGTAACAGTATTCCCAGGGGACATTGGCGATATTTGGAGATGTTTTTGATGGTCACAGTTGCAGGGAATTGTGGAAATGGCCCCTTATTTCTGGGAGAGAACTAAGCCCCAGTGCCCTAAGTCTGAAATTGGAATGAACTGACTTTTCTCCTACGCGTAGTGTTAATTATATATCATCTTGTGGAGATTTGGGAAATAGTCAATTACATTTTCTGTCTTTTGTGGTTCATGTGACTTCCTTCATTTGTATCCAAACACTGTGCTTCCATGTATATAATGTGCATGCATACTTCAGTGTTTATTTGTGTGTGTGTACATGTATATGCAGTCATCCCTCAGTGTCTGTGGGGGATTGGTTTCCGGACCCTCCCTGAATAGCAACTGTCTGTAGATGCTCAAGTCCTTTATGTAAAATAGGGCAGTATTTGCATATAATCTGGAACATCTTCCTGAGTACTTTAAATTATGTCTAGGTTATTTACAGCTAATACAATTAAAATGCTATGTAAATTATTATATTATCATTTAGGACTAATGACAAGAAAAAGATGTCCCTACATCAGTGATGGCGAACCTTTAGAGACCGCGTGTCCAAACTGCAACCCAAAACCCCCTTATTTATTGCAAAGTACCGACACTGCAATTAAACCTGAAATACTGAGGCTTTAGTTTAGAAGAAGCAATTCATACATTAAAAGAAAAACACAGTAGCAGAGCTTTTCAGTGATACAAACAGCCTGCTGTGGGGCACTGCCACGGGTTGGCCACCATTGCCCTACATGTTCATACTGCTGTTAGTTTTTTAAAGAACAGTTTTGATCTGCAGTTGGTTGAAACTGAAGCTACAGACCTGTATATGTGGAACCCATGGATTCAGAGGGACACCTGGTTTCATTGTATTTGTGCCTGCATTTTACTCTTTCCTCTACTTGGATTATTCTTCTCCTTTTGTCTGGGAAACATTTAGGCCCTACTTAAATATTTTCTAGGAAGTGTGTTCTGGTTAATGTAAGTAGAGTTAGTTACCCCCGCCCCCCCCCATCCTTGAGGCTTTTTCAGCACCTAACATTATTATTGTGTCATTAACTGATCAGTCAGTTGTTTGAGAACAAGGGTTATATCTTCTTTTTTGGTGAATACTTCCTCCCCAAAATGCTTAAAACATTCCTGCCATGTAGTAGGCACATGGTATATGAATGGAAAAAAAAAAATAGGAGAGCTTTTTAAATAAGCTCTACAACCGAGGCATTATTTTGTTACCTTTGTTTCCAAGTGCTTAATGTGCTGTCCTGTCTGTAAGTATTCTGCAAATATTTATTGAGTGAATTAGATGCACATTCTAGTATTTGGTAGTTTTCATGTGAACTTTTTTTTACTACATTCTAAGAAATCATTAGCATAGAATTAAGATAACATAGATATTTTGATGTATCTGATGCTTTAGGTTGACCTTCTTTGTTTTGATTCAGTGGTGAGATTTGTGATCTGAAAGATTCTGTGATTTTGGCTGATTTCTTTTTTTCTTTTTAGCTGATGCCTTTTTCACTCATGGGCTCTTTCTGGTTTTGAGTTTCTTGGAGAGATGAATGTGTAGTATCATCTTCAGGGGCTATCATTAGAAGTGTTAAATAAGGCCTCTGGTTCCCTCTGTACATTTCCCTCACTACCAAACACAGTGAATGTATATGTTCCTAAGTATTGGTGATAACAGGCTACTGCGGGGTGAGAAAGAAAGGTGGCAGTTGAAAGTGTGGAAGTTGCCTACTAGGTCCTTTTTTCTTTTGATGATTAAGTTTAACCTCAGAGCTGCCCCAGTTAATTAAAATTAGTGAGAAGGGAGAGGCAATGAATCCAGAAGATAAGAATATGGATTTTGTGATTTGGTAAATTAATAATTTGGCAGTCATTGTTACGATCATCATTACCATTTAATGTGAATGCTTACAGTGTGTCAGGGATTGGGCTGAGGAGTTCTACGTGCGTTATTAATTTATTCTTCACAGCAATCCCAGGAGGGTACTAATAGGTAGTAACAAATAACCCTGTTTTAAGGTAGAGAAAACAAATTCAGAGAATTTTTCAAGAACATGTAGTTAGGAATTTGAATTCGCAGAATGGCCTCAGCTCAAGACCCACATCCTTCTGACTTCTTGGCCTTTGCTTTTAATAATTATGCACGCTGCCTGTAAGTTTCAATAGAGGAGTTTACATTGAAAATGGGAAGTTGCACTGACATAGGGGAAAATGGTAGGATTTTATTTGGTTAGAAGGAAGATGAACAGACTTATAGAAGCAATTTCCAGATATGTGTTCTTACACAAAATATTTGTGAAACTTGTAATTTGAATTGTTTTGCACAAACTTCCAGTTTTTAAATCTTGCTGTATGTCACTGTCAGTATAGATGTTCCAGATACCACTTGCATTAATAGTAGAAGTCCTTGTAGGCTAAATATCTGCAAAAGATTGTGAGGCAGGGTTGGGGACGTATACAGCTCAGTGGTAGAACAGTTGCCTAGCAGTGTGGCATCCTGGGTTCTGTCTGCAGGATTGCCAAAAAAAGAAGGAAATTGTGGAGCAAAATGAGTTTTATAATTTTCTTTTTCTATGTGTAAAATGTGTTTTATATAGAGTCTTATATAGGAGTTGAAAAACCTATGGTTACGTCAGTGGGTATCTGTAGACTATTTCCCTTATATAGTCCTTAAACTATTTTTTGCTGACTTGGTATTTGCCACTTAAAAAAAAGTCCTTTTTCCTTCTTTCCCAGACTCAGTTTATTTATGGATGTTTATAAATGGTTTTGAAATCTGTGCCCTATTATTTTTATGTGTTCATTAGGAGATTTAGAATAGTTTCATAGTTTTATTTTCTCTTTAAAAGGTATTGGCTTTTTTTGGAGGGAGGGTGTTTTTTTTTGTTTGAGGTAGGGTCTTGTTATGTATCCCAGGCTGGCCTCAAACTCACAAGAGATCCTCCTGCCTCAGCCTCTTAAGTGCCAGGACTACAAGTATGCACCACTATGCCCAACTAGATACTGGCTTTTAAAAGTGTTTTGCAAAATATTTTCTTATTCCTCTTGGTTGAACTTTAAATATTTGTAACTACTATTGTATGCCTTGATCTTTGCCCTTTTCAGAAATTTTAATTACATGCCTTTGTCAAAGTTTATCAAAAGTTACATGCAGACACCAAGTGCTGAGTTATGTTTTATTAAAGATTAAAATGACTAAGTGGAAGTGAATCTGGTAAAAAAGAATTTAGTGTGAAGGGAATCAGATGAGCATCTCGGGATTTTAGGGTTCAAAGTTGGAGGCTCCTTGGTGTCCTCTGACATTATCTACTGCAGGTTACCTTTCTTGGAAGTGCTTGTTAATATGGCATTAGGATAGACATAAAGCGATAGCCATGTTGAATGCTTAGTGTGTGACGACACTGTCTGTCTTTTGTGTTGTATTAATTTATTCCGCCCTCACAGTCACCATAGGAGGTCGATGTTATTAATGCCTGGTTTTACAGTGAAGTTTGGCACAGACTGCTAACCCACCTTTAGTTGACAGTGGAGCTGGGGTTTTGTGCAGGCAGTCTGACTCTGGAGCCTGGAGCCCGGACCTCAGTTCTAAACTATCTCTGTTTATTTTATATATATTTTTATAGAACAGTGCCTGGCACATAATAAGAGCTGTAGAAGTGCTGGCTATTTCCAGTGCCATCTAATTATATATGCTTGAACTTGGCAGAGCATGCCTTATTTTTCCTTTTATTATTTTATTTTTACTATTAATCAGACTCTAGGCTTTATTCATATTTCTACTTCTTTTTTTTTAAGAGCTGAGTTCCCTGAAGTTCATAGATTATATCTAAAAATTAGCTTTTTTTTTTTTTTTGCTACCCATCCAACTTTATTTCCATTCTATTAGAACTGGATAAGAACTGAGACTGGCAGCCTCTCTGGTATGTTTTGTTCCCTCCCTCCCTCTCTCCCTTCCTCCCTTCTTTTCAGTAACTTTACTAAGATAGAATTTATATACAATAAATTGCATCCCTTTAAAGTGTATGACCGGTTGAGTTCCACAGCTGTGTATACCTGTGAAACCACCACCACAGTCCAGATATTTTCATTACTCAAGACATTCCTTGTGCCCCTTCTCAGCCCATCCCTCCCTTTAGCACCCTCAGCCCCTGGCAGTCACAGATCTTCTTTGTTGATCCCTCCTTTTTTCCCTCTTGTGATACTGGGGATCAAACCCAGGAAGCAGAGCTTGGAGCTACATCCTGTGCCCTTTTTTGAGACGGGGTCTCCTAATCTGCCCAGGCTTGCAATCGTCTTGCCTTAGCCTGCTTAGTAGCGGGACCACAAGAGTACATCACCACATCTGGCTGCTTTTGTTTTGTTACTTTGAGATTAGTTTGCATTTTTCTGGTATTTTAAATAGTAAGGGAGAAAAAGAAGATGGTGACAGGCAATTGTTAATATTTGTGTTTTCCTCATTCCATCATTCTTAGAGAAACGTTAATTTCTTAGGTCTATTTTTAGTGTGCAGGTAGAACAGTTCTCCTTGATTGTTTCTGAACTCAATGCTGGGATGTGTGTGGCCTCTTTTCTATCTTAAATTGTATGTGCTCATGTAGCTTCCCCATCCATTTTCTTTTTTACTTACTGTCTTTACAGGGCCATATGCAAGTAATTTTCAACTAGAAATTCTAACTGAGCTCCTAATGGTTTTTTTCACCTATCACTGAAAATCGCCATCCCCTAAATCTCAGAATATGTTCATCTCAGTTTTTCTTGTTATGGATTCACGTTATAGTCTGAATTTCAGGAAACACAGAGGATTTCCCTCTTAGGCACTTATGTTGCTGCTTATCTTATACTGCTTGATGTGTAGTGTTTTCCAGTGCACAGAACATTCTGAGAAATCTTGCATCAAGAAAGGGCGCCCAGGGAGGGCTCAAGTGCAGGCCCCAAAACCTCATTTCACTGCTATCTCCAGCAGCATTGTCAGGTCAGATAGCTAACCTTTCTAGTAAACACGTTTAAAAAAGGTGACAATATTAATGTATTGTATTTTATATAGTACTATATTTCCCAATATTGCCATTCATCCTGTAATCAGTTTGTAAACTATAAAAGCTGAGATCCCAAAACTTGTTATTTTAGTACTAAATCTTTCAAATCCTGTGTATATTTTATATTTGTAGAACATCTCAATTTGAGTGTAGTTATTTTAACTGGTCACCCTTCAGTGGCTACCATTTTGGACAATGTAGGTATCTTTTTTCCTGTTAAAGCCAGCAGTGATCTAAATTCCATAAGAAATTAGCCTTGGGTTTGGGTGTTAGTATCTGAGAGTGTTTCCATGGTTAAGATACAAAAGTTTATAGTTTTATAAAAGTAAATATATTTTATACATTTTCATTATACATGCAGCGTCACCGTGGGAGAGCTGGAGACCTCTGGGTAAGAGGAGACTGCAAATTGTCCTTGCTTCCTCAGTCTGGAGGACCACTGGTAAACTTTCTTCTTTGTGAATGTTTCATTTAAAATAAAAGGAAAAATAGATTTCTTTTTTGTTTTAATTTCTGTCCTCTTCATATTCAGACATTTATTAAGTATATCAACAATCTTTTTAACTCTTTGCATATTAAATTGATGCATTCTTTTTTCCCCAGGGGACTCTGAGTGACATTCTCAGGAGGATACTAATCAGAACGGTGCTTCTTGGATTGGGTTAGCGATAGAAACCTTGGTAGTGTTTCATCAAGGCAAACCAGTGTAGTTACCATTTAACTGTTTTCCTAGGTATCTTTCACATACCTGAAAATTCACCCTTTTGAAATACACAATTTAATGGTTTTTAGTATGTACCCAAAAGTTGTGCAACTGTCACTAATTCTAGAACATTTTCATCACCCAAAAGAGAAACCCAGTGCCTATCTTCTGGCAGCCAATAATCTACTTGCTATTTCACTGTATGTCTTTGAGATCTTTTTTTTCTTTCTTTTGGTACTGAGGATTGAACTCAGGACATCGCGCCTGCCAGGCAGGCGCTGTGCCACTGAGCTACATCCCTGGCCCTGAGATCTTTTAACATTGGCATATTGAGGATTTCCTCATTTTTTCCCACAGAGGTATTGTTTATTCCATTGGGATGGATATGCCACTAGTTTTGAAACTAGTCCCCTGGTGATGGATATTTAGGTTGTTTGGAGTTCTACTCTTACACATAGGAGTGCATTTTGCATATGTATCATTTTACATGTGTGCCAATATTTGTGCAGAATAATTTCTCCAAAGTGAAATTTGCTGTGTCAAAAGATATATATAACTGGGCATGGTGGTACAAGTCTATAGTCCCAGCTACTCGTGAGGCTGAGGCTGGAGGGTTGCTTATGCCTAGGAGTTTGAGAACAACTCAGGCAGCACAATAAAACCCCTTGTCAAAACAAAACAGTGTAAGAGAGCCACTTGTAATTTGATTGCCCCTACTTTTGTTTTTAAGAGAAAGTCTTGATAAATCATTGGGCAGCCCAAGCTGGCCTTCAGCTGGTGATCCTCCTGCCTTACCCTCCTGAGTGCTGGGACCATAGGAATGTGCCACCATGCCCAGCCTTAAGTACTTATACTTTTAAGCATGGAAAAGCATAGGCTGATTCAGTGAGTACAGTCATGAAAATTTTGGGGTTTTTTTCCCAAGTATTGTCTTGAATTTTCCTTCATTGCCTTGGGTCAATGTCATTTGGTTCCCAGTATGTTATCTCATTCTGCCCTTGACCCATATTAGGCTTGTCTTGTGGCTGGAGGGACTTCAGTACTCTTTCACTTTTCCCACCTTCCTTTCCTTTTTTTTAATTGCTGTGAAAACAGCAAAACAAAAAATGTTATCTTTCATAAACATGAAAACAATTGATAATACCTAGGTTTTTGAATTTGGGCAGGAGGGAGTAACTTTTGAAGTGTTGAGTATTATTTATGCAGCCCTTTTGGAAGGAGGTTGGACATTGTTTATAAATTAAGTGCATATGCCTTTGAATCTGCAGTTAAAGTCCCAGATATTTAGTACTACAGCTGGATTCACGCAAGTCACCTGAATGGTGAGGTGAATCCTTTAGGGATGAAAGTTCTGTTGGTTCTGAGTAGAATTCAGCAGTAAAGCTTATCCTCTTTGTAACTTAAGTGTTCACAGACAAATGTCAATAACTCATTTATTATTATAACCCTTCTACCAAACCGTGAGATCTATTACAACTGTTTAGATTGTTCCACTTTTTTTTTTTTTTTGTAAATATGGAAAGATGCTGCAGTGAACATCTTTGTTTATGGCCACTCTTTCATGAATGTTGAGAATGTTACTTAATGACTGTTCTTGGGAAAGTCTTACTCTCCCATCCCCAGTACTTTAAGGGGCATAGGAGAACTCAATTTCAGCTCAGTTGCTTAAATGACTGTGCAACTTAAAACAAACACTTTAACCTTTCTGAGCAGGAGGCTTTGCAGATCTGGGGCTCCCAGTTGATACAGCAGTACTGAGTGTGAGTACTGAGTACTGAGTAGTGATACAGCAGTTACAAATGGACTCTGGATCCTTGAGCACTCTTAAGTTCTTCACTGCCTTATGGTATGTGTCAGCACGGGTGGAGTTGATGTTTTAGAGAGGACCTCAGGTAACCATTCCATAGGGCCCAGAAGTGTTTAGATCACCTCTTTGTTTATTTAGTGTAGTGATCTTGAATTTTTCTTTTTTAAAAAAATTTTACATTCATCATGGGGAGTTGGTACATGTACATAACACTTCCTAATACCTTTTCTTTCAGTACCTGGGATTGAACTCGGGACCTTGCGCTTGTGAGGCAGGCGGCAGCACCGCTGAGCTCAACCCCGGCCCCTTCTTAATACCTTTGCTACCCCTCCCCTCCTATCCCTACCACCTCCTTCCATCTCTTGGTCTCAAATTTTTCTTAAGAAAAATCTTCACTTTATCTTAGGTTCTTTCAGTTCACTTCCATGTGGGAGGTGGGTTGTCCACCTATCCAGAATACAGTTTTGATTAGGCTTCACAGTATCTACAGAATACTGAAATATTTTCTACTCACTTGGTTTCTAAAGTGTGTTTGCTTTTTTTTTGGTACCGGGGATCGAACTCTGGACCTAGCGCTTGCAAGGCAGGTGGTGTGTGTGTTTGCTTTTAATATAGAGTGTAGTTTAAATCCCTGCCACAAATTGTAACTTCAGATTTATAGTCTCTAGGTTAGAAAAGAGAAAAGTCATGGCTCATTATTTTAAACCATCAGTTCCTGGATAGTTGAGCTTTTAACTGAGAAAGGCGTTAGAACACCTTGTTCTTAGACTAGCTTTACAGGAGTAGCTTTACAGAAATGTATCTTGATTTTACCTGTAAATTTTCTTTATCAGTAGTTCTCAGGTTATGGTCTCCTACCATAAGTAGCTTCAACTTTATCTTGGAACTGGTTGGAAATGCAGATTTCTCAGGATCCACCCAGATATAGCTGTTTAGTTTAACCAGCCCTCCAGGTGATTCTGATTTATGTTAAAGTTTGAGAAATACTGATACGTGCATGTCTTACAAATTGTCTCAGATTGTGTAGGTAGGTAATAAACTGCAGCATCACCTGTATGCTTTTAGGGGCACTAAGATATTTTGAGGAAACATGATTGTAAATTAAGCTCTGTAACCTTTTTTCTTCATTTTTATTTGTATTTATTTTATAGCTTGTTGATTGACACATGGTCATTTAATATTAGTTGAGTATGATTTTGAAAAATGTTGACTTGTCAGATCACTTTTTTAAAAAACTTACGGTGGACATGCAATGCATTATTTTGCATTTAGTAATTACTTAGTAATTTTTTTGTTATTAAACTCAGAAGATATCCAAGAACTATCAAATAAAGCATTTTAAGATTCTTATAGAAGACAGTGTCTTTGTTACTTTTCTCATTGCTGAGACGAAATACCTGCCACCGAAAGTTAAAGGAGGAAAGATTTATTTCAGTTCACGGTTTGTAGAGGTTTTAGTCCATAATCAACTGGCTTCAAGGCAGGGTGGCTTGGCAGAGGAGCATCAGAGAAGAGAAACAGTTCATGGTAGGCAGCAAAAGCAGCAAGCACCAAGCAGCTCCCACAGCAGCCCCTTTCCTGTCTCTTATATTTTGTTCAGGCTACACACCTTAGGGTGAGTGGCACTCACAATCAGGTTGGGCCTTGCCATTATCCATCCCCAGAACTACGCCAAACCAATCACTGGACTAAATTAGTAAGCACACATCCTTGATCCCAGCATCACACACTCTAGATCCTGCCACCTCTGAGAAGCCCTACCTATGACTACATGAGGCTTTGGGGGACATCTAGACATAAACCATAACACATAGTTGTTAAAAGTTCCCTTTAAAGCAGTCAATCAGTTTATTTATTTTGTAGTACTAGGGGTTGAAGCCAGGGAAACTACTACCGAGCTACTTCCCTAGTCCTTTTTATTTTTAAATTTAAAATTTTTCCTTTTTTATTTTGAGGCAGATGTCACTAAGTTGCTCACACTAGCCTTGAATTTAAGACCCTCCTGCCTCAGCCTCCCAAGTAGCTGGGATTACAGGTATGTGCGGCTGCATCTAGTTTAAATCACTTTTAAGTGTATAACTCAGTAGCAGTAATTATATTCACAGTTTTATGCAGGCATCACCATTCTTTGCAAAACTTCCACCAACCCAAGTAGAATAATCCTCCATTCTTTTTCTCATCTGTTGGAACCTCTAGTTTGCTTCTTATGAATTTGTCTATTCTGCATATTTCATGTAAATTGATTTTATAGTATATATCCTTTTGTGTTCGACTTTATGTAATTTTTTCAAGGTTCATCTGTATTACAGTAGGTATCAGAACTTCATTCTTTTTAAGGCTGAATAACATTCCATTGTATGCATAGACCACAGTTTGTTTATCCATTCGTTTGATGAGTACTTGGGTAATTAACACCTTCTAGCTGTTATGAATAACGCTGAAGTGAATGTGGCCATACAGGTGTCTTTTCAGTTCTTTTGGGCATACACCGAGGAATAGAATTGCTGAGTTATATGGTCATTCAGCGTGTAACTTTTTGAGGAACTGCCACACCATTTTCCACAGTGGTTATACACCATTTTCCATTCCCAGCAGCAATGTACAAGGATATGTAAGAGTCTATTGCCAAATCCACAATCATGCAGATTTACCCCTATGTTTTCTTCTAAAAATTTATATCTTGTTAATTTAGGTCATTGATTTATTTGGAGCTAATGTCTGTGTGTGGTGTCGGTTAGGGGTTAGATTAATTCTTTCGCATGTGGAAACCTAGTTGTCATAACACTGCCTATCTTTGCAAAGAGTATTTTTATATGGAGGAGAATTGGCACTCTTGTTACAAATCTGTTGGCTGTAGATGTATGGTTTAATTTCTTGACTCTCAGTTGTTTCTTTGGTCTATATCTTTTATGTTTCATGCTCTTTTTGAGTTTACATTTCTGATACACTTATTTAAATGTTTTAGATGCTTTGGGTGTTATTCTATGTTTACTCTTAGTAAAGCTAAAATTATGAGTACCATTAACATTTTAAATTCTATACTTAAGGCCTAAGGAATATAAATTTAGTATTATATAAGGGATACTACTGGACTTCTGTGAAAAGTGTCTGCGTGCATAAGACTCGTTTGTGTTTCTTAGGAACTTAGAATCCAGTTCAGTAACTTACAAAGTGCTATTCTACTATTCTGTTCCTTGGGTTAGTCAAACATATGGTGTCTTCAAGGTAAGTGTAGTGTATGTGGTGTGCCTATCCCTGTGGCAGCTGAGTTGGAGTGTTTAGCTATTATACATTCACCATTTTGGTTTTGTATGATTTGCATCTTTGGTCTTAAAAATAAGTGCCAATTTTTCTATTTTCCTTATATTTGTTGTTATACTCCACAATAGTTTTTTAGAGAACAGGTTTCATCTGTTACAGTTTTTATAAAAAACTACTTAAGCTATCGTAGCCCTGAAGTTTGCCCCTTTTTTGTGTGTATTTTTATCCATCCAAATACAAATGCTGAAATTTGAGATACTGTACTTACTTAGATTCTGATGCTGAGATTTGTTCACTACATGTTGTAGAATGTAGTGAGTCATTTAATGAGAATTTACATGGTCATCTTTTAGTAGTTGATTATAAGCTTTAAAGGAATATATTCTTGCAAGAACACAATTTTGTTCATCTTTAATTTGTTTAAAATTTTTACTAGTTTGAGCCACAAATATTATTTAAAAATTTCTAGTAGCTTCATCAAAGAACATAAAAAGGAAAGTTAATTGTATTTTATTGAACTTTGTCTAAGATATTACCATTTCAACATAGAATCTGTATAAAAATATTGATACTTTAGAATCCTGTTTGGTACCAAATCTTCAAAAACTGGGAAATATTTTACATCTCAGTTTGGGCACTAAATTTTCATCAGAAATACTGGGGCTTTATTTAGATTAAGATTTATGGTTGAAAAAGTAGTTTCACATACCCAAATGATGTCAGACTCATGTTTTTCAGTGTCTGAATTGAGTATCCCCAATTTTTCCTTTTAATATGTGCATCCAAATCAATAAAACTGATTCATGTATTTTAGTAGAACTACTAGACTTTGAAGCAGAAGCTTATCAGTTTCAGAACTGCCCTACTCACGCAAATTCACTTTTATGTCAACTTGTGATCACTAACTTCAAATGCAAAATGATATTGTATCAGTTGAAAAACAACTGTAAATTTGTTAATGTCAATAAAGTGTTCTTCAACTATTTCTTGTCATTTTCATAGCCAATTTTTGTATCCCTCAATTATAATTAAAATATATACATGTTAAGTTCATGGTAGAAAAAAGTATAAGATCACTGACTTGTATTATGAAAACTTTGTATTTCAACATAAATTCCTATATTTGTGTAGCCAGGTCACAAATAAATTTCACCTTTCTTTGAAGCTTCAAATTATGCTTATTCATGTGCAAGGTATAAGTGAGAAAACAGAATATAGCCTTTGTGTTTTATTGAATACTGAAAAGCATTCCATATTTAAGTCAGAGTTAACTATAGAGTGAATCTTTGTGTAATTCTACAGAGCCAGTGAACAAAGAGCACAAGGTGTTTGTATTGATTTCTAATTTTTTTCAACATTTCTATAAATTGGCTAGGATTCATATCATTGGCATGTACGTAGCGAGCAATTTTTTTTTCTTTTTGGGTTTTTGAGACAAAGTCTGGCTGTGTTGTTCAGGCTGACCTCAAACTCACTATGTAGCCTAGGCTGGCCTCATAAAGTCACAGCGATCCTCCTGCCTCAGCCTCCTGTGTGATGGGATTCAGGTGTGTGACACCATGCCCTGCAATTTTAACAGCTGTCCATGGTGCTTTTCATAGTCTGCTTTAGAAAGCTGAACACAGTATTTTCGGTGTGTATCACACAGTGGAATAAAGCAGTAAGAAAGACACCAGGTTCTTCTTTTAAAATTTCTAGCATAGTGGGAGCTGTTGTGATAGAAGCTATTTTTTAAATAGCTAGCTGAAATTACTTCACATATGAAAGATAAAAACCATCATTTTTTAAATTAAAAAAAACCCTATATATTAGCCAGGTGCAGAGGGGCGTACCTGTAGTCCCCTCAGGCTGAGGCAGGAGGATCTCAAGTTCAAATCTCACCTGGGCAACTTAGTGAGACCCTGTCTCGAAAAATGAAAATGGCTGAGGGTGAAGCTTAGTGGTAGATTGCCCCTAGGTTTGATCCTCAGTACTACAAAAACCAGAAACAAAAACAACAACCTGTTTTAAAAATCTGAAGAGTAAGATCCATTTATAAAGAAGTGAGAGAAATACCTTGAGAGAATTTACTTACTAGTTTGTTTCCAAAGTGCATTTTGTGGAATGGTCCATGAATAAAGGGTTCTGTGATTAAATAAGTAGAAGAAATACTATTTATTATTATAATGAACTATTGAGGATTAAAATAGGCCATTATTTTAGTACACAATATTATAGTAACGGAATGCACATTAACATACTGAAGGTTCTGAGACATCTTACAAGAAACAAACTTGCTAAAAATTTTTAATCCTCCATTAAACCTAGATAATGAAATTGTTTTCATTCTCCATCTGTGAGAAATGCTGCCCTCTAGAGGCATAAATTCAGTTGTTCTTAAATGTGAGCACCATTGGACTCTCTGATCTTCGTGTGTAGAAGTTATAATGGTTAATACTAACAAAGTGCATGGTAAGAAATAAACAATTATATTGTCTAATTTTAGGAAAATTTTGAGAGCTAGAACAGCAGTGGGTACATACTTTTTATACTTGATCTTAGCCAAAAGGCCGAGAAGCGATAATAAATACTTTTTCAATTAGATGGGTTATACTTTTGGCTGCTAATAATCTTTTGAATAAATGTCTTTATATGGGGAATTATGGACACATAATACTACAAGTCTGTGAACTCCATGAATGTCTCTTGGTGGCAGAAGTTGGCTTTCCTATTTTCTTTGAAGACCTGTAACAACTTTGCTTAGAACAGTTAGTATGCAAGGGGAGTCAGTTTCCTCCTATTCCTTCACACAGTCCTCACTGCTGCCAGACTTACAACTGAAGGCCTATTATTTCATTGTATACCTTTTAATAGTAAAACTGGGAAGAAGAGGGTTATAATCTTAGAAGAAGATTTTTTTTCCTAACATAGCAGCGAACACTTGAGGGATATGGATAGAAATTGGTTCTGACAGTGAAAGGGTTGGGGACGGGAGACAGACCCACAGTACACTGGCTGCATGTGTGAATATATTGATAATGATGTTGTAGCTCAAGTAACCAGGAGTGCTTCTAATGCTTTGCCCCTTTGATTGATCTCAATATTGGTGTATATTAAATGAAGTTGAATGCCTAAAAACTCATGGTGATACAAAGGGAAAATGTTGAGGGAAATAGGATCAACAGTGGGTTTATCACTGTGATTGACCATTCACCCACCTTCCCCATTTTTTTGGGTAATATTTTCTACCAACAGGCTCAGAAGACACTTTATTCACCAAGGACATAAATACTTTGCAGGCAGTGCCAGCTTCTATGTAAAACAGTATGATTGCTGTTGTCTATAGGTGGGAGGAGATATGTACCAACACCGAAATTGTGTGTGTATGTGTGCTCTTTTTACATTTGAGGACAGGATGGTGGAATTCTAATGTGGCTCTTAAATTCCATTAAAAAGTGAGTATTATTTCCATAAAGTACATGACAGGCATGATGCGGGGTGCACTGCTTTGAGTCCTTTTTGCCTGTGGCTAAATGATTCTTGATCTAAAGTAGATGGGCAGCTCATGGCGGTCCTACTTGATACGTATAAACAAATTTAGGTCCCACAGTGAAAACCTGACTTGAACTGTCATTGGAGTGATTATATTCCTTCACACAGTTTCTAGACTTAAGTTGTCTCTTTAGATATGTTTTATGTGTGTACACATTAAAAAATCCCTTGCACTTTGTTTCATTACTGTGCACCTTTGCAGTTTAGTCAGTAGGTTATAGAAGAAAGCAGGAAGGAGGGGGTGTCATTCAGAGATTCTGATGTTAGAGCCTGTACGGTAAATGATGCCACTCTGATTCTCATTTTCTGTGAAGAACAGTGAGGGTTTTGTTTGTACAAGTCTTAGCTATAATCTGTCATGCTTGAAAATCTTGTTTGGAATTTGAAACTAATGTGTACATTTTTTGATAGCCAAGACTTAGTCTGTATTGTGAGCTTATTTCAGATGGTTTTCCAGTGTTGGGGAAATTTGAATGTTAGGGGTTCTATTGTCAAAGTATTTTATTTTTCTAGTAAGATTCAGAGAGTGTGAAGTACTTACTTACCAGTTTTTGCTTGTTAGAAGTCTACATTTTTTTGCTACCTAGTATGCCAGTGTTTGTGCATTTTGAATTCCTTCTTGTCCTTTACTACTCATCTTGAGCTCTGCTGCAGCAGCCTGATGGTTTCTTTTTTCCTTCCGAATCACAGTAGCACTTGTTTAGGTATGAATTTTTCTAAATTTCTGTGTGTATCTCAGCTCTCATACTACATAAGCTCCCTGTGAACTGGTAATACACGCTGTGTCTCGTACATTATCTTGTGGAATGTCTTAGACCCATCAGATTCAAGGTTCAACTCAGAATCACAGCAATGTCAGACTGGATGAGCTAATGAACTAGTTAGTAATACTTTACTGTGGTCCTCTTGACATAAGTCGTCTGGCTTATGGCCCAGTTTTCTTCTTTCTGAAGGAGACTGAGACTTGTCTCTCAGTAATTTTCATCAGGAGCGGTCATGTCATCTGAATGACTATCTTTATGGTGTTGTGTAATTTTTTTTTTTTTTTTTGCCTTAATGAAAACCTTCTATTTCCCTCCTGCTTCCTAGTTCTGTTCATTGTACCTGCTGGACTTGCTGTTCTATCAGAAAGCTTACTATTTTCAGTGTCTTTTAAATTTTATATAAATAATAAAATAATTAAAACATACAGAAATACAGTAAGTAATATAACAAATGTTTGTATCCAACTTCCAGATCAAATAGATGCTAACCTTTGCCTCATATGCTTTTCTCTTTTTCTCTCCTGTCCCAACTTCCTCCCTCCTTGAGAAGAACCCGGTATCCTAGATTCCTTGTGGTAATTCTGCTGTCATTTTTCTATGTGTAAACTGTTTACAGATAAAATGACCTGAAAAAATTTTATACCACCTTGTTTCTAGATGTATTCATATTTACCCATGTAGGGTCAGCTTATTTCTTATAACTTGTTTACTTTTCCTTGTTAAGTAAAGATCAGTTTCATGCTGAGAGATAATTATGTTCTATCTTTTGGCAAATAGTATGGTAATGCTTGTACATAAGTAGTCAATGTGTAATTTGGTTTAGAATAGACATCTGAAAGTAGGATTGTTAGATCACAGGGTCTAGTTTGCCCCTTCATCTTTATCAGATACTGCTTAGGCTAGTCCACAGTGGAGGTACTCCTTAATACCCACCAGTGTGTTTCCCTACATTTTTATCAACGTATAATTTCATTGAGACATCCATTGTTGCCTGTCTGAAAGATGAGGAACGGTGTTTCATAGGTTTTGTTTTTATTACTTTTGTTTCTAGTAAAGTTGAATATATTTGCATGGTTTTTAATCGTTGTAGTTTCTTATTTAGTGCATCTTTTCCCTATCCTTTTCTTTTTCTCCTGTTGAACTTTGGCCTTTATCTTGATCATGGCAATTTTTTTTTTCTTATAATTTGCCTATTACCTGCCCTGTTTGGGGAACATGCATTGCAGATACCTTTTCTAGCTTGTGTGTTGTTGTTTTAAACTTTATTTCAAAAGTTTTAAACTTACTGCAAGAGTATATTTGTAGAGTATTGGTTTGTCTACACCATGTTACTATCATACTATGTTAACTATAGCAGTTTTGCCATGTCTTGATTATCTAGTAAGGTAAATTCTCTTTCAGTGAAACTTCTAGGGCAGCACGTCAAATATCACCCCTCATCCAGAGAAAATCTCACAAAAAAGAGATTCCAGTTTCTGTTGGGACTGTAATTGGAATCTCACTGAATTTACAGTTTACAATGGGGGAACTTGTCATCTTTATATTGGATGACTGCCATTTCTAGGTAGTCTTTTATGTCTTCGCAGAAGTCATCTTTGGAGTTCTTGTTACTATTGTGAACAGGAAATTTTTATGAAAATACATTTTGTAATTATTGGTTACCAACTGTTAGTATGAGAAACACATTGATATTTGTGTGCAGCAACCTTGCTTAACTCTTAATTCTAAAGGTAGATTCTCTTGGGTAGTATCCTATGGACATAATCATAATCACTGAGTAATATATTTTATGTTGTTCCCATGCCTGTGCCTTTTTATTTTTCTTGTCTAGGACACCTTTACTAAAATTGCAGCTCTTCTTAGGTCTTGGCTTTAAGTTTGTGTAGTGGAGGAAAGAAGATCTGAGTTTTAAGGGTCAAAAGTCTCAACCTTTTGTCCCAACATGAGTCAAAAGCTAATTACGTAGATTCTGACTTGCAATCCATTGTAGGGCAGAAACATCACTGATTTATAATCTTACTAGTGTTTTTTTCCTCTTTGTTACTGGCATTTAAAGATGTCTTTTTTCATGGTAGCTAAAAGATTTATTTAAAAGAAAGATTTTGATATATCGTTTCTGAATGAAATTTCTGTGGGAAGACTGCATGTCAACTAATCTGATATTTTTGAGACTGAAATTATGGTCTGTATTATATAAATCTTTAATTAAAATTTTACTCTGTTTGGATACCTTTTATATTCTGGACTCCTCTTACCTAAGTTTTTGAACTCATCCTACAATTTCCTATAACAGTTTAGTAAAGTTGGGTAAATCTTAAAACTTCCGGGCTGGGGATTTAGCTCAGTGGTTCCGCTGCCTGACTTGCAAGCAGAAGGACCCGAGTTCGATCCCTGGTACCAAAAAAAAAAAAAAATTCCTTATGTTTATTTTTGCTGTCAGTAATAACAGTTTCATCATCGTATCCTTCCTTACAAATTATTATAAGAACTAAAAAAGTTAATACCTGTAAAACAAGTGTTATTGGTCTCCAGC
The DNA here is from genome assembly GCF_000247695.1 of Heterocephalus glaber. Next base: position 3,946,669 of record NW_004624858.1, on the reverse strand, counting down.
CCTGATTAGCTGTCATCTGCTGGCTTTCTCATAGATTCTACTTTGTTCTGGGAAGAAACGTTGGTCATGGGAGAGGGGCGTACCAGACACTGTGGTAACCTACCTTAATTAACTCTCACGGGGATTAAAGTATTAATAACTGTCCCACCTAGTAAATCATTAATATAAATGTATTGTATCCTTGAGCATTGCCTGAGTAGCAGTTCTCCTTAAAACTATTCTACCAACTCATCTGTACTTTCAGCCTTGGCATCTTCTATTCATCAGGTTTCTCTGTTTTTCATATCTCTTGTTAACTGAGTCTTTTCCACTCCTCCATATACTGAATTTCCCTTGTGTATATTGATCCCACCTGTCTGGTAAAATCCAGTTAACTCAGTTATCTGGTTCTTCCAGTCCTGTACCACCTGAATGCTACTGTAGAAAGTTACCCAAAAGGTAAATGTGTGTGCGTGTGTGCGTGCATGCATATGTGTGTATGTATGTATATATGTATATATATGCACGAGTTCATGGTTATTATTCATAATTTGATGCTAATATTACTTTAAAGTCTGTTGCATTCACTTTTGTCACTGTTTGAATCCTTTACTCTCTTTAGACTGCCCCCACCATCCTTTCCTTTCTACAGAAAGAGCCACCTCATTTTTCAGTGAAAATAGGGGCACCCAGTGGTATTCCTTAGTTGCCCACCACTTCTCCTGTTTTTTCTTCATTCTTAGTGTTAAAATATAGTTAGTACTGCTTTCTATCTAAGGTTCTCTTCCTGTCCTTTCTTCCCTCCTGGGTACCTTACACTGTTGATCATCTCCTTTTTGTGTATTGAGCTGCTCTCTTTACACTCATTTAAACACTTTTAATTTCCACTATTTAAAAATGAAACTGCACAAACCAGTAAGCCTTCCTGGGTGCCATATTACTAATAATCCTTTTGTACTCTGCTAGCCAGATACTTGAAATTGTTTTGTTTTTCACCTTTGACTCACCCCTTCAATTAATTTATTCCATCCAAATAGTATTTGGTAATGATACCAATTTTTTTTATTAGTACATGTTTGCAATACAAAATGAATACATTCATTGTGGGGAGTACATGTACATATTGCATCTTAATCCTCTTTAGTTCCCCTTCCCCTTCTTCCCCCTTCATCTTGAGAGCCTCTTCCCATTTACAAAAGGCCTATCTTCTATTTCCTGTATCTTTTATTTTCTTTTAATTATTTATACTTTGGGTTTCTCATATAAAGGTTTTTACTTTGGGTTTCTCATATATCATGTGATATTTAAGCTTCTGTGTCTGATTTATTTCACTGTGAAATTCTCAAGGTGCATCCTTCTTTATGGCTGAGCAGTTTTCCATTGCATGTAAATACCACAGTTTCATTACCCATTTAACTGTTGGTGGCTGCTTCTAACATTTAGTTACTACTAGTTGTGACACTATAAATGTGGGTGTGCCCGTATCACTATAATATAATGTCTTTAGCTCTTTTGGGAAGATGTCTAGAAGGAGAATACCTGGGTGGAATGGAATTTCTATTTCTTAGTTTTGTGAGGAATCTCCATACTGATTTCCATAGTTGTACACACCTGCTAATAATGTAGACGCATCCCTTCCACCATGTAGCCTTGCCAGCATTTGTTATTTTGTTTGTTTTGATGATAGCTCTTCTTTCTGGAATAACTTGGAATCTCTGTGTAGTTTTAATTTGCATTTCTCTAGTGGCCGAAGATGTTAAACATGTACTTCTGAGAAGTAACTACTCATTTTAGTTGCCCATTTTTTAATTTGGTCTTGTATTTGGGGGAGAGGGCCTAATTTTCTTTTAGTTCTGTTTATATTCTAGGTATTAGTCCTCTGGCAGTTTTTTTCCCATTCTGTAGCTTGTCTCTTCATTTTTTTTGTTATTTCCTTTGTTGTGCAGAAGCTTTTTAATTTGATATTATTCCATTTCTTGATTCTTGTTTTCTTAGCACTATTTGTTAAAGAGGCTTTTTCCATTGTATGTTTTGGCTCCTTTGTCAAAGATGAGATGTCTGAGTGTGCCTGGGGTTGTTTCTGCATTCTCAGTTCTGTTCCGTTGATCCACATGTCTGTTTTTTGTGCCGTTACCATGCTGTTTTTATCACTGTAGCTTTGTAATGTAATTACAAGTCCAGGATTGTGATGCCTCTTGCTTTGCACTTTACTCAAGATTGTTTTTGATATTCTGGATCTCTTGTAGTTGCATATGAATTTTTTTCTAGTTCTTTGCAGAATGCTGTTGGTATTTTGATTGGAAGTTTTGGTAATGTGGCCGTTTTGTCAGTATTGGTTTGACCTATCCAGGGACAGAAGATGCTTCCATTTTCTGAGTTCCTTTCTGATCATTTTCACAGTATTATACTTTTCATTGTAGAGGTCTTTCATTTTCTTGGTTAATCTCTAGCTAATTAGCTAATTAATTCTCTTTGAAACTGTTGTGAATGGTATTGTTTTCTTGTTTAGTATGTTAATCATTGTGTACAGAAATGCTGTTGACTTTTGTTTGTTGATTTTTGTATCCGGCTACATTACTGAATGTGGTTATTCTAAGAATCTCTTGGGTCTTGTTTGTACGTATGTCGTCTGTGAATAAGGATAGTTTGACTTCTTCCTTTTCTATATGTATCTCTTTTATTTCTTTCTCTTGAGAGGTAGCTCTGGCTAAATTTTTGGGTACTGTATTGGACAAGAGTGGTGAGACTGGGCCAGTGACTTGTGTCAGTAACAGTAAGTGGATGTAGACTTAATCTGATTTTACCTGTCAGTGTGCTAGGTCTGCCATAAATACCTCAGACAGGGTGGCTTAAAAAACAAAAAATCATTTTCTCACAGTTCTGGAATCTAGAAGTTCCAGATCAAGCTGTCGGTGGGTTTGATTTTTTAACAGGCCTTCTTTCTATTCCTCATATGTTCTTCCCTTGGTATGTATGCTACATTGTAACCCTTTGTGTCAGGATTTCCTCCGTTTATAAAGAAACATCAATTTAGCTGATGGCTTGGTCTTCAGATTCAGTCAACTTCTAAGGTATTTGGGGGAGAGCACAGTTCAGTTAGAGGCATAACCTCTTAGCAGGTTTTAATATTGTGGAAAACCTTTCCTTCAAATCCTTTAGTTTTCATCCTCCCTCTCTGTTATTCTTTGGCTGTTTTGTTTCTTCTCTGACTTTTCTTCTGCTCAGTCATTTGGAATTGAAATTTCTTTAGTCTTGGTCCTAGGCTACTTTTCTTATTTTATTTTTTTTCTTCCCCAAGCATTCTCACCACTTTGATTTGCAGTTCTGAAGCATTACATATCTGTTGCTCTAACACTGACTTAACTAATTTCTAGACCTGTTTTGTGATTTCATATAGCTATCTCAAAGGTAGTTCAAACAAAATAATCCAAATCTGAACTCCAAATGATGCTGCTCCATGTGATTTGGCCCTTAGCCTACCCTTAGTCTACCTCCTTAGTCTTATCTTGTGCTTCTCTCTCTCTTCTCTTTTTTTTTCTTCTGTTATTGTAATGGTTCCTCTTGGCCCATATGTAATGTTGTTTTTCCCTCAGAATATTTGTTTTTGTTATAGCCTGTGTCTGTGCACCTTACCTTTCATTGTAAAAAAGACCCAATTTTTCATATATACAAAAGATGTGAACACTAGTCATTAGGGAAATACAAATTGAAACTATGAGATAATCACTAAAAACAACTAGAAAGGCTAAAATTAAAAGGTTGGCCACAACAAATTTTCCAGGAAAATATCCAGAACTCTTATAAATTGCTGGTGTATTAAATGGTAGAGGAACTCAGGAAAACCTCTGGGAATTTCATATAAATTTAATCTTACTCTTACCTTTGAGTATAGCAGTTCTGCTCCTGGGTGATTTCCCAAGGGAAGTGAAAGCATATGTCCACAAAAAACTTTAAAAAGAAAATATAGTAGATTTATTCATAATGGCCGATATCTGGAAGTAACTTAAATGTTAACTATTAGGCTAAAGGATAAGAAATTTTTGGTATAGTCACCCAGTGGAATGCTACTTGATAATGAAAAAGAACTACTGATGTAGCAAAATGACACAGATGAATTTCACAGACATACTCGTAAAAGAAACTGAATACAATACTGTGTGGCTTCATTTATTGTGAGTTCCAGGACAGCACGAAAAGAAATAGTGGACAGCGATCAGCTTTTGGTGGTGGAGAAGCTGCTGTGGAGCTGGGGAGAGGCGCAGGAGTTTCCAGAAGTGTTCAGTGTGCGATGGAGTTGTGGGCCCCCGGCTTTGTATACTTGTTAAAGTTGTATGGTTAAGAGTGTATTTCAAGGTGTTACATTTTATCTAGAAATTATAAAAAGTAATCGACTTGGATGGCAGGAGTGGTGGGCATAGATGAAAGAAGAATTAATAGAATGTTGATGGTTGTGTAGGTTGAGTAGCAGGTGTACAGGCATTTACTCTTTTTGTGTGTGTTGGAAATCTTCCACATAAAAGGGTTGGTTTTTAATCACAAAGTTATGAACAAACAGCACCTGTGTCTCACCATCAGCTGCTTACAGATACTCAGTATGATACCCTGTTCTTGAGAATCACACTCTTGATTCCATTCTCCCTTTTTCCTAACAACTGTCCTGAATCCTTCTTCACTTTTAAAAATCTTTCAACAGTCAGTCTAAAGGTCACTAGCACAAGCAAAAGCATTTCTTGACTCAGAACACTCAGTAGGATTAAGTGTCCTTGATGTGTCCTTTGATAGTTTTTATCACAAGCACCATTTGTTTGTTTGCTCAGAATCAGTGTCTTCCCTAGACTGGGTTTCCAGAGGGCCTGGGGTTGTGGCTGAGAGATAGATAGGACTAAGAGTGCAAGGTGCCAGACACACAGTACCACGGATGTTCACAGCGGAGATTACAGGGAGCTACATTTTATGATTAGATTTTATAAATTCTAAGTGTATACTATTGAATTTAACTGCAAATCTTAAATCTGCAAACACCTGACTTTATAATATTCATGGAAATTGGTGTTTTCCTAGTACTTTGAAGTGCTTTTAACTCTGATAAATATTGAAACTGTCATTTCATGTCTTAATTTTTCTCTTTGAGTAGCACCTAGTGTTGAAAATGCTCAATTTATGTGAGCAGTATATAATATATAGTTATAGCGAGTATGAACCATGTTAGAAAATCTAGCGTTCATGTGCTCTTGAGTATTCTGAAGTTACTGAAAATAGGGGCTTTGGGTATTACAGTAGTTCAGGAGTGATCTTTCTAAGAAACACACCTGAGCACCAAGTCACTTTTTGAACCTTTTAGTAACTGCTCATTGTGTGGAATAAAGTCCAGATTCCAGAGCAGCACAGATATGGGTATTAATGAACTGACAGATATTTCTTCTTTCTTTTTGGTACTGGGGATCGAACTCAGGACCTTGAGCTTGCCAGGCAGTCGCGGTGCCACTGAGCTAAATCCCTGGCCCCATTTCTTATTTCTTAATAATTTCTTACATGCATGTTACATTCTAGCCTCACTTAATTAAAATTTTCTGAATTTACCATGGTGTTTTCCCCGTGTGTTTTTGTATATTCGCTGTGCACTTAACCTAAAATACATCAGCCTTTATTCAGTCTCAAATGTCTCCTCATGGAAGGTTTAAAAAAATCCTCTCTAAGCTCAATAAATTAAATCTTTCAATATTATCAGCTATATTACAGCAAGTTTTCTAGATGCCTGTCTTACTTGTTGAATTGAATTGCTTGAGGACTAGTGTCGAATGTTAATATTTGCAATATCTTCCAAGCCTTGCGTGCTGTACTTGATTGATCAGTGCTGATTGGATAAATGAACATTTACGCTTTTCATTCTGAGAATATTATAAGAGTTGTTTCTTTAGTTGCTTAATAGGAGATGGCACAGATATCTATACAGATTGACTCAGTGGGGAAACAAAGAATAATTAAGTAAAGTACAAGTAGCCTTATCTAGGAACAACTTTGTGCAGTTGGGATATGTTATTAAATTACTTAGAGTATAAGGTTGAGTTTCTGAATGATAACGCTGTAGTTGTTAAATGGCATGCAAGAAAACTAAGCTCATACGGCCAAAATGGAAAACTGCAGAGCGAGAGTCTGTGGGGTCTCTGATGTTTCAGGGGCTGACAGAAGGCTGCTTTATCAGCAGCATTCAGGGACGAATTGCTTTATTGGCTGAAGCACACTGGTAGCTTTGTCAGTGCAAAGAGCCAAGAGTTCTTATTTCTATTCATGATTATGTTAGAGTAGTGAAGTAGAAGCAGTTGACCTTCTCTTAAGCAGAAAATAGACAGTTTTTACAAGTAGATTAAAGCATTTAAGGGATGTGACAGAGAAGTAAATTACTACTAAACCTCTAAAAATATGGAGTTCTTTTTGGTGTGTGTATCAGTTTTAACAATGACTGCCCCAGACCCTTTGATTGGTATTTAAAATAATAACCTTAATAGGATGATTTTGTAGGGTTAGATCATTGTGATTGATAAAAATGAATTAGAACGGGTAAACTTTCAGCTGCTAAGTGATACTAGATGTTAAGAACAAGTGAGATACAGGATCAACTAGAGAAGATGCAATACATTTGGCATACCTTTAGAATTTATTTTTTTTTAGTGAATGAAATGCATTTTACTTATTAGAATCATTTTGGAAGTATTGGTTTGCTTCTGTTAACTTACATGAAAGATTAAACTAGTGGGAGACACTAAAGACTTGCTTCTAAATGGAAATTCTTCAAAACAATAATTTTTAAACAGGAGTCACAGAATTAACTACTGTATAGTTGTAGGGAAATAAATTAATAGCAACAATTCATTTTAAGTATAAAAATTTCAAGTTTTGAAATCCTTAAAAGTATAAAAAATAGAAGGAAGATTTAAAAATGTACAACTAAATTACCAGATTCTAATATTTACTACCATTATTTCAGAACATTTAATAAATTATAATTGAAGATTACTAATGTCATCCTTCTGCCCCTCTTCTGAGAAGTTACTACTCTGAATATATCCTTTAAGTTTTTAATTCTTTTATTACACATTTGTATGGGAAGATAAAAAGTATTGATTTGATATTAAAATGTAAATAAATAGGATATAATTTGTTACCGTGTAACTGGCTCTTTTCACTTTGTGTTCCCTTCATTGACATTTTTATGTGCTTAAGCTTTATTTTAACCTCTGCATTGTTTTTTTCCATTATTTATGATGTTGAGTTTGATTACTTGAGTAAGACAGTGCTACATGATTACTTTTGTAAAAGTGCCTTTTCTCATGGTAATTGATACTACATCTGATTGGTAGTGCCTGGAGACTGATGAATACTGTTTCCCAGTAGCCTTTCACCCAATGATTTTGATATCCGTTGTTGATTTTTGCCTAACTCATTGATTGTATCAGTCCTTGCAAGATGATGCATTTCTAGTTCTGTTATTCGCTTCACATTTATTGGCTAGCATTCTTTTGTAAGGGAGAATTTCTACCATGTTTTCTTCATTATTTATGTGAGCTCTTGGTATTTTCTTTTATTCAGGGGGCTAAGATCCATCCTTACTTATTTTTTAGAGGTCCAAATGGTTAAAATTTACTCAGTAGGAACTCCTGCAGTCTGTTTTCTGTGTCTCCTTGACATGTCTCACCATTTTGAGAGCAGTTAATTATTTTCTGGCACAACAGAATGTTTCATCCTTACCTTATGTTTTTCCTGCCACAGACCTGGTGTAGGTTATTTCATGCATCAGGAATCCTTGTTCCTCTTGTGGGCAGTGGTATTTGGACGCCAACATCATGGGCATGGATGAGTTCTGTGTTACTGGGTGTCATTGCCTAGTAGCTCTATTGATAGGATAGAGCAAGGAAATATTGTACACTTTAAAAAGTCACTAATATTTGCAGTTCCAATCTAGCACCACAGGGCTTCTCTTCACTCCCTGTTTGATATTTGTTTCTCTCTTTCTCTATATTGAGGGTCCTAGTTACCAGTAACATTAGTATACTAAGTTTATTCATTTGCTTTACCTATAATGCATAGGATATAATAATTGAATTACACCTGTACTGCTACCAACAACAAACCCAGTAAGTAAAACAAGGTAGGATTTCTATGCAGTTTTTTTGTTCTTAGAACTCTGACTATATACTTCCATTGAACTGTACTGTATTCTTTAAAAAAATTTTTTTAAGCATTCATCATATTTTTTGATCACCTCTTGTATATCCTAATCTAGATTTCTTTCCACTCCAAGGAAAAGAATAAAAGAAATAGAAAATGATATATTTGGAGTACATGTACAAATTTCTTACACTTGGAATCTTGGATTAAATAATTTGAATTGTTTGTGATGATGTTATGCTTATTTTTAATGCTTGTTTCCTTTTTTCCATTCATTTAGTTTGGCCTTATACTTTTCTATGCATTAATCTTGTGTCCTGAGAGAAGTTTAAATTTGAATATTTAATGATTAAAAATTAACCATTGCGGGCCAGGGATTTAAGCTCAGTGGTTTCACCGCCTCCTGCACAAGTGCAAGGACCCAAGTTCGATCCCCGGTACAAAAAAAAAGAAAAAATTAACCATTGTAAGTATTTCATATGAACAGTATGCCATAAGTACATTGTTTTGCACCAGAGTTTTTGTTTTTTTCTGGAGGTTTTATAATGTTGCTAGTACTTTTTTTTGTCCCTTTCTCCCTGTTGTATGTATAGCTAAGTCATTGCCAAGAAGGTGTACTCTCTGCCATATCTGTGGTATACTGCCCCCCATAGCTATTATGCATTTAGATTGCAAAAAAGAGAGTATCTTTGTTTTATTTCTCTTTTAAAGGCAAAGATGGATGGTTCTTGTCTTTTCCTTAGTGAGACTCTTGCTTTCCATTTTGTGTATCTGATACTTATAAGAAAAAGTCTTCTATAAGGCTGAATTAAAAAATTGTACTACCAATCCAGAAATAGAGTCCAAATAAATAAAAAGTGAAAAAGAGATTATATGTACACATATATGAAGCAAAGTTTTTTTTCTTCTTTGACATAAAGAACTATATATCTGAAAAGAGAAACAGACTTGAATCCATTAAAATGAAACAACTTCTCTGAGAGAAGACATAACAAAATTGGATTGTATAGTAGAAAATATTTGTAATATAGCAAAGTGTTAATGAATATAATAAAGAACTTTTCTAAAATAATAAAAATTAGAAAAGGGATTATGGATAAAGACAGGAACTTAGTTACCTTCTCATCACTGAGACACAATACCCAACACCCACAGCTTTAAAGTAGGAGAGATTTATTTTGGTTCACAGTTTGTAGATGTTTCAGTCCATAGTTGGCTGGCCCAACACAGGACTGCATGGCACAGGAGAAGTGGCTCATTTCATGGTGGCAGGAAGCAGAGAGAGAGACACACACACACACACACACACACACACAGATCAAGGGAGGAGAGAGGGAAGTAGCTTTCTAGGCCACATCCGCAATGATCCACCTCCTCTGACTAGGCATCACCTCCCAATATCATATTCAGTGATAGTCCACTGATGAGTATCACACCTCCATGATCCAGTCACATCCTTAAAGCCTCACCTAGAGCACATAAATCTTTGAGAGGACATCTAGATATAAACCATAACAATTAGGAATCAAAAATCTCATTTTAAGAGAGTAAAGACATAAACACAGACTAAGAAGAGCCAAGAAAAATATTTAACTGTCAGATTAATTGGAAATATCAATATAAATCCATGAATATATCATCTGTCCTCTCTACTCACCCTCCATACACCTATCCACCCATCTACTCATCTGTCTATCCGTCCATCCTTCCATCCATCTGATGGTTGTAGAACCAGGAACAGTTTCTATAGAAGTGATTACACTCAGTATCCATGTCATGATCTCTAGATACCTTTACCCACCAAAAGGATCCAAGGCTTCATGGAAAAATTGATATCCCAGTTCTTGGAAAAACACACAGGAATCAAGAAAACAAGTATTTAAAAGAAGCTAATGAGCAACATTATGAAAATGAATCCAAAGGAATTTATACTGGCCAAATCTGAATAACATGAATTATTCAATAAAAGAGTGATTACAATTAATAAATCTTGAATTGAGAGAATAATGCTTGAGTATAGAATGACAAGAAAAGGAAAAGTTCTTCGCTAGAGAATTGAGGAGCAATGCTAGAGTTCAAAAATTATCATACCATAAACTCCAAAGAAACAATCTAAGCCAGAAACACCAATGGATGCCAAAACTTTTGGGTGAAAGACAGCTGGAAACCCAATGTGTGTATATATATACACGGTGCTTAATTGTCATCACACAAGTCACTAACAAAGGGGAATTGTGTCATTACAAGGGAAAGATCTTAGGTTGCCACCTGAACCAAGTGTCGGTTTTGTAGTACCATATACAACCTGACAAACACGTTCCCTTTGTTGTGATGTAATGTGGAATGAAGTAGCCTTTGCAGTGTTTTTGCCTGATATATTTGTTTTCAATTCAGTCAGGTCCTCAAACTTGGTCTCTTATTTCTAGGAATTACAGAGATTTGTCAAATCATACTTTGGGAAACTGTAAGACAAACCTAGTATGTGGGACAGTCTATAAGAAAACTTTCCAGGAATCTCATATATATTGTTTTAAGAAAAGAGGGTGTTTATTAGGATGGGAGAGACCAAAGAGATGTAAAAACAAAGTAAAATATAAATTTTGATTTGCTCTTGGATTTATCACCCTACTCCTGAGGCTAAAAAAGTATCTTAGGGACAGTTGAGAAAACTTGAGCACATTACTGGTTAAAACACAGTTTAAAAATTGATAGCAGAAGGGCCAGGGATTTAGCTCAGTGGTTTCGCTGCCTGCTGCGCAAGCGCAGGAACCTGAGTTCAATCCCCGGTACCAAAAAAAAAAAATAAATAAATAGAATACAAAAATTGATAGCAGATTATCTTGTTTTTCCTTTTTCTTTTGAACCAGTTAGTTGTCTTACCCAATGTATTATATTTTTAAAGAGGTTTTAAAAGATGTGTTTTTTTACTTAATACATATAGTCTGATAAAATTAGTATATGTAAAATACATTTTGATCATTTACATCTCTAAATGGCTAGTGTCATTTCATGAAAGCTCACATTATGTGTAATTATCTTCCAAATAGGTTGCTTAAAAAGGCTTCCACTTCCACCATTATCACATTCCGCTTTAATAGCTATGTAATCAGATTTACTGCTTCTTTGTTTATTGTTTATGAGGTTACTGCTTTTAAGCCTTATTTTAGAGCTTTAATTTGAGAATAGTAAGAACCAGGTTAATTTCATTAAGACAAGATTGTTTTCTCAAAAAGCATTCTATTTTTAAAATTTTCTCCAACTTAAACCTAACAAAAAACCCCACAGTTTCAAAAAAAGGACTTGAACAGACACATCTCCAAAGATACAAAGTTGATAATAAACACATTAAAAAGATCCTGAACACCATAAGTCATTAGGGAAAGGCAAATAAAAAACACAAGATACCACTTGACTATTATAAAAAACATGGAAAATAACAAGTGTTAGTGAGTATGTGGAAAAATTGGAGTTTTGAGGTATTGCTGATGGAAATATAAAAAGCTTTTTAGCTGCTGTGGAAAAAAACATGCCAGTTTGTTAAATGTAGAATGACCATATCATCCAGCAATTCCATTTGTATATGTGTCCCCAAAAGAACGGAAAGAAGGAACTCAGATAGCTAACAAATACACCAAAGGTCATAGTAGCATTATGCACAATAATCAAAAAGTGGAAACAATATCAAATATGTATGAACAAATGAATGGATAAACAAATGTGCGTACATAGAGTAGAATATTATTCAGCCATAAGAATGGAATTTTTGTACCTTCTCCAACATAAATGAACCTTGAAAATACTGTGCTAAGTGAAATAAGCAAGATAGGGAAGAACAAATATTGTGTGACTCTACTTGTATGAGGTAGAGTAGATGAATTCGTGAAGCCAGAGAGTATAATAGAGATTACTAGAGGGGAGTGGGAATTTATTGCTTAATAGATAAAGAATTTCTTTTTGGGATGAAGAAAAATACTGGAAATGAATAGTGGTGATGGATGTACAACATCGTGGATGTAGTCAATGCCACCGAATTGTACATGTAAAAATTGTTACAGTGGATAATTCTCATGTAGTTTACTATAACAAAATATTTTAAAAAGTACTATTTTTGATGTTACTTATGAATAGTTTTTCCAAAATAGTGTTAAGATTGTCACTTACTGTTTTCTTGCTCTCTTTGAATAGCTATTAAAATCTTATGCATTTGGAAATATAGCTATGTGAATGAAAACACTGTCTTAGGAAAGAATTTTAATCTAGTACTTTGGGGTAGTAGAGGAAAATCTTACATACTTGACCTATTTCACCATAAGTTACACAGTATCAGCTATTTAAATTTATAGATTGAAAAGAAAAATAACTTTCTCCTTTTGGGCCTGTAGAAACAAATCAAATTTGAAAAGGTTGCATGTTTCCTGAGTTGTGGGCATAGAAAAAGAGATCAGTAAGGTAAGTAATATAACACTGTAGCAGGTGCTTATCTACCTGATCAAATTTAATAATACCCCGAAGAAGTAAAAATGTAGATAAGTAAAACTGAGTAATGTTAAGATGACATTTGAAAAATTCGAATTATAATATGTAGTAGTTGAGTATTTGTGGGTTTTGGGCCTTATTTTCTTAAAAATATACATATTTTTACTTTTACTATGTGCTCTTTCAAGCATTTCCATTGTATCCTTTTTAAGTCATTCTACCATTTCATTTAGGCATTTTCATTATTTGGCTTATAAGATTTCCAAATGCATATGATATTTTAAATAAGTGTCCAAAGAGGACAGAAAGAAACTAGAAAAATCACTGTCCATCACTGTGACGCAGATAAGACTGATGCTCATACTCTTCCAAATAGCCTTTCTGGAGCAACTCTTTTATCTTACTCTAATTCTTATCTTACTCTTATTTGGAATTAAGACTTCTATTGTCAAGAACTGTGAAGAGTCTGGAATTTTACCTGTGCTTGGAAACTAACCAGTTACTGACTCATGGATCCTCACAGAAGACATGAGCCTCCTGAGTTAGAGTTGAAAGATAATTATTACAGCAAGTAGTGGTGGTTAGTCTACATATTTAATTTGTGGCCAGTTTCCCAAGCACCAGTTCCCATGCAGCAGTTTGAGGAGGGCCAGAAGATACTTGTACACATAGTGTGTGACCTTACTGGAGGGGAATCCTCAGTTCAGAGACCTTGAATAGTTTATAATAGGAAATAAGAATGCCTGTCTTTCCTGAGGAGAGAGACACTGTCTCTTCTTCCAAGGCCATTTCTATAAAAATATCCTCAAAGATAGCGCAGATCACTGCACTGTATTTTAGCCCCCAAGGTGCAGAAACATGGGGGTTCCATAGGGAATTGTCGCTTAATAATATTTTCTACTTATTTTACACTGTCTTGTCTTCCAGCAAATTTTCCTGTGAATGTACCGCTCTGGTTTATCTGAGAGACAGAAAATAATGACTTACCTGTTCAGATAGGTTTGCCAGCTTTTAAAAACAGATTAGCCATTTTCTTATTGTTGAGTTTGGGAGTAGTTACTTGCTTGTGGATGAAGTGCTTTGTCAGATAAGTGATTTGCAAATATTTTCTCTCAATTTGTGACCTATCTTTTCATCTGCCCTCTTCCCCCAGTACTGGGGATTGAACCTAGAGCCTTTGCACTAAGCTATCATCCCCATTTTTCCGAAAGTATCTAAATTGCCACATTCTTCAGTATCTTATACAAGCAAAAGTTTCTAATTTTAATGAAGCTATCACATTTTTCTCTGATGAATTGTGTTTTACAAAGTCTGCCTCTTTGAAAGTCACAGATTTTTTTTTCCTTTACTCTCTCCTAGGTATTTTATTGTTTTATGTTTTACGTTTCTGTAATCTGCCTTATATTACTTCTTGTATGTTATGAATTAGAGTTCAGGGTCATTGTTTTGGCTTGTGGAGATCCAGTTTTAATACTGTTGGAAGAGGCCGTTTTTTCCTTGTTGAATTGCCTTTGTATCTTTGTCAAAATCCATTGTTCTTATTTGTAAGTATCTGTTTCTGCACTTAAACTCTGTTTATTGATATATGTCTGTCTTTTTACTTAATATATCATTGTGTTGAATGATAAGGCTTTTAGTAATTACTGAAATTAGTGTTACTTCCGTTAAGTTTTTCTTTCTCTAAATTGTTTTGGATATTTAGTCCCTTTGCTTTTCCGTATACATTTAAGAACCAGCTTGTTGATAATTACAAAGATATTTGGTCTTCTGTTATCACAGATTACCTACCCATGGATTTAATCAACCACAGAAAAATATTTAGAAAAAAATATGCCTGTATTGAACATGTACAGATTTTTTTCTTGTCGTTATTCCCTGAACATGGCATTTACATTGTATTGGGTTCTAAAAGTAATTGAGAGCCGATTTACAGTATGCTAAAATATTGTACCATTTTCTATAAGACGCTTAAACATCTGTGGATTTTGGTATCCATGGGGATTCCTGGAAACCAACCACTTTGCCAAGGGTGACTATATTCTGAGATTTTGATTGGGATTGTGTTGAAGCTTCATATCAATATGATAATCACATTTTAAAAATATTGATCATTTAATTGATGATATATTTCTCTATTTTTAGATCTTTGATTAGTTTCATCAGTTTAGTAGCTTTTAGCTTACATATTCTGCACATATTTTGTAGATACACAACTATTTCTCTTTGATTTCGATGCTATTTTTAAATGGTACTGCTTTAAAAGTTTTTGATGTACTAACTCATTGTTAGTATATAAAAATATAACTGATTTTTGTGTATTGACCTTTTATCCCATGACTTGTTATAATTATGTATTAGTTCTAGAAGCTTTTTTGTAGGTTTAAGTTTGCTATGTAGAGAATCATGATTTTTAGTAAAGACTCTTTAAATTTCTTCATTTATAATTTGTATGCCTTTTAGTTTTCTTTCTTAATTGCATATACAGCACTAGCACTTTACAGTACACTACTGAACGGAACTCGTGAGAAAAAACACATTTTACTATACAAAGGGAAATAGTTAAAAAATAAAGATTATAGATAAGATCTACCAGTCTGAGAAGAATTCCCCTACAGCTTTCTCAGCAATAGAATCAGTGTTATTTGGATTATTTTCATTCCAAGTTGTGTCATAGTATCATCTCAAAATAAAGCAGAGATAGAGAAATTGGAAGAATCTTAAAATGCCTGATGTCTGTGCTAATGATTCTAATAGAAACTGTTTAGTACAGTATTCAGCTTTTTGGTCTTTTATCACTTTTTTATCATTATATATAATGTTAGCTGTAAGCTTATGTAGATACTGTATCCGATTAAGGAAATTCTCTTTTATTCCTACTTTGCTGAAAAAATTAGAAATGGATGTTAGATTCTGTCAAATGCCTCTTCCACAGCTATTGAAATGTGTTTTTTTTTGTTAGTATGATCTGTTACATTGTTTGATTTTCAAATATTGAACCAGTTATATATTCTTGTGATAAACTGTACTTGGTTGTGAGCTCTTACTCATTTTTTATATTGTTGGATTGGATTGGCTTATATTTTGTTGACAGTTTTTATGTATGTTCATAAAGGGTGTTGTCTGTTGTTTTCTTGTAATATCATTGTCTCTCTTTGATATTTTGAGTTGAGAAATATTCTCTCTTCTTTTTCTGCAAGAGACAGTGGTTAATTGGAATTATTTTTCCTAATGTTTTAAAGCATTTGCTGTGAAACCATCAAAACATGTTTTCTTTTCTAGAATGTTTTTAACTACAAATTTGTTTTCTTTTATATATGTAGGAAAATGTAACAGTATGCTATTCTACAGTAGACTTTTTTTACAGTAAACTTTTTTAATAAGTAGGGATATACTCAAATAATTAGTATAGTATAATAATACTCAGATAGTAACGTAGTTATTCATTAAGTAGTCTGTGCAGTACATAGCAATATGTGCTATACTTTCATATACTGGCAGCAGATTAGGTTTGTTTATGCCCACACCACAGATTTCTAACGTCTTCTATCAGGCCTCCAAGACTGTGCCATCCCTGGGTGGTAGGAACTTTTCAGCTCCATTATAATCTTATTTGACCATATTCTTCATATATGCTATCTGCTGTTGAGCAAAACATTTTTAGGCAGTGCATGATTGTACTTGGTTCTAGGTAGGGCTGCCTTTTACTGAGTACATTATTTCAAATAAATCCTATGGGCTTTTGTTTTCCCCATTTGTTAAAAGTGTATTAATAGATATAATTTTGTGGAATTCTCTTTTTTTTTCTGTAAAGTTAGATTGAATATGTAATCTTACAGATTGTATGATGCTTTGACTCCTAATGTTTTAATTTTTTGCAGAGTCTTCTAGTTGCAGATATCAAAGTAGGTAGCACTTTATCTTTCTAGATAAAGTTTATATTTTGGGAAATAGAATTAAAATTCAGTGGTTGTACTACAATAAATGGCTTAACTGAGACTTAGGTTGATTTAAGGAATAGGATGGTAGTGAAAGATATAAGTCACAGGCATCAGAAGTACTTTTTAAAAATTGGTAATAAGAACTGAGGAATTTAGGAATTTTTTAAGGTTTGTGGAAATGTCAAAAAACAGTGAGGGAATAACTGTAAATATGAGATTGTGTAGAAATATGGCTGAGTTGTATTGAGACTTTGTACTGTTTTGACAACTGGAACAAATCAAGATGTTTTGAAAATATCATGAGTTTTCTTTTTAATTTGCCTGTAGTGTCTATGAGAATGTCCTCAGAAGGTTGAGAGAATTCTTTAAAATTGAGGCACTAAAAGTGAGCATTCCTGTACAGATTTGTAGAATAGAGCCAGATGCTTGAGCGTAAATATTGAATTCTGTGCCTTCTTTGTTAAGGAAATAGAAATGCAGCATGAGATATTTTAAGTAGAAATTTACATCTTTTACTGAAAGTATCTATGGCATGAAGTAGGGCTTTTTTTTGTGGTTTTGTTTGTTTGTTTCTTTTTTCAGTCCTGGGAGATTGAACTCAGGGTCTTCATACTCAGCTACATCCCCATGCTTTTACAATTTTATCTTGAGATGATTTTTGAGGCCTCGGCCTCCCAGAGTACTGGGGTTGCCGACTTTCACCACCATGCTTGGCTGTGGTGTATAGTTTTTAAAAGACACCTGAAGCAGGAACTGCCAGGCAGAAGTGTATACACATGTACTGGTGGGGTGGAGCAGGAGGTTGTGGGGTTTCATTAATTTACTCAGTGACGTGTAACTTAAAACTTAAGAAATATTTCAGGAATTTTCCATTTAGTATTTTCAGACTGTGGTCAACTGCAGGTAACTGAAACTGTGGAGAGTGTAACTGAGGAGGCCGGGGGGTGGGGGGGCGGTCGGGCAGGCTTCGGTACTTAGAACTCTTAGCTAGTTGAGATCCTGCGTTTTTATATCTTTCTAGTGTGGTTCCGAAATTAGAATTGAAAACAAGAGTAACAATCTAAGAAAATGAATTATGAACACCATTTAAAGATGTTCAAGTAAACAAATTCTGTTGGTTTAAAGTGAAAGTTTTAATTAATGCATAAAAACTATGTACTTTATGGGGTACCATGTGATACTGTATAATGTAAACATTGTGTAATGTTTGAATCAGGATAAGCATATCTACCTCTTGAAACATTTATCATTTCTTTGTGAGGGAAATATTCAAAATCGTTTCTTCTAGCTTTATTGAGAAATCGTTATTACCATTTTTTTTGTAGTTACCTTATGCAGCAGAACACCAGAACTAATTTTTTCCTGTCTTACTGTAACTTAGAACCTTTAAAAATGTTAGATTATTAAATACCAGAATTTACATGGTTATAGTTGGTACCATGCCTGAACTCATTATACGTCTTTTATTTTAGGGTAGGGAAGACTGATTTGCTTATATCCTTAGTGTCTTCTCTGGGATCTTTAGAATTGCTGTAAATCACAAAATTAGATAAGTAACCTTAATAAACCCGTATGTGGTTCTGTGGGCTCTTTAGATTTGGCATGGAGTCTATTGTTTTGAGTTGATTTGTTCATTGTTTCTTCTTGACTTCAAAGTTGACTGTAAACTATGACCTTATCCTTCTACTATTTGGCTTTTTTTTTTTTTTGAGAAGTTTGACTTTGCATACAGTAAATTGATCTTAAGAACATAACAACTTCTCATAAAGAAGGTGTTTGTGCTCTTTTTGTCTAGTGTGCCTCCTACATTTTTGTTCATAACAAAGAATACCCATTTTGGGCACTTTAAGTCTTAAAGCTTAAAGCTTGGTGAAAACTTTACAATTTTAAAATTCTTAACTTTTATTTATGTATTGATTAAGTGATTGTACTGGGCATTGAATCCAAGGAACACTGAACTATATCCCTGGTCCTTTTTTACTCTTGAAACAACTTGCTAAGTTGCCCTGGTAAATTGAGATCCTCCTGCCTCAGCCTCCCAAGTAGCTGGGATAGCAGGTATCTTCACCATGCTCAATACAAAGACATGGATCTTAAGCATTTTTTATTCTTGAAGGAGTACATGATGAGTTTGAAGTCCAGTCTGGGAGTACAAAGCAAGACCCTGTCTCATACAGAACGAAAACTAGGTTTTGACCCTGTAGCTGCCTGTTAGGTGCAAGGTCCTGAGTTACCTTGTGCCTATCTGCACCCTGTTTGGATAGTTGATGATCTTCAGGCAGATACCTCACCATTCCTCCTGATTCCAAGTTTCCAAGTTAGGAAAGGAGATCTGTGACATGTTGAAGTCTTATAGCCAATACCACGCAAGATTCAGGAAAATTCCTGTATTTGTTTGATAGGTCTTCCCAAATGCTACTTGTGCCTTTAAAAGAATATTGCTCTACTGAGAAACTTAAATTCCTCAGCCTCTGGGAATTGTTAAGGAACCTGAGTTATCAGGGACTATGTTATCCTCTTCCCCCTAAATTTTGTTTGCAAACAACAACAACAACAACAATAACAGCATCTCAAGACAAATAGGTTGTTGTAATAATAAGGCAGATATTCTTAGGTCTGTTAAAGTTTTCACATCTAATCAAATAATGTTTGATTTAGAGAAAGGAATAGAAGTTGGTTAGAAGTTGGGTTGGAATAAAAACCCCAATGACTAGGTAAATATAATGGAGAAGTGTTTAAAAAGAAATAGGACTGTGTTTATATTTTCATTAAACAAAGGTACCATATAAGTATTAACAAAAAAATTTAGGTATATAAGAACATTTATTTGCAAGGATTTTTTTCAGCATATTCAGAAGAGTTTTCTTTAATAGGTCCTGATTTTAAAAACCTAAGATTTTCTAAGTAATAAGGCTGAGCAGTTTGCTTTACAGATTTTATGAATGCCTGCCTTGGGCATTTTCTTGCTTTTGAGATTAGTGTCCAAGTTCAGTATTAATGCTTTTAAAATATGCATGCAAAATTACTAATGTGTACATTTAACTTGAGCCTGGTTAGGACAAATTTAGCAGAATTTTATAAAAAGTGTTCTTTACCATTGTAAGTTGTGCATCTTCAAGTGAAAATCTTATGCTGTATCTCAAATGATCGAGCATGCAGGTTTTGGATTTTTGGGTTAGAGTGCTCAAGTAGAGAAGTCTTTGCAGATATCCCAGTACCTGAAAAACCTTTGAATTCTGAAGCCCTTCTGGTCCCAACCATTTCAGATAAGGGATCCCTAACCAGTGGTCGAAAAGCATGAGCAATCCTTTGTGGTAAAATTTAGAGTTACATTGAAATTACTCTTAAACTTACAAGTATAAAATGACCAGTCATATTTAAATTACCTTTATGTAGCCAATAGAAATAAAATAGAATATATTGTTAGGAGATTTCAGATTTTTCAAATTAGTCAGTTACTTAGTAGTATCATGGCCTAAAGTTATTTTATTAAGAAGTATTTTTTTTTAGTTTTTTAATAAACTTTAAAAATTGACGTTTACATACAGAGAAATATAGATAAATTTTTCTATGTTACTGTACTTTTACAAAGTGAATACACTTTTACACCTTTTAACCCCAACCTAGATCAAGATATCAACTCCTCAGAAGCCTTCTTGTATCCTGTCCCAGTCAATAATGCCTTCACAAGAAAGGTAAACCACTCTTCTGACTGAATAACCAGAGATAAGTTTGGTTTTTTGTTGAATTTTATAAAAATATGAAGTGTAGTATGTGCTGTTTTGTCTTGACTTCTTTGAGACAGCATTGAATTTTTCAAATTTGTCATATTTTGTTTGTAGCATTGTTTTTTTTTTTTTTTAATTTTCCACTATAGATCAGGATTCCATTACTATAGTTTATTTCTTCTTTCTACTTACTGATAGATGTTTAGATTGTATATCATTTGGGGCTCTTAACCCATAATGTTGTGATAATTCTTGTTTACCTTTTTTGTGCACATATGTACCTGTTTCTGCTGAGTGTGTACTTGGGGGATGGTACTGCTTAATCATTGGGAGTGTGTGTTTTCAAGATTAGTAGATACTTCAGTTTCTCATTCTTTTTATACTGTTTTACAATTCTGATTCCAGTGTATGAGGATGCCAGTTACTGTACATTCTGTTTTACATGCAGTTGGTGCTCTTTGATTTTTAGATAAAAATTAGTTGCTTTGCCGGGGATTTAGCTCAGTGGTTCTGGCACCTGCCTCGCAAGCGCAAGGTCCTGAGTTCAATCCCCGGTACCAAAAAAACCCACAAAAAACTAGTTGTTTTGTTGGATTATAGTCTCTCATTGTGGTGTTAGTTGGTATTTTCTTAATAGTGATGGTGAGTGCCTTTTCTAGTGATCTTTTAAAAAGTTTTGTTTGAGTCTTAGGCTGTCTTAAAAATCAGGCTTTTTCTTGGAGATTTGAAATAGTTTTGTTGTTTGAAATATATTTTGGGTATGAGTCCTTTGTTGTACATTGTTAATAGTTTCTTCACATTTAAAAAAGAATATTTCTTAATTGTAAGGAAATCCAGTTTGTTTTGTTTTCCTGTGTCCTGTTTGATTGTTTTAATAAAATAAGCTTTGAAAAATTGCAGTTTACATACAGAAAAGTACTATATGAATTTTTCTGTGTTGTTGTACTTTTATAAAGTGAATACAAAGTTGAATTTGCTCAACTCTAAAGTTGTCAATTTTCTTGTCATATTATTGAAACTTTATTTTTAAGAATTTTATGTTTAGGTCTCAAATATACCTTTTCTTTCCCTCTTTGCTGTGGCCTGTGATGGATAATATGGATAATATTAATTTGATTGATTTTGATTTTAGCAAAGGTAGTCATAGAAAATCTGTTGGTTTGGTTTACTCATAAGAAAGCATTGTTTTATTTTTATGTGTAGTTTAACATTTTCTGCTAGGTTGTTTTGGTGATTCTTTGAAAGGAATTTTTAGACAGTTTTATTTCACAACTCTAGGAGAGGCAGGTTTTTGGGTTTTTTTATAATATGTTATGTTCTCCCTTACTTGGTGTGTTTTACTTTTGAAGAGTCATAACGGTGGTTTGAAAACGAGGAGTTGTTGTAGTCATGTGCAGGTACTGTAAGCAGATGACTTAGTCACTATAAGGCATAAAGTGATTAGAAAAAATATATGTTCTCATTCACATCTTCAGTAAAGCTAGCATATATTTTGAATTTGAAGTGTTATATTTAAACAACCTTCATATTAAACAGAATTCTTAGGTAGATTTTACAGAATAGGTATAACTTTGAAGTTGAAAAATTGTATCTTACTTATTTATTTTTTTATTATTTAGGGAGTCTCATCCATCAGGAAGATTTTTAAAAGGCTCTCTAAATAATTGGTAAGTACTTAACTCCATGTTAAATACTTTGCATATTACTTAAATTTACATGTTGTATGAATGACATTTACAATAGTATAAATTACAATTATAAATTATGTTGCATTTAATTTTTGTTTGGGTACTGATTAAATTTCTTCCGTTTGTACCTATTTTGATTCCCTTGAAACTTTTCTACACATTTTCTCCAGAAAATTCTTTTGCTGTGCAGCTTAAGTATTAAGAGTTCAAGGGTAGTCTGAATTTTAGTGGGTAGGAATAGTACAACTTTATGAATGAAGTAGGATTTTCCATAGATAAGTTTTTGTAGTCATTCTCTATTCATTACCACAATTTGTATAAATTTCTTTTGTCATCCATTGCCTGACTCCTCCTTGTGTTAGGTGCTGTTTGCTGCAACATGCCAACCATTGTTGTCAGGCTCTGTGCAGTTTCCTACCTAGATTACCCTCATTTCTTTGTTCAAAGATTAAAATATGCAAAGACATCTTTAGTTAAGAATCTCATAAGCTTGTGAATTCATAGATGAAGCTTTTACTTTTTTATTTTTCCATAAAGGTAGGTGACTTACTCTCAGAATGTGTTTTACTTCAACTTCATACTGTTTTAGATTTATGTACTATAGATTTATGTGCTGTAGTGATCATATAGTTACAACATTGCTTTGGTTAATCATGGTAGATTTTAAAGTGATTAAATATGCTTTAAACATGGGTGGAAGGTGCTGAGACATTGGATAATTGTCATAATAAAGTTTGATGGTTTTTAATGTAGTCAAAAAAGATTTCTGAGATAAATATATTTGATTAGCTAAAGGGGATTTTGTAGATATATAAAGAAATAGTTAATGATAAGCATTTGTTGCTCTTAGTACACTTTTTAATGAGTTTGAAACAAATATTCTATAATAATCATAGTGGATGCTTAAATATTCAGCAGTTATATTAATTTGTTTACCATATACTTAGAATAAATGTAACATTTTAAGGAGGAAATTATGTTTGCAAAGATCTCCTAAAGATATTTCTACCACATTAAATGTGGTAACTGATTTCTGGATATGTAGTGAGTACAGAAGAGTAACTTACTGTTACTTTTTCCTGTTGATGCATATATTTGAGTTAGAGTAAACCAGTTGTTTTTGCATTGGTATGTACTCATGATGTGTATTTAATCTTTGCAAATTTATTTATTTTACTGACACTTTTATTGAGATACAGCTTACATACCAGAAAATTCATTCTTAAGTGTTCAGTTATATTTTAGTATATTCCGGGTTGTGGACTCAAGACTGCTATGTAATGCTTTCATTATACCCTTCCCTTTCCCTCACCTCCCAGCCCTACGCGACACTAACAGACTTCTGTTTGTATAGTGTGCCTGTTCTGTGTGCTTTATAAATTATTTATTTTTTTTTCATTATTATTATTTTTTTATTAAATTCTTTT
>NW_004624858.1:3803758-3917634 GCF_000247695.1 Heterocephalus glaber | reverse complement strand
GGCTCAGAAGCCCCTACCTCTGGGCCGGGAGCCGTGGGACTCAGTACCTTGGTCTGGTGGTCTGGTGTCCTCTGCGTCTTTGTAGTGTGGAACCAGGTGGCTGCCTGTCTGCAGCAGGGTGATTCGGCGTATTCCATGTGACTGGGGACCTCGGTAGGGCGTGCCTCTGTGAGCTTTATAAAAATGACCTCTTTGTCTCATTTCTTTCACTTAGCACAGTATTTTCAAGTTGTAGAATAGTTATCAGTAGTTCATTCAGTTTTATGACCGAATAGTATTCCATTATGCACCACATTTTATTTATCCATTCATCAGTTGATGGATTGTATGCACCTTTTTTTTTGTCCATTAGGAATACTTCCACAGTAAAAATTGTGTAAATTTTCATGTCGACATATTTTCATTTCTTTAGTGCACATGGATGGGGTTGAATTGCCAAGGAATGTAGTCCTGTTTTTATGTAACTCTTTGAGGAATTGCCAAGCTGACTATACCAACAATACAGTCCCACTACTAATTATGTGAAGTGGTACATCATTGTGGTTTTGATTTTTATTTTCATGACTGATAAGCATTATTTCATGTGCTTCCTCACCATTTGTCTTTCCGTATATAAGCCTTTTGTCTAGTTTTAAAACTGAGTTGTCTTTTAAATCTTGAATTGTAAGCATTCTTTACGTAGTCTATATACTATATAAAGATCAGAGTCATGATTTGCAGATATTTTCTCCTGTTTTGTGGGTTGTCTGTAACTTTCTTGATGGTGTCTTTGAGGCACAAAAGTTTTAAATTTTGATGAAGTTCAGTTTGTCTGGTTTTTCTTTTGTTGTGTGCTTTGGTGTCATATTGTACATTTATTTTAAATAAATATTCATTGATAGTCTCAGCCTATGACAAGGTTTTTAATTATCATAGGACTGTTAAAAAACATTGCATTTCCTGTGTTTGATAGCCAAAGCTCAAAGGAAGCAATTATTCTTGTATTCTTGCTTCAGTTCCTCAGCTAATTGTTTCTAGCAAAACCTTATGTTTGATCCCATGTATTACAATGAAAAAAATTGTTTGTGTGTGAGTTGTTTATTGATATTAGCCTTGTGAATTCATGTTTAGTTTTTTGAATTGAAGAGGGGAAGGGCTATCTTTGATGGTTTAGTTTATCATGGCAGCTGTTGTATATTTGGTAAGTCATTGCCTTTTTGCCTTTTTAAAGCATGTGTGTAGGCCAAAATATTTCACTGTTTTTGTAATCTTACAAATACGTAAGAATTTCTTCTGCTTTATTAAGTATGTCTTTTTAATTCATATATGACCAGTTTAGTTTCTTACTGATGAGTATGTGACTTTTGCTCTCGAAAGAGAACTGAATCACACGAGATTAGTGTTTATTTCTTTTCTGAGTACACTTCTCAGCTTGCATGGGGCAAGTATGGTCAGAAGCTGCCTCTGGGTTTCAGAGAACAGAACGTGCAGCTGACAGAGGAGTTACAATTTAGGAGACACCTGAAAGCAGAGGATGTGAACAGCTAAGAAGAAATAGCTGGAATGTGAAAGAATGAAGCAAAATCACTTGCAGCACCTTGCAAAAGAAGCATAGTTTGCAGTTTGAGTTTAGGCAAGCCTATTAGAACCATACACAATCAAGAGCAGAAAGCCCTTTGAAAGAATATAACAAAATCAAGAGTTGTAGAATGTTATTTACAATGTCCTTTTTTCAAACAGAAATTACTAGATTTGTAAAGAAAATGGAAATAAGACCCATTTTCAGATAAAGAAAAATTAAATCAATAGAAACTAACCTACTTGAGTAGGAATAGATACCGGATTTTGCCAAGACCTTAAAATAACTATATAATCAGAAGAATTTCTAAGGACTCCTATGCTGAAAGGATTACATAAATATAGCCTTAATAAAGTAAATGGGGTCTCTGCAAAGATACTGTAAAGGAGAAGCAAAAGAGTTTTATGGTTAAGAAAATCAGTATCTGGAATGAAAATTAGATAAGCAAAACAGCTTTTTAAAGGTGACAAAATAGTTAACTTGTAAATTGATTAATAAAAATTATCAGTGTAAAGGACAAAGAGAAAGAGTGGAGAGAAATGAAGAGTTTGTGAGACCTTTGAGATAATAACTAGTTTAAATATGCATTTAAGTGAAGAATAAATAACGGAGAAGAATAAATAATGGCTGAAAACCCCTATTTCATGGAAATCATCAACTCAACAAACTTCGAGGAAGTGTAAACACATAAAAACACATCTAGGCAAGTGGATTGGAGGCTAGAAGACATGGAAATAGTAATTCAAAGAGGTGAAAAGAAAAAGGTATCAAATAAGAATTCTATGCCCAGCAAAAATTGAAGGTAAATTAAGGATATGTTTAAATAAACCAAAACTGGGATTTTGGTTGATCATCTGACCACTGTTACAGGCAGTTTCAAAGGAGATGCTTCAGTTTGAAGGGAAGTGGCACCAGATGGTCAGGGGCATCCATAGAAGGAGCGAACGTCAGAACCAATAAATATGTAACTCCAAGAATTTTTATGATTATAAAAAACTTTCTTTTTTGCCTTATTTGAAAATAGCTGTGACAAAGCAAAACTTACTTATTGTTGAGTTTATACTGCATATGTGGAAACAGTAGTGCAAAATTGGATTATTTCTTTTTGGCTCATTTGCCTTTTTTCCAGTGCCATTGTTGAGCATCTCATGCATTTATTGTCCATTTGAATGTCCCCTTTTGTGAAGTATCTTAAGATTTTGAGAAGTGGCATATACAAGACATATTATGCCATTGACCTTAAACTATTTAGTCTTTAATTTGTGAATGTGGTATATTTTTCCTTCAGGTTATCTTTCAGTTTTTCTGTTATATGTGGTAGTCTTTTTCACTTTTTAAAATGTAGTAAAATGAGATTTGTTGTTTCAATTATTTTAGATGTACAGTTCAGTGGCACCAATTACTTTTAAAATGTTGTGCACTTAACACCACCATTTATAGAACTTTTCCATTATTCTAAATAAAAACTCTGTAGTCAGTAAGCCAAAATTCCCAATTTCCCAAATTTCCTAGTAATTTCTAATATTTTTGTCTTTATGAATTTGCTTAGTTTAATGTCTAAATAAGTGGAACCATGTAATGCTTGACTAATGAGTTTGAAGCGTAGTGGTAATACAAAAGGTTGAAAAGGAAAACAAGGACCGAATTATATATAGCCTGGAAAGGCTAAGGTAAGGAGTTTTAGATTTTCATTCTAGTTGTAATGGGTCCCTGCTGGAGAATTTTTCACACATTCAAGATGGTGGTTAGACTCCTGAGTATATTCAACTGGAGACCTAGGCCTCTTTCATGCTTTAGTTCTACCATTCCATTGTGTTTTATTCTCATGTTTTCCCAGATAGATCAGAAAAGGGAGATAACCAAGAACAGTCTCTTAAAGTACCCAACCCAAAAGGACACATATTACTTATAAAACTCATTCTTCTTTTTGAGAATTATATGGAATTCTTTGGCAGCCCTATGCCCAGCTACAGTCTTATTACTATGGAAGGTGAGAATGAAGTTTGGTTTAATTTAGTGTGTCTACTGCATTAATACTTGTGTATTAGCACATAAAGTATGACTTGCTCTAGCTTGTGTATAGTATTCCATAATAAGGGTGTACTACTAGAGTTTAATCATTCTCATTACTACATTATAAAGTCATTCTGAAGTTCTTGGTACTATGGTTGCACCAAGGAACCTTGTTACCTCTCCATGAATGTTACGGTACCTAACAAAAAGTATAATTGCAGCATAATAAGGATAAACATTAAGCAGAAAATAATAGATATCCATTTCACTATCTCCCTTATTAACATTTGATGTTATTTTTGTTAATACATACTGAAAAATGTTTTCTCATTGGTTTGATTTGTTTGAGTAAGTTTTTGTCTCTGTCTTCTATGAACTGCCTACTTAGTCCCATTTTTTTCTACTAAAGTTGTTTTATTAAAAAAATTGAGCTGGTTAGCATTTAATCCTTTGGCTCTTATGCATAATTTAAAAAGTTTCCCAGTTAAAAATTATGATGTTTATTATATTTTTCTGTATTGTTTGAACATAGATACTAAAATTTTGAAATCCTAAACTTTATATTAACTCATTTCCCAACTGTAGTTTGGAAGCTATACAATTTTTACTATGTTTTAGGAGCAGTTTTTAGTAGTACATGTTTGCAGCTCATGCAGTTCACAGTTGCCTTGGGAAGTGGTCACGTGTCCATACCACAGCTTCTTTTGTTTTTCAGTCCCCTTCCCTTCCCCTCCTTCCCCACCTCCTCCAATTCTCCTGTCCCGTTTTCCATTCTTGTTGGTATTATTGATCTTAGCTCATATTATAGCATATAATGTTTACATTAATTGAGGTTATTAGGTTTCTGAACATGGCATATCTTTATGCTGCATATTTCCCCTTAACTTCCTCCTCATCTCACCCTTGTTCTCTTTGTCCACTTTCCTATTGCAAGAGATCCATCCCCTTGTCCTCTTCCTATCCATCCTTTATCATTCTCTTTGTTTATACTTTGCCTCACTCAAATGAGAGATATCGTATACTGTATAAGTTTGTGCATCTGGTTTATTTCACTCAACATTGTATTTTCCAAGTACATGCATTTTGCTACAGATGTGTCAAATCTGTCATTCTTTACAGCTGAGTAGTATTCCATTATATATAGATATCACATTTTATTTGTCCAGTTGTCTATTGATGGGCATACAGGCTGCTTCCAGGATTTAGCTGTTATAAATTGTGCTGCTATAAACATTGGTATGCATGTATTGCTGTAGTATTGTGACTTAAGCTCTTAATAGAATTTTTATAAACTATTTTAGGTTTTAAAAATTTGATGTTTAATTTTTATCATTATTTTTCTTTCATTTAAAAAATTCCTCAGTTAATAGAATAGTATTATGAACACTGGTGTACTCTTAATTTAGACTCACCAATTAACATTTTGTACATTTTTAAACTTTTAGTATTTGTTTTCATAGCTCATTTATTTACTTATAGACTACATACTTGTATGTTTCTAGTCATACCTACATTTATACATAAAGGCTTTTTAAAATAATTAAGAATTAAGCTGTAGACATCCTGATAGTTCACTGATAAGTACTAAGCTTATATGACATAATATTATTTCCTACATGAAACCACATCAGTTTTCTTTTTCTTTTCAAAATTGGTGAATTGTGTGGGAATTTGAACCCAGGACCCTGCACAAGGTACAAAAGCATTCTACTGTAGTAATGAAAGCCCAGCACAAATCCACCCCTCCCCCTCCCCCACCTTTTGTGCTAGGGATTGAGCCCAGGGCCTCATACATGGTAGGCAGATCTTGCTCACTGACCTTCAGCTTCAGCCCCAATACCATTTCATACCTTTGAAAATAGCCTGAATTTGACAAAAAAATACTACTATCCACTTTCAAAATTTGGTATTTTTTTCCTAAAATCTTTTATAATCCTTATGTCCAGCCAATGTCTGCTTTCCCTGCCCAGTCAGGATCACTCATTGCAGTTGGCTATCATGATTTTCTAGTTTGAATCTTAAACATTTCTTCACCTTTACTTTGTATTTTATGTTGATGTTTTGAAGATTTCAGCTAGTTGCCTTATAGAAAATCCTAGGTTTATATTTTTTTGTATTTCCTTATGATGAGATTCAGGGAAAATATTTTTTGGCAAAAGTTAAAGATTACAACATTAGTGTTACAGTGCATCACATTAGGAGGCAGATAAAATGAGTTTGGCTTATTATTTTTGATGTTAAATTTGATCTTTTGCTCAAAGTGGTGATAGATGGATTTCTCCACACTAAAGATACTTGTCATTTATATATCATCTGAGGGTGACACTTTGAATGAAGTCCTGTGAATATACTGTTTTCTACCAAATTATCATCCAGTCGTTTTGTCATCTATGGCTAGTTCTTGCTTGCATCACTTAGTACTGTGAGTTGTAATATTTAGTGTACTAAAAGCACTAATTAAAAACACTCGTGGTATTTAAAAATTTAAATATTAGACTATTAGTATATTATACTTGTTAAGATAGCCTTTGTGGAGCACAACATATGTACTGTTTTTTGTAGTATAACATGTAGACCATAAGGTAGTACATATGTTAAGAAACATAAATCTTGCAGGATATGTTTTTTTGTGTATGTATGTGTTAACTTCCATTGCTGTGACAAATACCTGAGATAAATTAATTTAAAAAGAGGAAAGCTTTATTTTGGCTCATGATTTTCAGAGGTTTCATTCATGGTCAGTTGGCTCCATTAATTTTTGGGTCTGAGGTGAGGCAGAACATTGTGGCAAGGAATGTGTGGTGAAGTAAAGTCATTCAGCTCATGACGGCCATGAGACAAAAAAGGAAAGGAGACATGGATCCAAATAGCCCCTTCTAGAGCCCGCCCCCAGGAAACTAACTTCCCCCCACTAAACCTCACCTCCTGAAGGTTCCACCAACTCCTAATAGTGCCACTGGTAGGCAACCAAGCCTTCAACAAGCTTTTGAGGGACACTACATATTGAAACTATAGCAACATGAATACCTATGATAAAGCTTAATTTATAAATTGAGCATAGTAATTATTAAAGAGATAACCATAGACTTAGCAACCTCAGCCCATAATAATATTTTCTTCCCATTTCACTTAAAAGGAAGCACTTTACAACTTCTCTTTGATGTATTTGAATTGCCATCCTCACTACTTTTGGACTTTGCTTCTGTTATTAAGAAAAGTAAGAGTTACTTGGGCACAAGCAATGGGAAAGTAATATATTGACAGTCCATCTGATAACCAAGATGGTTACTGAGTGACTAATGGGTGAGTAGTATATATAGTGTGGATACTTTGGACAAAAGAAAGGATTCATTTCCTGGATGGGACAGGGTGAGACTGAGATTTCTTCATCCTACTCAGAACAGTGTGCAATTTGAAACTTATTAATTGTTTATTTCTGGAATTTTCAGAGTGTGGTTGACCACTGCAGACTGGGGGAGGGAGGTATGTTGCTGTACTTTATTTGCCTGAAAGAGGTGGTTTAATTACACAATATGATTTACTAGCAGAAGCTAGCATAAAAATTGGCTCCTTTTATTGGGTCCCTTTGATTGGAAAAAGTGGGTATGCAGATGGTTTTGAAAATAGGATACTAGTGTCATCCCTCTGGTTTGAGTATATT
Source organism: Heterocephalus glaber (assembly GCF_000247695.1). The sequence continues at coordinate 3,910,402 of NW_004624858.1, read as the reverse complement.
TATTGTAGCACTAGTGATAGACTGAATGCTAGTTTAGGTAGTAATGTCATATTTTATTTATACACTGAACTAGTTGTACTGTTTTTGGCTGGTAACTTAGATGACAGAGAATACCACTTTCCTAGTCATGACTAGGGCTCCTTACCCCTTATTTTGGGGCCATTTCATTATCTTGAAGTGAATAAACAAATTAACTACATCCTAATTTCCACAAGGTATGCAACCTCAGTTGGGGAACATTGTAATTGTGGCTGTCCAGTTGTGTTAGTGCTATCTTGGTTTGGCTTTCAGCTGTCCTGCAAAGTGGAAGAGATTGAATTGCTTACCTGTCTCTCATCATGTGCTCAAACTTCGTTTTGGTCCATACATAGAAGTGGCAAACTGAACATAGCTGGGTTGGTTTACCATAAAATGCTCACTCACTTGCTTGTTTGCTTGCTCCCTCCCTCTTTTCTTTCCCTTTACTTTTTGCATAGCTTCTTGTTATATCCATCTTGCAAACCATTCTTCCCAGTTACAAATACATCCATTCTTATTGGTGCTGATTTAAAAGGAATTTTAATTCTCTGAAAGTAGAGACAGGACTACGGGTAGTAATCCAGCGTGATATAATTATGCTCAGAGTTTTAGTTGAGCAATTGGTGTTACCTGCGTAATTTAATATTGCTTACTGAGAAGTGTCTGACCCAGAGCCCAGATGTGTTCACTAGTTAGTAGAGTTTCTGGGCTCTGCCAAGTCATCTGGGTTGTTCTTTTAGTTGATACAGCTCTTCTATTTCTTGAGACTTAAGAATGTCAAAAGGTGAGTGAAAAATTTATTAGATTTTTCTCTTAGAAGATGAAAACAGATTTGTCTCACCAGTTGTTTATTTTTGACCAGTTTGTCAGTCTGCTTAGTAAGTATATTTTAAACATCAAAATACAAGAGTTTCTACAGCTTTCTCTCTTTTTATAGAGGCAGAGGAAAACAAAAATCCACTGGAACCAAGTACCATTTGGTTTATCTTTTATCCGGAACTTGTCTTGTTTTCAAAACTGCATTATCAATGTACTCTTTTATTTTTTAATGTATTTTAGATTCCTTACTTAATTTGTCTCCAGATTATTAGTATTCTATGGGAGAAATACATTTCAAATTTTAATTTCTTTGCTTCATTTCCATCTTCTAATTTTAGAATTTAAAATAGTTCTATTGAGATGGAGTTAATTCAGAATTTGATGAGTTTTGACATACGTATGTGTTCCTGAGTCCATCACTATATTTAAGGTGATGAATGTATGTATTACCTCTAAAATCCTCTTCATAACTTGTAATGCTATCCTCCCAGTTTGCTTATTGTCAATGTAAGTATGTTTGCATTTTGTAGAATGTTACATAAGTAGAATCATATAATGTCTGTCCACCTTCATGTTGCTTAATAAATTTGAGATTCATCCATATTTTTGGATGAACTTTCAGAACTTCTTCCTTTTTAATGTGCAGTAATAATTCCAATTTAAGTTTTCTTCTCTTCTTCTTTTTGCTTATCACAATTTTTTTTTTTTTAAACTGTTTCCATTTACCTGTTGCTGCATTGGGTTCTTAGTAGTTTTGGGCTGTTATCAATGAACTTGCCCCAAATATTTACTGACATTTTTTAGGTGGACATCTGCTCTCACATCTCCTGAGTGGAATGGTTGAGTAGTATACATACAGTAGGTGTGTGTTTATGTTTAACATTTTGCCAGGCTTTTCAAAATGGTTGTACTGGCATTGCTGGCAGCGTATGAGTCTTTGAGTTGCTCCATGTCCTTGGAGCACTTGGTGTGGTATTTTGGTTTTGTATTAGTGGACATGCAATGTCCTCTCATTGTGGTATTAATTTGTATTTTCCTAATGAATAATGATGTTCCACAGCTTTGCCTGAGTTTATTTGCCATTCATATGTCCCCTTTTACTGAAGTATTTTCTCAAATCTTTTGCTTAATTTTCTTTGGATTGTTTATCTTACTGCTGAGTTAAGAGTTTTATGTATTCTGTTTGTAAGCCCTTTTGATAACTTTGCAGGCTTTTCCCAGGCTGTCTTTCTCATTTTTGGCCAGTGTCTTTTGAAGTTCAAAAGTCTTATTATGAAGTCTAGTTTGTATTTTTCTATTCATGCTTTTTATACAGTATTGTGTTAAAGTAGGCTGAGTAATGGCCCCTGGAAGGTGTTTACACCATAATTTATAGAAGCTGCACACAGATCTCTGCATATGTGATCCAGTTAATGACCTTAGATGGGGAGATTGTCTTGGATTATCCAAGTGAACCCAGTGTAGTCACAGAGGTCTTTATAAGAAGGACATAAAAAGGGCAGGGCAGAGAAAGGTGGGAGACACACTTTGGGATGATGTACTTGGAGGAAGGGGTCGTGAGTAAGGCATTTAGAGAGCTTTCTAAAAGCTGAGTGGAGAGTCAAGGAGACATACTAACTTCTAGAGCTTCTGGAAAGAACACTGGCCTGCTAACACCTTGGTGTCAGCTCAGAAAATCTTAATTTTGGACCTCTGACCTGTGGTATTCTCTGTAAGATAATACGTTTATTATATGCCACCGTTTGTGATAGTTTGTTACAGCAGCCGTAGTATGTATAATACAGATTACCTGTAAGCAGAGTGCTGCTGCCAAAATCCCTAAAGATGTGGCATGTCTTTGAAGTAGAGCAGTGGGTAGAAGCTAGTAGAATTTTGAGAAACACGAGAAAAGGCTAGATTGCTTTAACTATGCCATTGGTAGAAATGTACAGATGTTAATGATTCTGTTGGTGAATCCTCAGAAAGAAGTGAAGATCACAGTAGGGGACACGTTTAAATCTTTGAATACAGGAGGCTGTTGGCAGAGTTAGGGATGCTAAAGATGCTGATGATAAAGACTCAGAAGAAAATAAGGAGCATGATAATAAAAGTCTACATTTTCTCAGGGAATACCCAAATCCCCATAAACAAAATGTTTATTGAAATGTGAATGTTAAATATATTGCTGCTGGTGAGGGTTCCCAAGGAAAAAGGAAGGCGTAACTGGAATCTAGAGTAAAGGGAGATCCTTGTAGATACAAAAGGCTTAACTGAGTTCTATCCTACAGTTTGTGACTAACTCTGTTCTGTCTTCCCTTGGTATAGTATCAGTCATTTCTGAATAGTGCTGTTTTATTCTGTACTTGAACAAAATAGTTTGAATGTGATAGTTATATTTTTACATAGCTTAAATTTGTATTTTAGTTAAAATACCAATATTTAGGACAAAAATCTTGGAAGATTATACTTATTGAGATATTATTACTAGAGACTTTGCAGCTTCCTTTTGAGTAAATGGATACGTGAGTTAGTAATTTGCTTTAAAATTCTGGATTTCCTTCTTTTAAAAGCTTAGAAATTGAATTTATAACTAAAATGGTTATTTAGCAAAACATTTGTTTTGCTTAGATATGCATATTTATTGAAGAAAATTATTTGGAATGTGGAAGTCCATTATTTATTAGAATAATTTTAAGTGATAACTTATGTTGATGGATGATATTTATTAATTAATGCAACTTACGAATATTCATGGATTCACTCTTTACCTTTACCTTACTGTTCTAAATCTTTTTCTTTAGTCGAGGCTTTTGTTTGCTTGTTTTTGGAAAGATATGTAAAAGAGTTAATCATTACTGTATGTTTAATCATCACTGTATTGAAATTCAGTGCTAAGGAAAACTAATGCTATTTAGTATGGATTTCCTAAATATTATGCTTCCCTCTTCTGTCTTTTTGCAGCTATTACACCATATTAAAATTTTCAGTTTCATTTCAACAAATGTTAAAATTAAATTGCTGTTTGATCCTCTGAAGTTAAAATTTCTATGTCTGCTAATTATATCATCAGTGCTTCTGTTGAGGGTGGAATTTGGAAAAGAATCATCAAAAGTTATGTGTAAGAAATATAAGAAATAGGGGTACAAGGTAAGTGATAAAGTGAATGAAGTACACAGACAGTTGCAAAATATAGGACTCCTAATGGGGTTTTTCTAAGTCAGTGGCATGACGAAAAAAAAGGCCTAGGGAGTTGCTCTCAAGTAAAAGGGATATAAGAAGCTTAGTGGACATACAAAGAGTTGTTCTACTTTGGATTCTGTTTAGATCAAGTTAGTTAGAAAGGACAATTTTGACGCAATCGGGAAAATTTGACTTTTGGCCCTTATTAGTTAGTGTCATGGAGGTGTTGTTTTTACAAGTCTGTGTAGTGATTTCGTGAGTAGGAAGGGCACTGGCCAGTCTGCTTATTGATACATAACAATATATCTGGGCAAGGAATATATTGACATAACATTAAAAACAATAAAAGATGGCTACAACAATATTGGCAATTTGAGGTAGATGCATAATAAATATTTCAGTGATAGATGCATGGGTATCAAAGCTCTGTAAGTCTGAGAACCTGAAGTTCAGCCCAAGACAAGACCAGGGAAAACCTCTTTGGAAGTTAACCCTATGGGATTTACAGGGGAAATGTGAGCTAATATATAAAAATTTAGGAGAATAGTAGTCATCTCCCCTGTTTCTGATCATAAAGCCTTAATATATCAAGCATTAGACATATTCTCAGCAGCAGGAATTAAAAATAGTTTTGATCTCACAGATTCCATGTAAGGATCTCAGAAACTCCCAGATTCCACATTTTGAGAACTGATATTGTACGTGACAATATATCCTGTTTTTAAATGAAGGAATAATTTAAAAAAATATAATAGTGTCAGGTAAATTTGTATTTAATGCATTTGTTCTTGAGGGAACTGTTGATATTAGCTTTTCTTTACTTAATGCAAATAAATTTGGGCATTGGGAAGGACACAAGAGTTGTGTTTGTAGCTTTCCGTCTTTTCTACTACAGAATGATCACCTTGCTTTTTAAAGAAGAGAAAATTCAATATAAATAGATTGTTTAACTTAAAACAAGTTTTGACAGTTACTTGCAGGGAAAGCAACTTTAAAATGTAGTTAAGTTTATTGAAGAATTGCTAATTCACGATATTTGTCATTAGCAAACACATGTTAATGCTTTGTTTACTTTTTAAACATGTTTATAGTTAAATAAGGTTAAACTTTAAGTGCTTTTTTCCTCTAAAGAATATTATGTTTATTTTTCTGATAATTTTTAAAGGTTTATCTTTGTTGGTTTCCTTCAAGTTACATGTATATACAGCTTAAGAATCAATAGTATCTTAAATTAGCTGACATGGAAGGAAAATGATAAATAATGAAATAGCCATTATTGTTTACATTCTGTTTTAGAGCCAATGTAAGAGCCAGGACATTGGTGGAGGGGGTGAGAGGGTGAAGCACTGCAAGACATTTCAAAAACATTCTTTTCTTTTGGGTCTTTTGTTTCATGGTTTTGTTTAGAAACAATAGTGATGTTGAAGAGCCAGTAAAATAACTTGCCTTCATAAAGAGCAGTATGTAGTTGGCAGGGATTTTTAATTGGTACTTGTTTAATATATTAGATGGTGATTTATATTTATAGGCAGTTCTTTTTAAAATTTATACTGTGAGCAAGTTATATACTTGGTGGCAATATAAATTTTGTTAGGTTTTAATACTTGCTACCTGTTCTTTTATTGGCATGCTGTATTAATTTTTTCATTATCTCTCAGCATCGGTATCTCTCACATTAGCTAGGAGTGCATCAGCAACAATAAGACCTTTTCCATAACATGTCTGACATGTATCTGAAATGCAATAGAACAGAACTGTAGCTAGATTTCAGAAGTTCGTTAAATCATAGAAGAAGCCTAAACTGATACTGGTTCATATTTTCCACATAATACTCTCTCTCGATGAGTAGCTTGTATAGCAGCCGCACAGGGAAGGCAGACTTCTTAGCAGTACCAGCTCAGTTGCATCTGCAGATGAGGATTTAAAATTCTGTGCAGCAGACAGTACCTCCAGCAGGCGAGTAAAAGGTTACTGCATTATTTTGCTTGTTTGTTTCCATAGCCTTTATCTACAAATGAATTTTTAAAAAATTCAATGTGAAATGCATGCCTGTTTTTAGATATTCCGGAAGAACTGATTTGACTGTTACATGAATATCAAAAGGGCAGTGCAAGGTGAAGGCAGAGGCAATACTGACTCTTTAGCTTTAAACAGGGAAGAAATTGAGCATGCGACACATTTAAGTAAAGAACCTCTCAATGCCACAGAAAATAGGAAATATTGAAAATATACATTTTAGTTGCAGATGTTTTATTATATTTAGTTTCAAGACTGTCTCCACCCCCCAAAAAGGGTGTTGGTTTCCTTGCTCTATGAATGTCCATTAAGTTACAATTATTTGATTTATGATCATTTGAGACTAGTATTTGTATTAATATGACCCTCTTTTGTTTTGGAAATTGTAAAATGGATTATAATTACATAGTGTATGTAATTATCTATCTACATTATTACATTTTACTTATTTTTAATACCCGTTTATATAGCCACATATCCTTTTTTTCTCATTTAAACTCTTTTCAACATTTGCAGTAGCAGGGTCTTCCTCAGATTATCTGACTGTTGATTCAGTCATCATCTCACTGATATTTTGGCTATAGATTTCATTGCTCATTATTTTTCGAGCACTAGATACAGTATTCGGAGGGTATTTTTACTTTGCATATCTTATTTATCCACCTTCCTGCCCTCTCCCACCAACCCTCACAGATTTGTATTAGCTACAGAACTACTTAGGCCTATCTTTGTTTCTTGTTCAATTTTAGATTGAAGAATGCAATTGAAAATAATACTGTAAATTACTTTATAGTATAAAAGTAAAATCAGTTGATTATTCTTACTGTGAGTATTTGGCAGGCTTCTTGAATTGTAGAGTCATAAAAGGTCAGCAGTTCTGATTGGTAAGTTAAAGAATCCGTCCAGTAATTTGCTCCCTGTGTTGTTTCTCAAAGCAATGCTGCAGCAGTTCTTTTCCAGATATTGAGCGGTTCTTGAACGGTGCATGTGGGGACAGCGAGGGGTGGGGCTCATTCCAGTTGGTTGTTGAAATAATGTGCATTTACAGAGGGAACAGGTTGGATAGGCTGAGCTGAAGGAGTAGGCAAACAGATCTAAACTGATGGAAGAAAGAGTGGTTAGTATAATTTCGGGATGTTTTATCTTGAGTTTGCTGCTTTGTTCATTACTTGGGCTTTAATATAAAACAGTTTCAAATATTAAAGCACCTTACCTTCTTTCTAAAGAGTAGCTAGGAGACTTCTGTCTTTAACATCCAGTCTTTTTGGTGATAAGTTCGTGGTTGGTATCTTCTGTAAGGAAGCTGCTGTTTTCTTCTTTTTTAGCAGTGTTTTTTTTTTTTTTCTTTCCCCTGCCAGAGAGCTGCAGAATGAGGCAGTTAGCCAATTTTGAGTATATATGGGACATTACCAGTTCTGATTTTTAAAGTTAAGTTCTCATCTAATGAGCAAGCCAATGTGTGGCTGTGGCTGCAGCATTATTTCTTCTTTAATGAAGAGGTTGAGCCGTTCGACCTGCTGCTCCGATCTGTTCTCTTGTAGCCATACATCAGACCAGTTGCAGAGATTATCCATCGAATGTCCCAGGCAACCAAAGGTAACTACATAGATTTATTTCAAATAAAAGTATACAATTGAAATGGCTGCACTATAAGTGGGACCAAATGATTAAAAATAAAAGACCAATTAAAGATGTTCTTAGTAGTTTTCTTGACCTTGCAGTAGCTATCCAATATCATTTTGTCATCATCAGATTGTGTAGCAATGGAAATGCACTGCAGTAATTGATTTTTATAATAGGATCAGGTGATTTACTAGCGGCACTGACAGCCACTTGCTTGCTTGAGCTGAGCTGTGGAGCACGCTAATGGATGTTGTGATTGTAGTCTGGAGTTGATGTGAGACTGCTGGCTGCTTAAAGCAGCAGCAGCATTATTTTTAAAATTACAACAGTACGCTTTTCTTTTTATTTTCTTTGCTTTAAGTTTGGGGTGGCCGCAGTAATTTTATAGTTAATTTGAATATTCTCATGAAGTTTTAGAGATTATACATTTTTCATAAGAAGTTCATTGGTATGACCACCCTTGAATATAATACAATACAGTCTCTCTACTGTCTGTTCCTAGCTCAGCAACAACATACTCTGGTATTGGTCATGACAACACATGTCTAAAATACAGGAACTTATTTTAACTGTCCTGTCTTATCTAAATGAAGTAGAATGTTCTTAACATTTTGAAATTTCAATCGGTTTCAAACTCTAGCTGTGATTATATTGGAATGATAGTAAATTCTTCATCTAGTGAGTTATGCTAGAAAATTTTGTTATATTCTCTTTTGCTTTCTTAACTTTTGTGGATATAACAACATTTAAGAAATCTGAGTTGTGTCATTACTCTAAGAAATACTGAAAAACTTTTTCTTTTTTGGTACTAGGGATCAAACTCAGAACCTTGCGCTTGACATTGGAGAGAGTAATTGTGGTCTGTCCCCCATGGGGCTGTACTGAAAGCAGTCTGCTATATGTAGCTTTGTTACTGGATCAAGCTGTCTATTAGTGTAGATTAATGTGACAGTTATGATTAATATAGAAGTGCTGTCTTTTAGTACCTAGGAATAAGATGTGATGGTGTTTTGGATTTTGTATAAAATCATAAAATTTCAGGGGAAGAGTGTCAGAATTTTCATTGAATATAGTTTTTTGTAAAAGGAAAAAAAAAATCGTCCTTCACCCCAAAATGAGTGAATAAAAATCACAGTGTTAGCTTTTTAAATCCTGTAGTTAAGAAACAGGTTTAATAGGTATAGGAGCAAATACTCATAACATATTTTGCCCCTTAAAATTAATTCCTAAATTTTAGAGTTGACTGGTTGTTGAAAATCATAGCAGTCTATCCTCTAAAGAGTGCTTTTTAAATTTTATTTTTCAGAAGCACATTTGGATTAATTTTTTGGTACAGTTTGGCATCACCATGGAGTCCTTAGTTATTGAAAATAAAGATTGGAAGCCACAGTCATATCGCCTCCGCTCATTGCCTATTTTTACTGTACTGACTTTTGCTTCCTCTTTATTCATGCCATGACTAGAGTTTTATTAAGGGTAATTTGAAAAGAAAATTCAGTTTTATTATTTTTAAAATCTGGTAGTTGAATTGGTGCAAATACCTTCTTTATGAATGACTTGTTTTCAGTGGTTTTACATTGGCATTAAAGAATTGGTGTCATGTACTTGTGAGTTTCCACACAAAAGGCATAATCCTTGTGAGATTAAGGACATTGAACCTTTAAGCAGGAAAAGAGTGATCAGTGGAGAGTTTCTGGAGGAGTGTAGGGTTAGGAAAAATCAAAAGAACTGATGATATTAGTCTGACAGGGATTACTTTTTTCTCAGAGGTAGGAGAGGCAGAAAAGAGGGAGTAGAGAAAAACCTTTAAGATTGGCAAGTCACCTGTTGACAAGTACACAACTCCGAAAGCTTCAGCCATCCCAGTGAAGAGAGTAAAATACACATTTAGCAATATAAGTTCTAGTTGCTGAATAAATGTTTTATTCTATATAGGACTGTGAAAAAGACAAAGGGAGTTTAGATTTCCTATTTGTTTCTGTGCCTGTCTGCCTGTGTCTCTCCCTCCCTCCCTCCCTCTCCCTCTCTCCTTCCCCCCCTTTCCTCTCTCCCTCTCTCCTTCCCTCTCTCTCTCTTCTCTCTCCCTCCTCTCCCCCCTCCCTCCCTCTCTGTCTCCCTCTTCCTCTCCCTCTTCCTCTCCCTCTCCCTCTCCCTCTCCCTCTCCCTCTCTCTCTCTCTCTCCCTCTCTCTTGACAACGTCTCCACGTTATGTAGTTCAATTTGGCATTTAACTCACTGTGTAGCCCAGGCTAGCCTTGCAGGAATCTGCCTGCCTCAGCCACCTGAGTACTGGGATTACAGGGATTTACTATCATGCCTAGCTGCCTGCACATCTTTTTAAAATCCCCAAGCCAGAATTTGATTCAGATTGCTATAGTAATGAACTTGAATTGGCCAAGAGAATAGAAAGTGGTATGAATGAAGGTCCAAATGGCATTCTGTATAAAGCAGGTATGATGGGATATGGGCCAGGAGGGTAGGATGTGGAATGCTTAGATTTCATGTGTTTACTAGATTGGTGTACTTGTTCTGTTCAGGGCTCCATTTTCTCCTTTTTTATGAGTTTCCGATTTCCTTCCTCCTGTTTTTGGAAATGGTAGATAGGCTGTACTGGTACTTCTTAACTTAATGATTGATATTTCAGATGCATCTGTTTTAGAGCACCATAAAAAGTACTTAACATACCTTAATGTAAGACAAAATTTCCGGCACAAAATTTAATAACTTTAAATTTTAATGACCTGTGTTACTAAAATTAAATTTTGATTACAGTTTGACATCATACAGTTTTAGAATCAATTTAAACACATTACCAACAGATTTAAATACTGAAGCCAGTTTTTGTTGTTCAGCTTAGTAAAGAGACATTCTCTATGATCAAGGTGGTACTACTTTATCTTTATTTTAGGTAGTACTACTTTCTCCTTAATTTAAGATTTTTATTAAATAATTTCAGGTATGCTTGTTATAAACTAGAAAGATTGCTCTTAAGGGAAAGATCTGTATCATTTGAATCAGAGCCATCATCTTTGCGATATTATTATAAAAGGCAAATAAACTGACTCAGTATAATTTATTAAAATTGACAGCACACACCATAATTTAATTTTGAAGTAAGTGGTTATATATTCTACTTCTGTTATTGCCACCTGTATTTTTCACGTTACTATTTAATTTTTATTCTGAATATTTTACTCCAGACCTTTTTATTAGTATTTCTTAAAAATAAGAAAGGGCTATATTTTGGACTGACTGAAAAAAGTTTTGTTTTTCCTTTTGACATCCAGGTCCTGAGAGGGGGGCATGTTCAGTTCTACTTAAAATATAATAGGTAAAATTAATAAATGGGTTCTGCCTGTAGTCTTTATCATCTTTCCATCCTGGTAAAAAATAAATACAGCGAAACTATTTTTATGGCTTCTTTGTCACAGCTTGACCAAACAGTTTAACACTGTGGAAAGCGTAGCAGTTTAAAGCCTTTAACCAGTCTCTGCTTGCCCTCTTCTGTAGAATTTTCAGTTTTTTTCTTAAGGCCATTATTTATTGATAAGTCTCTCTGTTAGTGAGAAAGCTTGTCTTTGATGGGTTTAAAATTTTAAATGTGTGGGGGAAAATTGTGCCTCAGAGTGACTTTCACATTACACTGATCTCATCCACCCATGAATGAACTAATTCATACCCCAGCAACATATTTTATAGGAAAATAGGCTATAGTCCATCTGTATTGACCCATTGCCTTGGTCTTTAATACTTCATATATATTGTTTACATTTTCTTTCTGTGCTGTTAGCAAGTGCCAAGGATCCTTTGCACATGAGGAGGGGAGTATTGGTTGATGGAATAGATTTACCAGTAGCGTGCACTTACAGTTTACTTGCATAGCTTTATATTTTATATTATAGGCTGTATGGATCATCTCAGTTTTTAAAAATTCTGTTTTTGTTCTAATTATATATTTCAAATAGTGTAGGTATTCATTTAGGCATTATCATTCCCAAGTAGGAAAAGAAGTGGGCTTTGCACTTAGGCAGACTTGTGATTGAATCACATATGACTGAGTTTCAGTTATCTGAGGGCTGTACTGATTATTCAGTAGGGTTCTTTTGAATATTAAGAGACAATTTATGTAAAACACCTAATGCAGTGATTGGAATGCAGCAGATACACAATATATATTTCTTCTTTTTCTAATGATAAAAGTGAATTGTCTAAAGTTAACTCTTACGTGGTGAAAGTCAGCTTCACTGACCACAATATATTTTTATACAGCTTTATATGTATCTACATACAGTTTTATATGGAGAAAAATGAAATCAAACCTAACCATCAGTTCAGAGATGGCATACACATGGAGATTCTCTTACTGATTTAAGGTTTATTCTTCCCTTAGTTGATTAATAAGTTTCATTCTTTTCTACTCAGATAGTGATGGTGATGATGATAAAAGATTGGTAGGAAAGCTGTTGACTTAATGTAAGTTCTGGCTCTAATTAAATTACAGCCACTGCTGCACTTAAGGTTTGTGTCAGGAGTTTAATTCATACCTGTTTGTACTTTTCCAGGAGGCTATAGAAATGTTTTCCTAGCTAAACTATAGCCCTTAGGCATTCGAAAATTTTTTTTAAAAAAACATGGCCTAGAATTTATGTATACATATATATTTGTCATGTTTTTTAGTGAGATATAAAAATCATGTATTTATGTAGTAAATATAATAATCCTGACACCTTATGGTTTGAATTCAGTTTCTATATCCACAGAAGTTCAGAAAAACTCAGTGATTGGGCAGCTGTGGCTTATTGCCTGATGTAAAAGTAAATTTCAGTGTTGAACAGTGGTAGTGGAGTAGCAGAGTGAAGAATTGAATAAAAGTAAATTAACTGGCTTCAAGGTATGCGTTGAATTCCCATATTACTCATTTGGCAGTGCAGTGAGTCTGGATATTGTACTAAATATTTTCTGTTAGAATCTTGAGGACAAACGTCAGGCATTTTAAAACACTATCAAATTTTGTACCTCTTTCTGCTTTTTTACATGGTACTTACTATGACACCTTGGAATGAAAATGCTGTTGAAGATATAATAATTCAAATAACACTGGCCGTGTTGCCCATGAAGTGAAGTTCTCATTAGATTGGCAGATCTTGTGACTTTTTTTTTTTTTTTGGTACCAGGGATGGAACCCAGACTCTTGTGCTTGCATAGCAGGCGGTGAAACCACTGAGCTAAATCCCCGGCCCTTAGATTGGCAGATCTTATTTATAATATTTTTAAGTATTTCCTTTTTAAAGATAAAATAAAATGCAGATATATTATGAAAACATATACCTTAGTATGTCTGTTAAGGTACTACTTTCTTATAACTACCACACAACCCAACACATAGATTTGCCAGTTGTCCCAAATGCTCCTCTGAGTGCTCTGATTCATGGCCTCTTCCCTTCTCGTAAGTAACTCCGAGTTATTCTCTCAGTAATTATTTCCTGTGCTTATGATTTTATCAGCTAAGTCAGCCCCACTAAGTACTGTTAGGACTGATGGTCCCTCCCTCCCTTCCTCCTTCTCTCCCCCTGTTCTCCTCCTCCCCTATACCCCTTCCTCTCTCATTTGGGTTTTTGAGCAAGGGTTTCACTGTGTATTCCAGGCTGGCTTCAAATTTGTAATCCTCCTGCCTCAGCCTCCAGAGTAATGGGATTACAGGAATGTGCCACCATATCTGGCTGATGCTACTGTTTAATCTTGACCATGAGAGTTGTTACTTCTTTTATGTCTCTTCTAATCTACACATTTACTTTTCTTTGTTTCCTTTTCTAAAAACTTATGCCTGATCTGGCTTTTCAGTTTTTCATAGTCTAGATTTGACAATGTACAGTTAGAATGCAGTTTAACATTTGCAGTTCATCTGTCCTCCTTATTTCTGGTGAATTGGCAGCTGGTTCTGATGGTTTTGTTAGGCTTAGTTTTACTCTTTGTCTAAAGGGCGATGTGTTGTTTTACTGGAGTCACCTAGTGTCTGGTTTTCCTCCATTTGTGATTGAAGCAGTTGTTGATACTCAGTACCTCCATCCATTCGTGGTTACAAAATGATGGTGTTCTAATTCTCTCATTTTTACAAATCTATTAAATAATTTTATAGAGAATACATTCCCTTCTTTGCCATTTGATTTCTTGGTATGTAGTTAGTTTAGAAAGACGGTCAGGCTGTATCAGTGTAGTATGCACTAGTTGAACTGTTAGACTACAATTAAAAGCTGAAATCCTGTACATTTTAAACATTGATTAATTGTAATTTTTAATAGACTGGTGAAATAAAAACTTGCCAAACGTCAAGAGAATGAATTTTTCCAAATAATATATAACAGTGGATATCAGATTTGATTTTGGTACACAAATGCCCATCAGAGCTAGAGGCTATAAATTATATTTTTACACAGTAGAAAATTATACAGCACTAAGAATAAAAATTAACCAGTTAAGGATAACAGCCGATGAATTTTACAGACATGCCACTGAGAAAAAGCAAAGCAAAACAAATAGCCACAAGAATATAAACAGTTGCATTCTGTTTACATGCAGTTCAGGAGCAGGCAGAAGTAATCTGCGGTATTGAAGTCAGTGTGTGGTTACCATGGTGTATTGAGGGTGCAGAGAGATGAAGAGAACCAGCTTCTAGGAACTGCTAGAGGTGGCTCTGGAATAGTAGTAAGGTTCAATTTTTTTTTTTTAAATCCGAATGTAGTTACTTTTCTATATATATGTTATACTCCAGTAAAGAGAAAGTGAACACTTATGATTTCTGGATTTGGAAAAAGAATTACTTGAGAGCTTTTTATTAAAAATGTACATTGGGATTCAGTGGTAAGGCTCAGGTTTCTACTTTTCAACTTTTCCCACCACAGTGATTTTGAAAGTGTTTCAGAGAACATTACTTTGTGAACAAGATTTTTTTAAAAAAAATTTTGTGAATTTTTTGTGGAATATATCTAATGTGGCAATCAATATTTAAAATGACTGAATTATATGCACCAAATCATATTAAGCACCCAAATATAGCAGCTCTGTATTCTATTAATATGTATTTTTATTTAAGAGCATCAGATTATTTTCACTTCTTTCACCAAACAAGAAGTACCCTGCTTTCCACTTCCACCTGCCTTTATAAAGTTCCTAGGGAGTTAGCACACATACAGTAAACAATGAGTGAACTAAAAATCTGCTCAGTTTTTCCACAGTTTGCTGGGGTCCCTAAGTGTTTTGCTCTTAAAACAAGCAGTATGTTAAGGAATTCGAGTTTATGTTACAACTAAATTACAGATTGCTGTGTATTATACACTTGTAGTTTTAAAATCTCAAATATTACATCTAACAATGTTAAGGAACTAGAGTATTAAAAGTCAAGTAGTTATTAGGGAAATGAAGCCAACATAAAGTTCAAATGAATGTTGTGCACTTTTCTGTTTTTTCCTTAAAGTTTAAAATAAAGCTCATTATGTATACCTAAGATACACCAGTGAATGTTTTGCTTAAAAAAATATTGAAAGACCAAAAATACAGCCATACATTTATGATCAATTGAAAAAAATACAAAGCTAATGTTCATTGACTTTGCACATCATTGGCTCTAGCAGCAGTTGACTATGCATTGGAGTCTTGTTAGAAGTGAACATTCTGAGTAGGTAGAAGGGAGTGGGACTTGAGATTCTACATTTCTGACAAGTTCACAGGTGATGCCAACACTGCTGGTTGAAGACCAGATTACTGCTGTTAGAAGACCAGATTTTAATAGTAAGGTGGTAGTCTTATCTAGTTGCTTTTTGCCCCATTACTGTGGAAATAATCTGTCTAGTGTATAGATGTGATGGTTTCAGCTTCTTGATTATATGACCTTTGGTGATTGTCAGACAAAAGTTTATCTTCCTTAAAATGACACACAAAGATTTTCAGGAGTTGGCCTCTACCAGTCTTGAGCCTCTAATATTTTAGCCTACCCAACAATTCAGTTTTAAGCTCAACAAAACCAAATATCTCATATATTCTAAGTTTTAATTATTCACTTTTGTACCCCCCCCCCCCAATTACATCCTCTTGTAGTTCCAGATTCCTCAAGCAGTGACTTTCATTTAAAGTGCTAAGAAAGCGGTAGTATTCCTGAGCAAGTAGCTGGAGCAAACTTGTTTTTCCTTTGAACCAATGTAAATTTGACCCAAAGCTTAAAGACTTTTTAAAGCTAGAACTCCAGAGGAACAATGCAGTTTGAACAACAGATGAATAAATATAGGTTAAAAGGTATGAGAAATAGAATCAAAGGTCTAGTGTACATCCAATATAAGTTCCAAAAAGATAAAAAAGTGAGGATGAATCAATATTTCAAGGAACAGTTTTTATGAATTTCTTAAAACTGTTTAAATGTACCACTTAGCAGATCTGGAAAGCTTATTGAATCTCAATCAGAACAAATAAAAATAAATGCACACTCAGGCACAGCATACTGTAACTGTAGAACAGTCAAGTTAAAGAAGATATTTGAAAAACAACTAGAGGGTAAGGATAGTTTTCCGAAAAATGAATAATTAGGCATTTCCCTAAATTTTGTGTAGCAGTAGTGGAAGCCAGATGATGGTGGAATAGTAACTTCATTTTGCTGAGAGAAATCTGTGAACCATGCTTTTATACCCAGTGACTCCATCTTTCAAGAAAGAGGGCATATAGAAACTCATGGGGCGGGGGGTGTGATAGTTAATATATTACCCCTAGGATTATCCATGTTTGGTTTACCATAGCAGTTTGCATAGCTGACGGACCTCTTAAGTAACTGCCATACCTTCCTGCCAGGTTACCAAGGCCAAAGAATGATAGCACCTGCATAAGTCACAGGAATTCTCTATTTGGAAAACAGTTTTCTTTTATTATACAAGTCTACTATTAACTTCTCAACTTTTTACATTCAAATATATTTTAAAAATATGTTATGCATTATAAGCTGTAGTTTCTTTTGTCAAAGAATTTCTACATAAAATAACATTGTTGTATCATTCAGAAATTTTATTACTCTATTTTAAAGGATAGCTACTTCAAAAAAGTTAGCTTAAAACTCTAATTTTGTTAACTCTAAAATTAATTTAAAATAGAAGTCTGGAAAGAAATAGCGAGAACAGTTTTTGGATCCTCCCCAACCTCTACCTACCCCCACTGGTAGCATTTATACAAGACAGATCTTTATTCCCAGAATCCCAAAATATAACTGGGCACAATATGGATACATGGTAGCAGAAAGACAAGGAGACAAGAAGAGAACTCCAAAAATACCTGACTGCTTCGCTCCAGTAGTGGACAGAGGAGGCCCTCCACAAGGACCCTAGGGCAAGAGTATCTGGCCTCTGAACTCCCAAAACTTACCTGCCAGCGTTCTCTTCCATGAGAGCACCTCACAGTAATGAAAAATTGAGAATGAAATAAAAACTGTACAGAATAGGCAAAGAGGAGCGAATAGAGTCGCGTGAAATTCGGAGAGAACAGACAAGAGATCCCAGAAAGTAAGTTGGCATGTTTATTTTTAGCACTGTGTACAGTAGAACAGGGAAATCTGTAGGAATAGCAAAACCATTTACACTAAGAGGCCAATATCCAGAGCAAGGGAAACTCTAGACCTAACGTATGCTTAGACCACACCTGGAAGAGTGGACTTTGAGTTCTACACTTTCATGAGAGCATTGTGGTAGAGCTTTTTGAAAAAGATAACTAGAATGATGAGAGTTTAAAGTCACGTGAAAAAAGATCTAATGAAATAGGGATGATTATGCATGGAAAAATAAGGTGCATAACAGAATTAAATTTCACTTGTGTAGCAACCATTTAAAAATACAATTCAAGGAGGGAGATTACAACAGCATTAAGGATAACTTTGTAAATATAGAAGTGATCAAAAATGAAATATGTTGCTCAAGTAGTGGAGGGTTGAGTCTCTCACATTACAATTACTATCATTTATTGATTACCTCTTGTGTGCCTAGTGCTAATAAAAGCATTTGACCTGTATTAACTTAGTTACTATTTGTAGTAGCCTTTGAAATATATTGTTCACATGCCATACGACATAGCTACGAGAATTTGGGAGTCCTATGACCTGGCTTCCAGTTCACCTTTCCCATTTGGATTTGTTAGCTGTTGTGAACTTGGGCAGACCCCTTAAGCTGTAAAATGAGGAGTCTAGATAACAATATCTTTAGAGGCTTCCAGTTGAAACTGTTGGTTTGTTACTCTTATGACTCTTAATTTTCCTACTTATGAATAGCAGTTTTGGGGCTTATTTATTTTCTAAAATACACATTTATTAGGATATACTTTATAAAATGTTGGCTTTCATTGTCACATTTTCATACACACAAATACCGTCTTCATCTTGTCCACTTTTTTATATCTTCCCGTCCCCTGACCCTGATCTCTTTCTCTTGTCTGATAGTCTCCCTTGTACATTTCTGGGTTTGTTTGTTTTAGATTCTACATATTAGGGAAAACATCCAGTACTTGTGTTGCTTATTTTGGTTAATGTAGTGATCTCCAGGTTCAACCTGGTGTCTTGCAAATAACGGTGATTTTGTTCTTTGTGGCTGATAATACTTCACTTGTATGGGTACCACCCTCTCTTTAAGTTATCTGTTGATGGGTCCTATGCTGGTTCTCTGTCTTGGCTATGCAGGGATCTCTGTGGTGTGCTGATTTTAATTCCATCTGGTATATACCAAGGAGTGGTATAGTTGGATCATCTGATAGCAAGTCTGTAAACAGTGTATAGAAATCCAGGGTAAAAATTACACTGTTATCTCAAGATGCAGAAAAGACCTTTGACATAATTCAATATCTCTTTATGATAAAAGCCCTGAAGAAACTAGGTACAGAAGGCTCATACCATAACACAATAAAGACTACATACATTAGACAAATAGATAACATCATACTGGATGGCGGAAAAGCAAAGCATTTCTTCTAAAATTAGGAACTAGACAAGGATGTCTATTCTCACCATTCTTACTCAGTATAGAACTTGAAATTTTAGCCAGAGCAAATAGGCAAGAGAAAGAAATAGAAGGGAAAGGAAGAGGTCAGATTATTCTTATTTGCAGACAATGTGATCCTATACTGAGAAGATTATAAAGACACCACAAGACTTTTAAAAAAGTAGCAGGATACACAACTAACTTAAAAGATCACTTGCCATTCCATACACCAATAATGAACTCACTGAGAAAGACATCAGGAGAACAATTTCATTCACAATAGCTTACAAAGATACTGAGGAATCCAACCTAACTAGGGAAGTAAAAGACCTCTGTAATGAAAATTATGGAACACTGAAGAAAGAAATTGAAGACACTGGAAGATGGAAAAACCTCCCATGTTCATGGATCAGCAGAATTATATTGTTAAAATGTCTATATTACTAAAAGTGATCTACAGATTCATAGCAGTCCTCATCAAAATACCAACGGCATTCTTTACAGAACTAGAAAAAAAATCTTAAAAATTCATATGAAAGCACAAAAGACTCAGAATAGCCAAAGCAATCCTGAGAAAAAAGATCCATGCTGGAGGACACCAAGATTCCTGATTTCGAAGTACAGAGCCATGTACTGCAGAGTAACAGCATGTTACTGATGTAAAAACAGAAGTGTACACCAATGGAATAGAATACAAGACACAAAAATAAAACCTGCTCAGATAGAGCCTTCTGATTCTTAGTGAAGCAGCAAAAAAAAAAAAGTGGAGAAAAGACTGCTCTTTAACAAATGATGCTGGGAAAACTGATTATCCATATGAAGAAGATTGAAACTTGATGCCTATCTCTCACTCCGTACAGGTATCAACTAAAAATGGATCAAAGATTTAAGATCTGAAACTTTGAAACTGCTAGAAGAAAAACATAGGAGAAACACTGCAAGAAATATGTGCGGACAGCGACTTCCTGAATAGGACTCCAGGGGCTCAGGAAATATTAGTAAGAATCAACAAATGGGATTGTATCACATAAAGCTTCTGCACAGCAAAGGAAACAACAGCTAACCAAGTGGGAAAAAAATCTTTGCTATCTACTCTTCCAACAGAAGATTAATACCCAGAGTATTTAAAGAACTTAAAATTTAACTCCAAAGGAACAAATAATCCATAAGAAAAAGGCAAATGAACTGAGTAGACACTTCTCAAAAGAAGAAATACAAACGGCCAATGATTACATGAAAAAATGTTTCATATCTTTGGCCATCAGGGAAGAGCAAATCAAAACTACATCAAGATTTCAGCTTACCTCAGTCAGAATGACTGCCTACAAAAAAGAATACAAAAAGCAATCCTGGTGAGGATTTGGGTTGGGGTAATGATGGGGCTTATACACTGTTGGTGGGAATGTAAATTAGTACATAGCCACCATGGAAATCAGTGTGGAGATGTCAGACTTTTAGACTGAGAGAACCCTTTTGTGCTCTTAAAAATTGAAGACTCTTCAAAATGTCTTGTTATATGAGCTTTATCTATTGACATTTATTGTACTAGTAATTAAATTGAGAAAAAATAAAAATATAAGCATAATAACATTAGCTATTAGAGCAGTGGCACCATCACAAATTGTATACCAGTATATACTTGGGAGAAAATGTGAATGAACATACCAGAAACAACTTGAACAAAGTTTCACCTGTCACATCTTCTAGAAAGTCTCAGCAACTCCTCAGGGTCCCTGTATCACACTTTAAAGACCACTGACCCTATTCTTAATCTTGGAGAAGTTAATGATTTTCTTGTTGCCTAGAAAGGATGAAGCTGTACTTTTTGCCATATTTTTGTTTTAAAAGTTGGTAATTCCTGATAATACCCAGTTGAGTTAAGATTTGAATTAGGTGGATCTGTTGACTGCTAGCTTCACTTCTTCTGTGTCATATTTAATTTGTGATGAAGGAGCTTGCTTACTTCAGCCTTCTTAAAGTTGATAAGTTTATATAATAGCTAATAAGAATATAGGTTGAGTATCCTTTGTGTAAAATGCTTGGTTCCTGAAGTGTTACAAATTTTGAATTTTTTTCTTCAGATTTTGAGATATTTGCATGGACTTTACTAGTTGAGTGTTTCTAATTTTTAAAAATCTTAAATATGAAATTCTCCAAAGTCCAAAATTGTTTGACTCTCATGTTGGTTTACAAAAAATTTCTGGGTTTGGAGCATTTGGACCTCATGTTGTTGGGTTAGGTATATTCAACCTGCTACATATGTGCATTGTGTGCCAGACACACCTTTGAATATTTTATTTCCATTATCATTTAATCCTCACAGTAATCCTGTGATTACTCTAAATCCTTTTTTACAGATGAGACAATTGAGATTTAAAGCCTGATTAATCTGTCCAAGTTACATAGTTAGGTAGGTACTAGAGATTCAGGGGGAAGAGATGTAACTCCCAAACCTACTAGAAATCCAAAACGCAAGTTCATGTTCTCTAAAGTTGAAGAATGAATTCTAGGAACAGTGTAGGTTAAGAGAAGGAAAAATTTATTGGGAGAAAGAAAGCTTCTGCCTAAGAGAGACAGCAGGGGCCCCGGAAAGTGGGTTGCCCGCCCACCCCACTTTTCAAAGATGTTTTATACAGCAAAGCCACGTGGTGAGGCTGGTACAAAGTGGGGCAAAACTATAAGACTGAATGGAAATTTACAAGGTGGGCATGAGCTGGGACAAGACCATGACCGACCAATAAGATTACAAGTACAGTCACCAGGTCATATTGATTAAATGGGGATCCAATGAAAAGACAAGTCACATACAAGGAATTTCCCATTTAGAATATCAATCACTGCTATCTTATCTCTAGGAGAGGTAGTATTTCTAGAATGCTGACCAGTGAATGTGCCTCAATTGTTCTCCACGTTAGCTCCTTGCTGTGTTGGCTCCTGGAGGGCTGGTCCCATCTAACTGCACACAAGATACCTAATTAACTTACCTATCTGCAATACTAGCAGAATTAGTATTTGTACCGCATCTAATTTTTGAATTTGAGCTCTTAAGCTGTAGGTTTTACAGTCTGGATTTTATGCACTGTTTTACCATCAGTTTGGCTTTAGCACCATGCTGAAATCTATTTCTTAATTTTTTTGGTTAATATTAATATTCCTTATTTTTCCCTTAGATGTAAAACCATTAGCTTGCTAAAGCCAAGAATGGTTTATCTGTGAACACAACATTGAGTGATTTCTACAGCCTTGAAAGTGGGATTCAAAGGCAGAGGTTCAGAAGAATGACTGCTTTGTAGCAGATGAGTAGTGCTTAGTAGACAGGGTTGTACAGGCTCTTAACCTCATTTCTTCATCTGTAATATAGAAGGTGTATCAGAAGCTCACTTTGAAATGCAATGATTCATATGTACAACAGTTTAACAAGGTCTGGTGTGAAATAAGATCCAGTAAGAGGTAATTGTTAATTTTGCATTTGTGTTCAGAATTGATAAGGAAAATGCCAAAGTTGAATCCATTCTTTGGTTTAGAATCCAGTATTTGATTTCATTATTTTGCATAAAATTGTATCAATTCAGCATCAAAATACTAGAAATCATACATAGTATAAAATTGTACTTAAATTCATATGTAATATAAAGAGTACTTTGTTACTAGTAAGCAAGAGCAATTGGGGTGTGTGTGTATGAATGAGTTTTGGGGTATGGGGAAGAAGTGTGGTGCTGGTACAAATTACTGAGACCTGTTAGTCCTGAAGTGAGTGGATTTAGGACAAATTCCTTGTGCTTTTTTTTTTACTTTGCTGAAGATAGATTAAAACTAACTTCCCTCCCTCTCCATTTCTCCCTCCCTTTTTTTTCTCTCCCCAGAATCCAGACCCACTTTATTTGGCCTTAATTGAAGGGAAGGCAATGTTAAGAAGTCCCAGGAAACATGGCCTTTTTCTCAAGAAGAGGCCTTTCTTTGAAAGGGATAGTCAGAGCCATGGCATGTTACTGTCCCTTACTTATGGCTTTTGTGTTTTCTTGCTGCTGCTAGATACTACTCCATACTAGAAGGCATCTTTGGCTTAGCGAAATGACTCAGAAGTATCTGAGTTGCAAACATGATACTAAATTTTACTAACTGTAAATCTCTGGGCAAGTCTGTTTGTTTGTTTGTTTTTGGCACCAGGGATTGAACTTGGGTCCCTGTGCTTTCAGGGCAGGCGCAGAACCACTGAGCTAAATCCCTGGCCCCAGGCAAGTCTGTTTACTGCTTTGTAAACTGGAAATAATGATAGCAGAGTTCTGGATTAACTGAATATGCAGTAGGGAGCATAGTACTGTAAGGGGCACTCTGTAAATGTCTGCTGATTAAATGAATGCAGTCAGAGCAGCTTTAGTAATTTAAATATTGAATTGGCCTCATACCTCCAAGATTTTCTGCTAATGTTTTGTTTTCTGTATTGGGAGTAATTGGATTGATACTGTAGAAAAATGAAGCCATATTTTTAGCCCCCCCCCCCCCCGCCGCTTTTCTTTTGACTTGGTACTCTGATTTTGTCTAGGCAAGAGGAATAGCTTTAGAATGGAGGAAACCTATCCAGAAACTTCAAGATCCAAAAAAATAGCTATTTCAACAGATCTGAAAATCAGTGGTTTGGGAGAGCAGTCACCACCATTAGTTTTTTGAATGGCTGAGTTTAGTGGTAATATCTATCAGCAGCCCTCATTGTGATAAGGAATTCAAGTTGTGACCACCCCACAATGCTTCCTCTTAGTTTTAGGGTGAGTATACAACACAGCATTGTTTGTACTGAAATTAAGGGTGTTTTGAAGTTTGAGGGTGTTTTACAACTACTGCCTTGTTAAGTTTGTCCAGAAATACTGTTCTGTAACCTGAAAAATTTTAAAAATTTCTTTTGTGAAAAATTATACATCATTACATAAGGAATCTAGTTTAGTGATTTAATAATTATGACAGTGTTGCTTTATTTCTGCACAAATAGAGAAGATCTTTGTAAGAAAACCATGTTATTTCTTACCATTTGAAGAATAATAGCTCTCAGTCTGTATTAAAAAAGAATGAAAAAGAACAGTTTTGAATGGTTTCTATTTCTTGGTGTTAGAAATAGTGTTTTAGATGTTTTGGGGTTTTTCATGGTGATGTTTTTGCTTTTTCCATCCCCATAGTATTGATAGATGTAAGGCATCAGTGGGTAAAGATGGAATATGCTAGAATAAAGTTAATTTTGCCTTGTTTCTACAAAACTTACATAGTTTTCAGAAATGTTTTATATCACTACATCTTACAAAGGTCTCAGGGTGAATATTTTTCTCAATTAAAAAAATATCATTATGCCACTGGAATATGTTTATTTTGGTTGCACAGCTTTCTGCCTTTTATTCCCAGTGGCTGGCACACAAAGTTTAAATATTTCTCTTTTTCAATTCAAATGCATATTTTCTGAAATTGCACTGTATGTAGTGTAGTTGGGCAATATCTTCCTCTATATCCCCTCTTAACCTTCCTGCCAAGAACTTGAAGAGGCAGATTGAATGATTGTTTTTGTGAGTTTATCTGTGAATAGTGATTGTCTACCATAATCATCTAAATGAGGTAATTATTTTGTTGCAGACAGTAGGACAATCAGGGAGCAGTTTTTGAAATGGAGCTAGATGAAGTAAAAGCAGCATGGATTTACCTGAGTTGCACACTTACCAAATGAAACCTCCCAGGAACCCGGGCAAGAGGGCATCAAGCAGTAGTACATGAGAATGAGTCCTAAGTTTAAAATCTAATGACAGGAACACGTTATTTTCTCCTTGTGGTCCACAATAAGTAGTGGGCATGTTAAAGTTGTGATTACTAAGTTGGGAACCCCGTTAAAGGAGCAGATTCCTCACTAGGTTTTTTCTTTCTTTTACACAGAAGTTCTCTATATTATAGTGGTAGGCTTCTTTTGACGTTCACAGTCTTACAAAATGATAATGAGGCAGACCAGAGATCTTAGCTAGAAGGATTTGAATATATAATTGCTGTTCATCAAAGCCACGTTGTGGTAGTGGTGCTTTCCGTGGAGATGCCCGTGGAGTTATTTCTGAAGTTAGCAGATTCTAGTTTACTCTGGTCCTGTTGTCACTGGCTCGCTCCTTGGTATCTTCAAAATGGACCTTTAAGCCAGGTGCTGACGCAGTCCTCTTGCTCTTCAGTCAGAATCCTGCCTGCTAGAGAACCTGTCACAGTGAACTCTGTGCCAGCAGCTGTGAATCTGAGAAAGTTTCCACCCACCTTTTGAAGTGAAAAATTCAGTATTCTGGGCTTTTTTCTTGGCTGCCTGAAGTGAACATTTCTGGTATTAGTGTAGGAAAGATCCAACTAATGAGACCAGGTCAAGAAAGGCAGAAAGGTTATATTGTCTTCAATTAACCTGTAATCGAGATACTTTAAAAATACAATGTAGAACACACAGGTGAGTTTTGAAAACATGTATACCTATGTACCAACACCTCAATCAAGATATGAAAATACTTTTGTCACTCTAGAAAGTTCCCTTACGCCCAGGCCAATCAGTCTCTACCACACCCACATAGACAACTACTGTTCTGATTTCTGTCATTGTCTTACGGATTTTGGGGGGGGAAGACAGGGTCTTGCTCTGTAGCCCAGGCTGGCCTTGAGCTCACAGCAATCCTCCTGCCTCAGCCTCCTAAGTGCTGAGATTACAGGTGTGAGCCACCATGCCCGACAAATTTTCTGGATTTTTAAACATCATATAAAGAGAGCCATCCAATGTTAACCTTTTTGCCTTTTTTCACTTACCATACTGTTTGTGACATAAATGTATCAGAAATTCTTTTTCAGATTTCTTTTATATGAATATACCTCAATTTATCCATTCTTCTCTAAATGAACACTTGAGTTGTGCTTAGGTTTTGGCTATCTGAATAAAACTTCTATAAGCATTCTGTACCAGCCTATCTGTGGACCTTTCTCCTGGATACCTAGGAAGTTTTTGTCTGTCTGTATATATAGATATAAATACCCAGGGATTTTTATGTACCTATCTGTATTTCTCTGTGATACATGTATGTCTGTGCTAGCTCCTAGGGCATATTTGTGTGTTTCTAAGAAATTGCCAAAGGGTTTCCACAGTGTTGGTACTATTTTTACATTCTCACCAGTCATATATGAGAGTTTTAGTTGCTTCTTGTTTTCACCAGCACTTGGTGTTTGGTTTTAATTCTAGTAGTTCTTGTGGATGTGAAGTAGTATTTTTTAATTTTCATTTCCCTGATAGCTGTTACTAAGCTCTTTTTCATGTATTTATCATTTTCAGTCAATTTTCTCTTAGCCAATTAAATCCTTACCAAATTATCCACTCAGTTAAAATATGAATGATTGAATACCTACATGACCTCTGTGGTTGTTTCAGGTAGATTTCAGCTTTCCCATGCAAACGTTGCAGTCCTGGTGACAACAGTGATCTTCTACCTAAGGGACCTGTAGGTGGCATCTGTTTGCTCAGTCACAGGATTTATTTCCAGTAGACTTTAGTTTTGAACTGCCACAAACAAATATCCTTAACAATTAAAGATGGATAGTTATGTTTTCATGTTGTAAAGATCTGTATTCAATATTGGTTTGTAGTCTGCAAGAAATGTTCTTGAATATTTTCTAGGACATGGAAAAATTACCCCATAATTTTATACGTATTTGTTGATTAATGGTTCTATAAATTACAGGAAGTAGGGTTTATGGATAGTGATAGTGTGATAAGGACAGTTGAGTATCACTTCCTGAATGTGGAAAAGAGCACCTTATTTATTGTCTCTGTATGTGCATGGGGTTATTCTTGTATTTTAAAGCTCAACGTTATAATACATGTTTTCATATGTGGTGTTGGTTAACATCAATGATGGGGGCAAAAATAGTCCCTGTTTTCTTCATGGAATTGTAAGACATTGGCAGTAACAAACATGTTTACTTTTCTTTCTACTTCCCATACTGTATATTTATTAAAAAGATGATTTACAGTTTTTTAATCAAATCTGCCCTCTATATTTTACCTTATCCCTTTGTCAGTCTGATAGTTAATACATTACTTTCTCTTATCATGTTTCCTAACCTTCTCCTGAATACTCCACCATTATTTTCTGCCTTTTTAGAAAATAAAGTTAAGAGAAATCCTTGTATTTAAGAACCGTGCTGACCAATTTCAGTAGGTCCATGACACAGAAGAATAGAAGATACAGGAGGGTGACTGACTTTGCCTTAGGGGTTAGTAAAGTGTCGGCAAAGAAATAATGCCACAGAAGTTAAGAGAAGGAAACAGCATTTGCAAAGAAATATCTGTATGCAGCATAGTGGAGAACAGAAAGAGACCAACATTGTTGGGTGATACACAGTTCCAGAGAAGATCAGAAATGGCTTATGGATGTATTGTGCTTTTGAGTTTAAATTTTATCCTGTGGAATAGGTGACTCTCAGGAGTTCTACAGTTGCTTAGGTTGCTCTTTCTTTGGTACCTCCTTCTCCCTGCCTTGTCCTCAAGCTTTCCCTTTATCTTTATCTGTTAAGTATTTTGCTTTCATTTGAACAAAAGGTTCAGCATGTGAAGAGCTTGGAAACTGGTACTGATATGTTGGCATTTCTTGTCCTGGCAGCAACATAGAGGGTGGGTGAGAAGGATGGGAGATAAGAGACAGAGATGCTAGGGGTACTACTGAAGTAGCTCGGGCATGACACAAATGGCATCTCCTTAAACAGTACTATTGGAGCGAGATTGATTGTAGAGATACTTGAGGTAGACTAAACAAGAGTTTGAGGTGATGACAAAGGTTCCAGGGATATAGCAAGGGTGGTTTCTAACAAATGATGACAACCAGAATGATGTCCATATCACTTCCTCTTTTTAAAAAAATTTTTCAGAAAAATCTGTGTATAGTAAGAACTCTATTTGTCCCAGACTGCTTGATAGTAAATTGCCAACATAATGTACTAAAACTTTCAAACACTTGCAGATACATTTCTAACAAAAGGGACATTTTTGTGCCCGACAATGTGGCCATTAAAATGTGAACACCGGGACTGATACATTAGACTCCCTATTCCTCAGACATCGTTTGAATATTACCAGCTGTCCAGATCATGTCTCATATAACAAAAGAATTCCATTCAGAATTATATGTTGCATTTAGTTATCATGTATCTGGAAAAGTTCCTTGATCTTATGTTTACTTTAATTTCCTTTAACATAATTAAAGATTATAAGCCAGTCATTTTGACAGGGACTTGATTTGGGAATGTCTGATGTTTCCTCCTAGTAGGTTCAGAATATTCATCGTTGGCAGGAATATAGTGGCAGCAATGCTGCATAACTCTTTTTGCTCTGTATTAGGTAGACAAAACTTTCATTTTGCTCCATTACTGGTACTTACTTTCAGCCTTTCTCAGTCTTTACACTGGTCAAAGGGAGTGCCTGGATTAAAATGGCTGTATCTACAGCTCAGGGTACATTAGCTTGGTCAGAAAGTTGAAGATACAGTAATTCATTGATAATGTAGTTATCAAGTACTCTTTCGAACAGAGAAACCTTTGCTTTTTTTGTGTGGCTTTCTTTATATGATGAACTCGTCTCTTCCTTTTTGTGTGATTTCCCCCTCACCACAGAGGAAATTGGCTCTCCTGCAAGTCATTAGAGCAGGGAGAGGAAACTCAATTTTTTTTACCTCTTCAAAGAACTTTGTTTTTTCCTTTTTGCCCTACCCAAGTAGGTCTTATCACAAATTTCTGCTCTGTGAGTTCTGTATACAGTATGGTGTGTGCAAGAATACTTTTCACCCCATACATAAAACTGAAAATGACATATAAGCCAACTTTTCTCAGGGAGAATGCAGCCCCCTGGTAATTGCGCTTAGCTTACATCCTTGAAATTAATCTCTTCATAAATTTTGCAAACTCATAAGAAATTAATTTTAAACAATTAAGCTTAAGTCACAGTGGAACCTAATGTAGGTGTAACAGATTCAGTTTAAATAAAGGTTACAAATTTATTTTAATTAGTGTTATTTACAGCATGACAACTTATCAACAGCATTGAATAGTAAAGGTACTAAAACCAGAGCCAAAGCACTTTGAATAAAAATAGCCAAGCACAATTTTACGCAAAACTTCGAGAAAACATTGTCTTACTCAGTGATATGTATGTTCAAATAGCAACCAAGCAGTTAGATTACATCTCTTATAGGCTCATGTATTACTTTTTAGTCTTAAAAATTGAAATCACATTTATCTCTTTAATGTGAATTTATCCTTCTAGTGTAGAAATTGTGTTTATTTCTTGCCTTCATTGTTATACAAAAAATTCCGAGTCAAGTCAAATTTGAGATAAGTAATACAAGTTTTATTTTGAATGAAATGAGACCATTTCTGATTTTACTCTTGGTAGTTTTTGACCAAGAAAGATTGTTCATATGTATGAGAAGTTGAAAACTAGCATAATCTGCATGTGTTCCTATCAGGAGGACATTGTGTTCTTTACAGAAATCTAGAACTTGTCTGGACAAGATGAGTAAATCTCCATCTTGAATGTATGATAAGACTACAGCTCTTCTTTTTTCTCAGGTCAAATGTTTACAGTCAGAAGATCCAGAAAGAGGGTCCTTTGCCCAGTTATACAGTTTTGTTGAAAAGAAGAAAACTGTTCAGTTTTGTTCTGTGTTTCTCCAGGTGGTTTCTAGTAAGCCTTAAGAATTGCTGATACCTTTTTTCATTCTCAAGCCCAAGCAGCAGTGGAAACATTTCTGATTACCTTTTATAGCATAACATTTTCCAAAAGCTCATTTTCTTTTAAAATTCAAGTGTCTTGTCCCTGAAGTAAAATCAACCACTGTTTTCTTCATACCTTGAAAAGACTGAAAAGTAAATGCTCTATAGGCCAGTTTCTGCAGTCATTCTTCATCTTCAAAGTGTCTGACAAAAATCTAGCCCACTGTTTTCTTAAACAGCTCCGTTACTGTTTTCCTTTGTCAAATCACTGATTTCTTTGGTTGGTAGATGTTCTTTAAACATTCTTGAATGAAATCAGTTTTGTCTGATGAAGTTAACCATTTTGTAGCATATTTCAGGACCTAGTTTTTTGGTTTTTTTTTTGCCCCAAGAGATTTTGGTGTGATTCCTTCTGTACAAATGTCTACTGTGTCAGTTTGGGCACCTCTGAGAAGCAGTGTCAGGATAAGGTTTAATGTACCGGGAAGACAACCCTCCACTCCCTTCCAGGGGGGCTTGTTGGAGCATTACCCTGTCTAATGCTCTCATCATGGTAAGTAAGTTGTACTGGCAGAACTTGGGGCAACATGGCCAGTTGTGGATGTTGCCATGGATTCCAAGGTGAGATGGCTGGTGACTTCAAGCAGCTGTGCCACTTACTTACAGGGGTTAGGTTGAAGGAATATCTGAGCTGGGTACCATAGTGGCCTTTCCACCCTTCACAGTCCCATTCAGACCTTGAGATTTCCCCCCCGTGTGGGCACCTTTCTTACCCTCCTCACATTTAGGGGGGACCCCCCATATTCTTACCTAGTTTTGCCTTTGACCTACTGGGCTTCTCCACTGTGTGGATCATGCTTTATTCTTTCTCAGTCAGGCTTTGACACCCCTTACTGGTCTGCCCTCAGTGTACAGAGAGGCTGGGTGTGGATTGACTCCCCATTTTGGACTACCATCTTGCCTCCCTTGCATATACCTAACTTGCTTGACTCCTTCTACTGGGCTTTAGGACTAAATTGTTGAAGGAAATGGGATTAAGAGTCAGTGAATTTCTTATGTCTGCAATTGACTAGAATATAGTTCTAGTCAGTGAAATAAAATAGTAGGAAGATATAAGAACAATTGTATAGCCTCATGTTGGTACGGGAGTAGAAGTATGAGTTTTAAAATGAACTTGGGGTTATTGTTCATAAAGCTGGTAGTGTCAGTAGAGTAGTCAAATGGAGATGGTAGAAATGAGAACCATTTGCTTTTATGTGATAGTTGAAACCCTGGGTTTAAAAAAAACAAAACCCATAGGGAATGGAGGAACTAGCATTGGAGAGCAAGAACAGTGCTACCTGAGGGAAAATGCCAGGGAAAACTTGGGGACCAACATGTTGTAAAGGAGCAGTGAGTGAGTGTAAAAAAGTACAAAAATGGCGAAACATTTTAATAGCTTTTTAAAAACTTAGTTATGGGGCTGGGGATTTAGCTCAATGGTTCTGCCGCCTGCCTTACAGTGCAATGACCCAAGTTCGATCCCCGGTACCAAACAAAACAAAACACAAAAAACTTAGTTATAATGGAATAAGTCCAGAGTTGTTTGAGCAAAACAGAAATATGTAAGTTAAGTAACATAAAAAGTAGGTACAGTTGTTTGGCTTGAGAAATAGTCTTTTGCATCCTTTCCAGTAGAGATGAATGAGATGTGAATTTATTCAGTTCAGGTCCATAAAACTGAATTCCTTGTTGCTTATATGATGGCATTCCCCACTGATGCCCGTTTTATGTTGATTTTGTTAATCTATAACACTGAGGATTTGTTGAATTTTGCAGTCCCTGATTTTCATATGTGCTTTCCTACTTAGGTACACTATAGGGGATTTGGAACCAGAATTCCACAAAAAATGATAAATATGTTTGAAATATTAATATTTTTAATCACATAATTGTTTTCATATTTTTGTGGTAGAAATTTGATAAAGAAAAATTTTTATGACTTAGTAATTTATAGGCAAATGCTAAAACATTCGGATTTATACCCTAACCAGTTTCAAAATTATTACAAGTGACTTGTTCAGTCCAGCGTATAACTTAATGTGTTTTTTTTTTTGTACCAGGGATCGAACTCAGGTCCTATTGCTTGCGCAGCAGGTGGCGAAACCACTGAGCTAAATCCCAGGCCCCGTGTTTTTTTTTTTATAGCAAAACATTTACTGGTACATTTTAGGTGTACATAATGATAACACTCATCATAGGGAATTTGCACCTGTGCATGATACCTCCCTCCTGTGTGTATTAAATAATACTATATTGCTGACCTGGTGTGAATATAGTATGCTCAGTGTATGGCTGGTTTTAAAAAAAGATTTATTGGTTATTTACTCAGTAAACACATATTTTAAAGCATGAGTGCTTACTGAGCCAGATAGTTTTGTGGGTGCTGAAGGTAACAGTGGCAAAAAGGAAAGTCCCTTTCCTGGTAGAGCATAAATTTTAGTGGGGAAAAGAGAGAAAATACATAAATGGGTGGACAAATAGGCACTTAGGGTACCACAGGTACTATTTCAGTGCTCAGTGATATGGAGAAGAGTAAGTCAGGGACAAGGAGAAAGGGAATGTGATGGTGAGTTTGCTAATTTTTATTTTGGTGCCAGGGATCAAACTTGGGACCTTGCGCTTGCAAGGCAGGCAGTGGATCCACTGAGCTAAATCCTCAGCCCAATGAGTTTCCTATTTTAAATGGGATGGTTAGGAAACATGTCCTTGACTAGGAGACATCTCAGCAGAGTCCAGAAGGGAGGAATGGAAAGAACCGTGCAGATACATGAGAGAGTATTCAGAAAGAGGAACAGCCAGTGCAACAGCTCCAGTTTATAGCACACTTTGCTCTCTAAGAAAGAATCATGACAAAAGGGGTGGAGCAAGGCCAGACGAAGAGAGACCGGCATGTGTGGGTCTCAGGGTCTCTAACAGACAACCATAGAGATATTGGCTTTGACTTGGACTGTGATCAGAAGCTCTTGCTGGATTGTGAGTAGTGGAATTGTAAGATACAACATATTTTTATCATCTGCTCCAGGTACTTACTACTAAGTAGCTTGACCATAGTAATTAATAAATAGGTTTAATTTGGTGTATAAAAAGTTGGTAAGATGAAATGAGAGTGTTAAGTGGCATGACCAGTTCATACTCTCCTATTTTAGTATATGTGCTGCCGAAGCGGTCAGAACACATTCTCCTGATGATTAAGGAGCCTCTTAGGGTTCAGTAATGATCATAAATTGCTTGAGTTACAGAATTCCTGGATTTGAGTAATTCTTCTTGACGATCAATACAGTTAGGCTTATTTTGTAGCTCAGATCTTCTGCATTATACCTGCCATGTAACTTAAAATGTTAATATTGTGTAGTCATTTGGAGGCTTTGGTAATTTGCTTATGTTACTCCTTTCATTAGTGTGAATGGTATTCCTTGGTGTCTACTGTGATTTCAAAGTTAGTTTCTGCCCTAGGATCTTCTTTGAGGCACACAATTCTAGTTCAGGTGAAGACAGATTCTCAGAGCATCATATACTGTGTACTCTGCCCACATCTATTCTCTTAAGCATCCCAACATAAGCAGTTCAAATAGTGTTTAGGAGAAAGGTCTCTTTTTTTTGGTACCAAGGATCGAACCTGGGACCTTGCCCTTGCAAGGCAGGCAGCGGAACCACTGAGCTAAATCCCTGGCCCGAAAGGTCTCTTTTTGAAAAGCAGAGTTCATGAGAAACTATTTTAAAAGTTCATGAGAAACTCGTTAAAGACACACTCTCTCTCTCTCTCAGAAATTAGGTCTGAAATGTGACAGGATCAAGGAATGTTGGCCAAGAGTTACCCTGTATTCTCTGTTGCTACTTTTTCTCTAGAACTTCTGGAAAGCTTCATTGAGTAGCTCTGGTTTCTCTAAATAGACTTAGTTTTAAATTTTGTTTAAAAACAACATCCTTGTCTGGAGCTGACCGTAGGCAGTTTTTAGGTATTCTTGGGTCAGGACCTTTCTGTACTTCTCACTGCTGTGGAAGACATTGCCAAAAGGATGCTCTGGCCTTGCCTTGCCTTACATCTTTCCTCTCTTTTGTGTGTGTGTGTGTGTGTGTGTGTGTGTGTGTGTGTGTGTGTGTGTGTGTGTAATATCATAAGACATCTCTTTAATGTGAACACTACTTCATATAATGAGAAACTATTTATATGACCTCACTTCCAGATTGGTTACTTTTTCATCATTTGTCTCCCATGGGCTAAAACAAGTCTTCATCCAGGCAGCTTCATCCAAGTTCTTGTTCTTCTGCATGACTCACCAGGTTCCGTGGGGAGTCAGGGACCTGTCCACTTACCAGGGTGTTTTCTCCAATTAACAACAAGAAAGAATAATGTCCCTTTCCTCTTTTCTTTCTCTAGTGGTTATGCAAAATCCAACTTTATCAGAGCTATATGAATGTTTGTTTTGAAAATTTTAGTGATAAATATCTATATAGGAGCATTTAATTGTCTGCCCGGTTATCCATTGTTAGATTAGCAGAACTGTAACAATAGGTAATACTATGGCTTCTTTGTTGATATCTCTTAATGGTCCGTGAATCTTACACTGCAAGCAGTGATTGGTCTAGAGCAGTGATGGTGAAGCCCTGGCATGAATGCCATTAGACCAGCACTGGTCTAGAGGATTTATAAAGTGGGTACAGTCCCTTCTAATCACAGATTCTGTATTGACAGATTCGCTTATCTACTCATTTATTTATGATCCTCCAGTATTCACAACACTTTCAGTCATCTGTAGACTTGTACATGACAGAAAGTTTGAGCCATCTAGCTTGCCTGTTTCCAGTTGAGGTCAGAATATCCTTTTCATGGCTTACGGTGAAATATTTCCCCCATTTTTATGCTTTTTGTTGGTGATTGTGCTGTTTAAAATATCCCCCAAGCATAGTGCTGCATTGCTGCCCAATGTTTCTTAGAGTAAGAAGGTTGTGATGTATCAGTACATTAGGGAGAAAATAAAGTATATTACATAAGGGATGAGTTATAGTACCATTGTAAGTTCATTGTTAATGAGTCAGTAATATATATTAAATAAATTGTCTACTCAGAAATGCATATAAAAGGTTATGGGTTGATTGGTTGATAAAAATATTGTGACCAGAGGCTTGTAGGAACCATATTTCCCCTAGGAGTAATGATTCAGTATCTACAGATAGTGATTACAACAACTTTATAGTACACAATTACTATAGGAGAATAACTCGTTACCAAGGAGAATAACTAGTTAATTTAAGGGTTTTGTTTTATAGAGATTTTAGGTGTTGGAAATGTTTTATAACTTCCTCTTTCTGAAACTATTATTTCTGCTATGTTGAAATACTTGTATATAGTGTTGTAGTGCAAAATCTGATTTTACTGTAGGTTCTAATCTTTAAAAAGTTAAATGACATTGCTTAACATGTAAAGAAATATATCTTGTGGTTTTTTAGAAATTTCTTCTGGTGACCTTAGAGATTAAATAAAGAAACATTTATAAACATTATCCAGAATATTAATATATACCTGAAGCATATTGAGTGCTCAGTGAATATTTGTTTCAGAGTAATAATCTGAGCACTGAAGTGATTCTGGTTTTAGAAAAGAAGGCGGCAATGTCAGTGTTACAGGATCATATTCTTGTAGGAGTTTAGTCATATGTAGTTATTGTTGACTGAGGTGCGTGAAAGAAGACTCAGTTGGGTGTCATTGTCTGCATGTTGCTTGAAGCTAGCAATCTTGAGACATTTTCTTAATTTCTTTGAACCCCAGTTACCTTGATTGTGATATAAGAAACATTTTCAATTTAAAAATGGTATGCTTTTCTTTTATTGGTATTATTCCTGACCTTGAGTCATTTCCATGTTTATCACATCTAATTTCCAAGAAAAAAAATGCAATTTAATGCAAAATATATTTGCCATTAGATTTTCTTTTATTGAACTCAAGTTCAGTCTCATTAGTTATAAAAATTATATATTTGATCTATCTTAACTTTATGTACTTTTATTGGTAAAAAGAAATAAAAACATCCTTGAAATATACATGGATTTTGTTTTTGGATATAGGATTGTGTTGTTTATGTTTGATATACAGTGTTCTAAGTCATACAAAAAATTTCTTTCTTCTTTCTTTCTTTTTTTTTTTTTCGGTACTGGGGATTGAACTCAGGGACCTTGCGCTTGGGAGGCAGGCGGCAGCACCACTGAGCTAAATCCCCGGCCTACAAAACGTTTTCTTTAAAAAGATGAGAATTAGATTTTTAAAAGCAAAAATGTGTTGTTTGACAAAACTTCATTTATTCATCTTTTTTATGTTGAAGTTTCTAGTTTTATTTTTTAATTTTTTATTAGTACAATAATCTTATTATTAATGAAACACATCTCACCCCTTCCCTTTGCCAGTACCAAATTAATTTATTTATCTTGTAATCCTTATAAAGTTAATTATCATGTCTAGATTAACAACCAGATTGTGATATTTCAAGTTTTAGATAAAGGGTGCTTGTCTTTTTAAAAATGTGGATAATGTGTTGGAATTATTTTAGGTAACATCCAACATGTATCTAGATAATCAACAAAGGGTGCAGTTAAAATGAACACAGTGACAAGATGCTTATCAAATTTCAGGGCCTCTGCTAAAAAAATGTAAAAAATAGGGGCCGGGGATTTAGCTCAGTGGTTCCGGCGCCTGCCTCGAAAGGTCAAGGTTCCGAATTTGATCTCCGGTACCAAAAAAAAAAAAAGTAAAAATAAACATGCTTGTTGTATAAAATTTAAGAAATATGGTAAAGAATTAATTTAAACCATATAATATTATTGCCTAAAATACAGTTTACTTTGAAGCATTGACATCTGGTTTTTATGCAGTTTAAAAATTGTAGTGTAAACAAAAAGAAAAAATGAAAAAAATCATACTGTGGTCATTTAATTTCCCTTTTGCATAATATAATACAAACACGTATGTTTTCACGACTTTTTTTTGGCAAACATCATGTTTAGGGATTATGCTATATATATTCCATCTCATGCATTCTTTTGTCTTGAACATCTGAGTTTTGATTTTTATTTGCATTTACTTTTTTTTTTTTTTGCTTTGTGAATAAAGCTGCAGTAAGCATCCTCTGTATAATTTTTTTTTCTCTGTTTTAGGATTACTTCCTTAGGATAGATTACCAGAAGTGGAATTACTGGGTCAGAGGGTATGAACTTAAGAACTTTTTTCTTTTTTTTAAATAAAAGATTTTGTTTATTTGCTGTCCAGTTGATTTATAGTCACTGTAGAAAAATGAAAATCAGAATGATTATACTTGTTGCCTATCAGAACACTGTGTCTGAACGTAAGATTCTGCAGTCAGAGTATGGGAAGTTTTCAGGGTAAAAAAATCTTTATATACCTGATTCGCTTCTTTATTTCCTGAACTTGACTGAGCAGTGAATATGCTTTCTTCTGCACTTTTTGTAATACACTAATATTTTTTGGAAGTGTTACATAGAATATAGTTTATGAACAACTGATGTAACATTTAAAATTGTTTCATTGGTCAAAGAACTAAATTAAACTATGTAGTTTAGGGCTAAGAATTATTAAAAGGATATTAAAATAAAGCTGTTTATTATATGATTTTGGGGGAAGCCAGAACTTTTACAATTTAAACTTTCTATATTGATTACTAAGAACATGTTAATACCTTGTGAGCATCAAATATCTTTTGTAGTCTCTAATGATAATTAGAATATAGACACATAACCTGAAAGTACAAACCTTGTTTCTGCCTCTCATTTTCCCTGCAGAATGTG
This sequence comes from Heterocephalus glaber, assembly GCF_000247695.1. The sequence continues at coordinate 3,873,191 of NW_004624858.1, read as the reverse complement.
AAACCCTTTGCATCTTCTGATAGTCTGGCCAAGGTTCAGGAAGTGGCAAGCTGGCTTTTGGAAATGAATCAGGAATTGCTGTCTGTGGGCAGCAAAAGGCGACGGACAGGAGGCTCTCTGAGAGGTAACCCTTCCTCAAGCCAGGTGGATGAGGAGCAGATGAACCGTGTGGTGGAGGAGGAGCAGCAGCAACAGCCCCTGAGACAACAGGAGGAGGAGCACACTGCAAGGAATGGTGAAGTTGTTGGAGCAGAACCTAGATCTGGAGCCCAGAACGATTCCCAGCAAGGACAAGTGGAAGAAAACAATAATCGGTTTATTTCAGTGGATGAGGACTCCTCAGGAAACCAAGAAGAGCAGGAGGAAGATGAAGAACATGCTGGTGAACAAGATGAGGAGGATGAAGAAGAGGAGGAAATGGACCAGGAAAGTGATGATTTTGACCAATCTGACGACAGTAGCAGAGAGGATGAACATATACATAGTAACAGTGTCACAAACTCCAGTAGTACTGTGGACCTGCCCATTCACCAGCTCTCCTCCCCATTCTATACAAAGACAACAAAAGTGAGTATATGCAGTCTGCTGGTAACTTGAGACACTTCACATCTCTGTTTCAATGCAGTGAAATTTTCCTCGTAGTCTTTGGATTATACTAATTAATATTCACTTGTAAAGTAATAAAATGAACTATTTTTTTGCTTTACAGAAGGTATTAGAAAGTATTACAAATAATATATATATATATCATATTTTAAAAATACTGGTGATGGAACAGTCTTATTACAAATAGAGGAATTCTTGATAATTGTAAATATAAGACATTTCTATAGACATTATCCTAAGCTACAAGTTTTTTCAAGTTTTATAAAAAAAGTAGGCATGAGATCATTTTAAATGTCCCATTTAGAATTGGTAATATTGAATTAGCCTTCCACAGTTTTACTGGCATAATTTCCAAATTTTATTTTTGGGAAGTTTGTTAAACCTTGTGGACAGCTAGATTTATTTATACATCATTCCTTAATGTTGTGTTTACATATGATATTAAAAAATTAGGTTCTTCCTCGCATTGGTTTATTATGTAAAAGCACGTTGAAAACTGTCAAAACTCTGAGAACAAATTTTCCCCCGATCACTAACAGTTTGTTTTTATGGGATGTTAGAAATTCCAGACTCTCCTAATGTTAAGTTGGTGATAATGGTAGCAAAGACTTAGTGTTTATTAAGCACATTCAGTGTGCAAAGACCTGTGATGATAAGGAAACTGAGGTTTCGGAGAGGTCAGCTGCTTCACCCTAACCAAATCATACTGCAAGTGACAAGAGGTTTTACCCTTATGTGCCAGTATAAAAACCCTTTTTCTTTCCATGTGTTATGCTGCCCCCTGTGGTAGAATTTGATATACAATACTAAACAAGATGTTCACAGCTCCTCGTCCTGAGGTTCTCGACTCTGAGGTATGATGGCACTCTAGTACTGTACTGTGTGTGACATTTGAAATAGTCAGATCTACCCTTTAAAGAATAGTGAGTGCCCAGTTAACTACTTTTCTTTGTAGTACTTAACAAAACATTGTTGAAGATATGAGACTCCAAGGATAAAGTAACAGGAAGAAGTGACAACATAAAACAGTGACAGAAGTCACTTTCCAGAACCCATCAGACATGCTTCTTAACCAGAGGTTGTTTGCTGGCTATTTCTCTGAGTTTCACAAGTCTTCTTGCAAATTCTAGAATCCTGTTGCTTCTGTAGATAAGAATGTCTCTTCAATTTTAACTTTGTCAGCAACCTTATATTTCTACAAAATGTTGCTTTCTGAAGAGATAATCAACTCATGTTGAAGAATCTTTGACAGATTATCAGCTTATTTTCTTTCTAAAAAATGTTTTACCAAATAATTGTCTACTGATACGAAAAGCAAATAACATTATCATAAGGTCAGATCAGGTATCCTCCTAATCTTTTCATGAAAAGAGACTTGTTTGGGAACTAATTCTGAGCTTCCATATTTATCCTAGTGCTTTCCTTCTTGGAACTTCATTCTTTACCTAAGATTTACCTGTTTTTCCCCACATACTAATTGTTACATTCCTCCCAGTAACTAGACAGTTTTTATCCATTTGCCTCAAATAAGAAAGGAATGGTTATTGGAACAGGTATTCAAAGTATAGTGTGCCACGTATGTTGGAGCCTAGAAACCTGCGACCCTTCTTGTCTGTAGGCTCTAAACAAGAGAGGAATCAGGTACAAGAATCACAGCCAATCAGAGGATCAAAATTAGTTTTGTTTTGGGTCTGCCATCCTCCCACCACCCTCTAGAACCAGAGCTCCTGGGAAACTTTGTAGGATAATGGGGGAACATCTGAAAGTCCTATGCTGTTGTAGAGCTCTAAAGAATGATGGCCTGAGTAGTGTCCTTGACCTAGTATACTTGCAAGAGAAAGAACTGTTAATTCACATTCTGTTAGGCATAGACGTGTCCAAAGAGCAAAAAATGCTACTTAAAGCTGTTATCCTGAACAACATCCACCCTAAATAGCCATGTCTTGCCTTTGTGAAGGAGGGAAAACTGGAGACATTGACTCAGTTGAGTTTAAGTGTTTGTAAAACTGTGGGGAGGACGGTGGGAGTGGGGAAAGGAGCATTGTGGATGCGACGCATTGTCCCTTGTCATTGTAGAGTGGTGGCTCTTCAGGTCTGAACTTGAGTTCTCATTGCCACTTACTGTTTGACCATAAATCTATAATCTCATTGAATCTGTCTTGCCATCTATAAATGCCTGTGTTTTTGTGAGGATTAAGTGAAGTAAAATATGTACAAGTATGTGCCTGGGAAACTCACGTAGTTAATAAATACAGGCATATGACCTCATTTTGTCTACTTGTCTCCTACCTCTTCAACCCTAATCCCACAAAATATGCTCTCCTCTACAGCAGATAGCAGTCTGTATTTTTCATGACCTTTAGAGTTCAGTTATCACCCTCTAGTGGAAAAAAAATTAAGTAGAAAAAGAAAGAAATATTTTTGGGGGATAGATTTGGTATTGAACCCGTGACCTTCACACTGAGCTACCTCCCCCGCCAAAATGTTAAAGACATACCGAAGCAGGAGAATTGTAAGTTTGAGCTCAGCTTAGGCAATTTATTCTTTTTTTTGAGACAGGGTCTCACTGTGAAGTTCAGGCTGCCTTGAACTCACAGCGATCCTCCTGCCTCAGCCTCTTGAGTACTAGGATTACAGTCATGAGCCACCATGCCCGGCTTAGCTTAGGCAATTTAGAAAAATACTTTTAAAAAGTATATACAGGAGGTTAGGGCCAGGGATTTAGCTCAGTGGTTCCGCTGCCTGCCTCGCAAGTGCAAGGTCCCAAGTTCTATCCCCCATATCAAAAAAAAAAGTATATACAGAAGGTTAAGGAACCTGCTATAATAAGTTGGGGCTATGTTCAATATAAATAAAAATGTGACAAATTTTCAAGCAGATGGTACTCACAGATTTTCTCGGTTGATAGGTAATGTACCATTTTCTTTCATTAGTATTTAATTTCTTTAAACTTTTTCTAATCTTTAGAACTTTTATATATTTAAGTGATTTGGTCGCCAAGATGAATTTTAGCTTGTAATAAATTTCTAATTGTTATTAGTACAGTTTTTAAAATGCTTAATTAATATTATTTTAAACCATAATAGCTCTGTTGGTCATGTTTAAATTTGCCTGATACAGTGCAAGTAATTAAAGATTATTTTAATTATGATTTTTCATTATAAAGAATATTCTTCCTACAGAATGGAGAATTTTAAAACTTGATGTACTTTATATAGATGACAAAATTCTCTGGAATATCCCTGAAGTATTTCAGATAGATTCTTACATGTGTGTACAATTATAATGGCCTAATCTTTTTCAGTGTTGTTTTTGTTGGTGGTAGCGAAGATGGAATGAAGGAAGAGTATAAAGGGGTATATCATGATGGGTTTCATTTTTTAATTTGGTGAATAACTTCAGTGATATTTCTCAGGCTCACATGTTTTGCTTCAGCTTTCAATTCTGGCTATCTGTTGGACATCACCTGAGTGGTCCACTGAAAACTAAAATCACTATTTCTTTCCCTAAGCCAATCTTTAAATTTTTCTCCCAGATTTTTCTTATCTTTGTTAGTATCCATGGTTTGACTTTTTCTTATTATCTTGAATACTTAATGTGCCTTCCTCTGAAGCACTTGCAAGATGAAAATTGGAGGGTCACTTTTAAAATGTTAACTACTTGTACGAGGCTACAATGCCATGTTCTTGACAGTGAGCTAACAATATGAGTGACTGGATTATTTTTAAATGAATTTTTAGGTTTGTATAGATCAATAATTTCAGAACAAATACCTGATGCCCCATTTCCCACTGATAAAGCCAATCCTATATGGACTTTTGAAGTCTTCCAAAATCTTACCATAGTTTCTCTACCCAGTTTTCTCTTTATTTGCTTTGGATGACACCCCACCCCCACCCTACCAGCAAGCCAGATCCTTTAAAACCCAGCCCAAATCACATCTTTACATTGATACTTGATCATCACCCAGAATCCATAGTTTCCATTAGGTTTCTCTGATGGGTTAGGGTATGAATCTATCATTGTAATATTCTATGGAATAGTTTCACTGTCCTAAAAAACATCCTTGGAGTTCTCCCTTTCATTCCTCTCGACCCCAACCCCTAGCAACCACTGATCATTTTACATTTAACTGTTTCCATAATACTCCTTTTACTAGAATGTCAGATAATTGCAATCATATATAGCTTTTTCACATTGGCTTCTTTCACTTAGTAATATGCATTTGAGTTTCATGGCTTGATAGCACATTTCCTTTTAGTACTGAGTAATATTTCATTGCCTGGATGTACCATACTTTGTCCACTCATTTACTGAAGGACATCTTGATTGCTTCCATATCTTGTCAGTTATGAACAAAGCCAATGTGAATATCCTGTACGGAATTTTGTGTAAACATAAGTTTTTAACTTCTTAGGGTAAATGAGAAGGAGTGCGATTGCTGTATTGTCTGGTAATAGTATCTTTATTGTTGTAAGAACCTGCCCAACTGTTTTCCAGTGGCTGTATGAGTTTTACATTTCTGCTGGCAGTGAACTAGAGTTTCTGTTGCTCCACATCCTCACTAGTGTTTGGTGTTGTCAGTGTCTCAGATTTTGACTATTTTACTATGTATGTGGCGTCTTATTATTGTTTTTATTTGTAAATCTCTAATGGCATATGATGGGAAACAACATTTTGTATGCTTACTTGTCATGTAACAGTGAAGTGACTGTTCAGATCTTTTGCCCATTTTTAAATCAGGTTGTTTTCTTACTGTTGAATTTTAAGAGTTCCTTATATATTTTGGATGAATTTTTTTATCAGGTATCTCCTTTGCAAATATTTTCTCCCAGTTGTAGCTCATCTTATTCTATTGGTAATGTCTTTCCAAAGGCATACATTTTTAATTTTAGTGATGCCTGGCTCATCAATTGTTTCTTTCATGGAGAATGCCTTTGGTGTTATATCTAAAATGTTGACATCATACCCGAGGTCATGTAGATTTTTATCTACGGCATCTTCTAGAAGTGTTATAGTTTTTTTTTTGTTTTTAACTTCATATTTAGGTCTGTATTCCATTTTTAGTTAATTTTTCTAAAGGATATAAGCTCTGTATCTAGATTCTTAGATTCATTTCCCTGTCCCGTCCTGGCCTGTCCTTTCCTTTCAGGAAGTGGGTGGTGGTGATGGATGTCCAGTTATCCTAGCACAGTGGTGTGGAAGACTGTCTTTTCTCTATTATATTGGCTTTTTGTTCCTTTGTAAATATAGACTATATTTATCCTGGTCTCTTTCATGGCTCTTGATTCTGTTCCCTTTGTCTATATTTTTTAATGCCATGTTGTTGAGGTTGTTGTAGCTTTAATAGTAAGTCTTAGAGTTGGATTATGTTAGTCTTCAAACGTTCTTCTGTTTCACTGTTGTATTGATTATCCTAGGTCTTTTAAAGCCTTTCCATATGAACTTCAGGAACAGTTTTCTGATATTTATAAAATAAATGAAGAAAGAATACATTTTTTTTTTAAGAGTAAGAAAAGTTTATTGGGAGAAAGAAAGCTTCTGCCTAAGAGAGACAGAAGGGGAACCTGAAAGTGGGTTGCTCGCTCACCCCACTTTTCAAAGATGTTTTATACAGCAAAGCCATGTGGTGAGGTGGGACAAAACTATAAGACCCAATGGAAATTTACAAGGTGGGCATGAGGTGGGACAAAACCATGACCAAGCAATAAGATTGCAAGTACAGTCACCCAGGTAATATTGATCAAATGGGGAGCAAGTCACATAGCAAGCGTACAAGGATTTTCAGTAAGGGTAGGTCAGGGATATTTCCGGGAAGGCTGGGTTATGGGGAACCCCCCCCCCCCCCGCCCCCGTGATTGATACCTGTTTAGAATATCAATCACTGCTATTCATCCTACATAGGTGTGGTAGTTCCTCTCCTTTTACAATGCTGGCCTTCAGTGAATAAGTCTTCAGTGTCCTCCATGTTGGCTCCTTGTGGGCTGGCCCTGTCTAACTGCCTACAAGATAATTAATTAACTTACCTATCAGCAATATTCCCCCCTCTGAAGAAGTACCCCTAACTGCTGTGCTCTGAGGGCAAAGGGCGAAGACCGTTCTGGCTACTTCCAGCTGAGGAGGGTTGTAGTTGTGATCAGCAGTCAGTTACTCTATAGAGGGTCTATCTAAAGGCCTTGATAGGCACCAGGCATTGTCATCTTGGTAGCTGGAGGAGACAAAGCCAAAGAAACAGTTAAGAATACATGGGCCAAATTATAAGGTCAACAGGATTGCTATGAATATAGCCAACAAGTGTTTCCACTGGGAGGAATTAGTAATAGCCTCCCACAAAGAGGATAAGAAGGTTCAGGGGACTTCAGAATCCAACATAGAAATCATATTGTATAGTTTGGCAGTTATGAGCTGTTTACAAGGTCGATCTGGTGGATCCCAGAAAAAGTCTAGCACATTTGTCATTGGTTCCATTTGTATGACTGTTTGGAGTTTGGCAGCCTCTAGGCAAGAATAAACAAAACTTTTAAGAAATTAGAGCATGAAAAATCTAAGCATGAGCACACTAGAATGGACGGGCAGGTTGGGGAGAAAGTCACACTTAGAAATTGAAATAGTGATTTTCTTCTTGGTGGTATTAATGTAAATGGTATTATATTTCTCATTCCACATTCTATATGTTCATTTCTGGTATATAAGAAAGTAATTCAGTTTTGTATATTAACCTTGTATCCTATAACCTTTATATAATTGTTGAGTAGCTTTTGACGATTCTTTCTGGTTTTCTATATAGAGGTTTATGTCATCTTTGAACAAAGACAGTATTATTTCCTCTTTTTTAACTTGTGGTATCTTTTCTTCTTTTCTGTTGGTTATTACGTTAGCTATGACTTCTTGTATGATGTTGAAGGAACATCTTGGTCTTTTTCCTATCTTAATGGAACAGCTTTAGCTTTCTCATAAACTCAGTATTTTAACTGTAGGTGTTTTTTTATAGCCTTTGACATGTTGAAGAAGTTCCTCTCTCCTAATTCATTGAGAGTCCTTTTGCCTTTTATTCTTTTAAAATTTAAGACACACACATATATGTATATGTATGTATATGTGTGTGTGTGTGTGTGTGTGTATATATATATATATATATATGTATATATATAATTTGAAAGCCCTCTCATATTCCTTAGCTTATTTGTACATTACCCTCTACCCCAGGAAAATGTTCATTTGACTTTACTAAGTGTTCATGCTATCTTGGTACCTTCGTTTAAGCTTTGTCCAAGTCTTCCTCACTTTACAGCCTCTCGATTATTTCTGTCTCTTTAAGATCCATTTTCACAAAATTCTGTACCTGGATTAGCTTTTGTTTGTAGTGTAGTGTAGAGGTTCGGTACAGTCTGCCTGCAGTGTGCAGTCATGTGTTGTTTAACAGCAGAGATATGTTCTGAAAAATGGAAGATCTTTACCAAATCCTCCTATGGTTTCTCAGGTTTTAACCTGGAAATTGTAATAGTACAGCAAGTGAATGACAAAGCTGGCAGTAAAATTTATATCTTTATTATACATCAGTTCCCTTTCCCCAAAGACCTCCCAAATATAAGCAATAAATAATATATTTTTAAAACCTATAAGAAGTTTAGGTACATTTTAAAATTAATGTTTCACCAACTTAAATAAATTTTAAAATCATTTCATCCATTATTGCAGTTTTCCAATTCTTATTGAGATTCTTTTCTGCTTATAGATCTTTCACTTGACTCTTGTCCTAAAATCTCAATCTTTGACTTCTCTTCTGCAGGACACATTTTCATATATTTAATCTGCTTTGGTTGCTGTAATTAATCTCTGTTATTTATGAATTAATATGATAGAGAAAAAACCAAGTTGGGATGAATTACAAAAGTAGAACACAGAGAAGAAATATGATTAGGGACTTCAGATGTATTTACATACTAGTTTGTAGACATAATGTTCCTTTGTTTCTTCTTTGAATCTTGCCTTTCATTTATTATTATTTAATTCTTAATTGAGAAATACTATTTTCTTTCATTTAGTACAGGGATATTTATATATATATATATATATATTTTTTTTTTCTTTTCTTTTCTTTTTGGTATGGGGGATCGAACTTGGGTCCTTGCGCCTGCAAGTGGTGGAACCACTGAGCTAAATCCCAGGCCCCAGTGTTGGGAATTTTTAAATGGAAAAATACTTCAAAAACATTTCAGAATTTGTGTTTTTACTGGATACTTTAAATATGGATAATAATTCAAAAGAAAACATGACAGTGTGAAAGCATTAAAGAAATAAAATACAGTCAAACCTTGGTACTAAACTGCTTCAAAACTAGTGGACTTTGGTACTCGAGGCATTTTGATACAAAAATTTTGCCCTAGAACTTATCATTTGGCACTCAGTGCACAAGTTAGAACATGGCTTTGCTGACTGCCTGGTGACTCACTCCCCTCTCCAAGCAAGACAATTTGTTTGATACTTGTTTTTGGTATTTATTGTGCCTCCCAGAACCAATTGACAGGGTTCCGAGGTACCATTGTACTTAGGTTTTTGTGGAATTGTATATTGATATATTTAGCATACTAGTAAGTTTGAGAAAGCATTATTGTTTTGCTATGAAACATCATATATGAGCATTTAATTAAGAATTTTATGTTTCTCCACTGAACACTAGAGGGCCATATAGCACCTTATTGCTAGTGATAGAACTGCTTTCCATGTACTTAAAATATTTAGTATGTGCTTGTCTCTCGTACTTTGTGTTCTAGTTCATCATTTCTTGCCCAGTATCTGGCATAAATATTTGGCATAGAAATGAGCATTGTCATAATGTGGAATACCTTGATTTTTGTTAACTGGGATATTTCCATTTTGCTATTTAGTAACAACAAAAAGTGATGATAGAATGGATCTTGGGATAAATGTACACATGCATGCTAGCTTACTGTGCTTTGGGAATGTAAGTATGGTGTTTGAAATTTTCTCAAGGGCTTATTCATAAATGCACGAAATGAAAGGCCTCCCTCTGTTAGTTTCTCCAAGTTCCCTTAGCATATATGTGAGGAAAAAAATGACCTATATCCAGAGAGTCTGTGTTTCTTGCCCAGATTCTCTGTTAACATAGAAGAGAACTTTATGGGGCTTAAGCACACAATCATCCTAAAGTAAAGAATATTTAAATAGTTGAGTCTTCCTCAATTTCTTTTATTTTCTTGGAGTAAGAAATCAGAACTCCTATATAACATATGAGCCTTAACTAGGTAGTATGAATGTATGAAGAGGATCATGAACAGCCAGTAAGACTGTTCAGGTCCTTATAAACTGTGTGAAGCATTGCCTTCCCTGAAAGATGTTAAATGTTCAGTTAAAAAACAAAAACTTCGTGCAGGCTGTACAAAACTGACAGAGCTCCATTCCACCTAAGGACTGCTATTTTGGTAACTTCTAGAGAGAGTTCAAAATCTAATTCAAACTCTGGTTAAAATTTTATTTCTTTCTTAGATATACTGTGCTGAAGATAGCACTTCTTATTATTAATTTTTGTATTATATTTTGAGGAGTAAGCAGGACATTGCTCATTAGCATTTATACTCCCCTTTTCTGAAAGAACATTAGTATGATGAACTCAGGGGAAGCACACTGTTTGCAAGCACAGTAGGTACCCAAGCCAGTGAGATACAGTCAGTTTTTCTTATGAATTTGATACATTGAATTTAGGTGTTGAAGTGCCAAGTGAATTGATCGTATTCAAAGGAAATGTGCATCCCAACTTCCACAGGGAATTTGTTGTGCTCTGTATGTAGGAGAACACATATAATAAAGTGAAAAAATATACATGAAAATCAGCACCAGGGGAACTCCTGGAACACACTGTGAGATAAAGGCTATGAGTAGAGGCAAAGAAGGAGTTATGAAGAGTTGGAATGTCTTAGTCACTTTCCCATTCCTGGGACACAGTACCAGACAACCACAACTTCAGGGAAGGGGAGGTTTATGTTGGCTCATGTTTCAGTCCATAGTCAGCCAGCCCCAAGGCAGGATGGCATGGCAGAAGGCATAGTGGGGGAGAAACTGCTTGGCTCATGGTGGTGGGGGAACAGAGTGGTGGGAGGACCGAGGAGGTATGCCCTTCCGAATCACGCCCACAATGACTCAGCCCTTCTGATCTTCTGAACCCACCTCCTAACAGCAAACCAGCTAAAATGCCCCTGTAATCCAGTCACCTTCCAAGTACATGAGGCTTTGGGGGCCATTTTAGGTCTAGATCATGACATGGGGGAAGATGGTAAATAGAATATAGGTTGGAGGACAGTGTGCCGAGTCCTCTCAGAGAAGAGTAAACATACCACAACACACACACAACCAAACACACCAACACAGTGCTCCTTTCCTAATACTATAAAAAGATTTTCATGTTGGGCTCATAAGTGATTCAGTAGATCATGTCCTCAGTAGCATATCTGTAACAAATGCATTAATGCTCATGGACTGGTGGCTAGAGGGCAATCTCTGAAGTCAGACTGGGGTTTCCAAATAGCTCTGTCACTTCACAGCATTTTGACCTTGTGCAAATTTTTAACTTGTCTTGTATTAACTTAAGAATGATAGTAGTGTCCACCACATAGTGTTACTGAGATGTGCCAATGACATAATGTATGCAAGGTACTCAGGATGGTAACTGGCAGGTAGTAAGTCCTTAATAGGTGTTAGCTATTAATATTCTTAAGGTTAGTTATTGTAATATTTCAAGTCTGTGCTAAAACTAACTTAGCCATCTAGATCAGGCTAGATGTCTTCCTATTGCAAAGTATTTTTAATTTTAAAGATATTCTTCTAGGTGGATTGAAACCATTACTTTGTTTTTTTTTTTTTTTTCTTTTCCTTTCTTGTTTTTTTTGGTACTGGGGATCGAACTTGGGTCCTTGTGCTTGCAAGGCAGGCGGTGAAACCACTGAGCTAAATCCCTGGCCCAAAACCATTACTTTGACTTGTATAAATTATTATGGCTTTCAGCATAGCGTTTAACTTTGATATTATAACTTTTGATAGTGCCAACTCTGAAGCACTTTTGGTCCTGACAGATATTTTTCTGTAATTTTTTGTTAATGCTGAGCCTAGAAGGAATTTGAAAAAGAACATTTTGGTACTCTTGGGGCTCTGTGTCACCACATGAAAATACTCAAAAGAAATGAAAATGCAAGTTCTGTTCCTTAATGGCACTTGAGTGTTCTGAAGCTGAGTAAGTGAACTCGAATAAATAGAAGACTCTCCTCGGCACATCTGTAGCAGTTCTAGTATTACTGCTTGGTATTACAGAAAATAGCTAACTTTTTTTACAGTAAAGAGACAATTATAAACAAATGAAGTAGTTTCAGGAAGGTTGAAATTATCTCCATTTAGTATACATTTTAGAGAACACATTTTGTAAATTATTAGGATGACTATTAACCGCATCTGGCACAGATTATTGACTTGGTTCCATCTCATAGTAAGTATTATTGTTAGGGGTGTTTCGCATGTTCAAATTCTAACCTCTCATATGAAATATGCACAGAGGAGTGAGGATTGTTTTCATGGATCACTAGGGTTAAAAATGAGTTGTAGATTTTTTTGACCCCTTTCCCTCCCCCCCAGAAAGAGCCTACTTATTCAAATGTGTCTGTCAGGTAGTATTTCCTGATGCAATTAAAGGTGACTTCTCTGCTTTTGAAACAGCAGTTGCTTTTAGGAAATACACTTTGAAAGTGTAAATGCTTTGATTTCCTATGTCTCTGCTTTGTTGTAGTTCTGTCTCTGACTATTGAAATCTAATGCAAATGAAGGCTGGAAATGTAAAGAAGGGACTGGGGAACTGGGGAAGTGCAAGTGTAACTCATGTGCTGTAGGTATTGCTTGTGTATGTCTGCATTATACATTTAATGTTCCAGAATGAGTTCTTGTACCTCACCATTAGGATGCCATCTTAAGGTTTAATGATTGAAAAATTTAAATATGCTGAGGTGTATCTGTAGTGTTTATCACCTACAATTAATTTCAGTTTGGGGGTTTATTTCCTGCTTATTTTATTCTATTAACCTGGTATAGAAAAGGTGATTATAACTTTAAGAAAGGGTTATTTATTATTCTCTACCTGTTAGATGTCAGTAATCTTTCATTTTATTTTTATTATATTTTATGCTTTTTTACTCCAAAGATAACAGAACAGAGATTGTAAACTAGTATCCCACCTAATATTTTTAAAAACTCATTTAAATTTGGTGTTGATATTTAAAACTTTCCAGAGCTTGAAATATGAGAATATGATATGAGAATATTGATTTTTTTTTTTCTTCAGAAGCAGGAATATCTGTCTTTCCTGGGCCTGTGCGCTTACATGGCAAAAATTAGTTGCTCCTTGTAAATGGGCTTGCCAGGTTTTAAACCTAATCTCTTTCCTCTTCTTCATTTTACCTGGTTGCTCATTTAAGTTTGTGTGAAATAGTCAAAAGCATGATTGTAGGAAATTTAAAAGTGAGTTAATTTTTTTCTTTGTCTTATGTCAAACTGATTTGGATATAAATTCAAGCCAAAGTATTTAACTTTTTTCTTTCCTCTTCCCTCCCCTCCCCTCTCCTCCTCTCCTCTTTTTTTGGGTACCGGAGATTGAACTTGTGACCTTGTGCTTGTGAGGCAGATGGCAGAACCACTGCGCTAAATCCCTGGTCCTAACTTTTTTCTTTTTGAGTTTTATTATACAAATATCAAGGTGAGAAATTATCACCAAAATTTTTGCTGCCCTCAAAATAACCATGCCAACTTTTCACTTTGGATTGCTGTTTGTCCTTCCCATTCTTGTTAGATTTGAGATTAGCATGCAACTGTGATGGCTGTCATAATACGCAAACCAGAGTTCCTGATTTCCTTGTTTTACGAGATGTTTCAGTTACCTATTGCCATGCAGCAAAGCACCCAGTAGTTTTGTCGATTGTAACAAGCTAAAATGGTTTTGTTTATCACTTCTTGTTACTGTAGGCTAGGAATGTGAGAAAAGTGGTATCACCTGGGCACTGCTAAGTCAGAGCTGTACAGTGTAGCTGTAGGTGAAAAAGCAGGGGTGTAGGACAGTGATGGCAAACCTTTTAGAGCTTTTCGTGATAACGGACAGCCAGCTGTGGCATGTGCGCCCTAGGTTTGCCACCACTGGTCTAGGACATTTGCAGGTTGACCAGGAATCTTTTCTCTCCATATAGTCTTCGACTTCTCCACATGTGATCTTTTTGCCTGGGATAGTTGAAACTTCTTGGCTTAGTGACCTCAGAGTAGTCAGATTGCTTAAACAGCACATCAGGACTACCACAAGAGTGTTTCAGCAAGCAAGGTGGAAACTGAATCTCTTTTTTCTTCTTTAGTGTTTGAAATAGAAAAATCTGGGCAGATTCTTAAGGAAGAGGACACGGTCTCTATCTCAAAATGGGAGAAGTGTCAGAGTCACACTGCAGGAATAACATGCAAGACAGGAGACATTGTGACTGGCTTTGAGAACAGTTTGCTATAGGATCTTTTAATACCTTTGCTTTTAACCACCCCCCCCGACATTGGAACTTCATTAAAAAAAAACAAGGCATATTAAAACAGATTCTCTCTATATGTAATATACAAATGCCTTTTATAATACTTTATTTCAGTTACCTAGAACTCAGTTATTGGGCAAAGTTTACATATCTGAAACAGAAATAAGCAACTCTCCAAACAACTAAGGCTAGGAAGTAACATAGATCACTTATAACTAGGTTAGGACTTAGCATTCTGTGGAGTAGGATGGATGTTTTGTTGCAAAAGATGAGCTTGTCAGCTGTATTCCCTTGGAAAAAAATGTAAGCCTTTCATCTATAAAGTGTAGGATAGTGAGACCTCGCAGTTTTGCCATGATGATTAAGTGAAGTAAAGCACTACTCAGAACTCCAACAGTGTTACTTCCCTCATGACTGTCCCAAACTGAAATAATACATGTATTTCCTAGGTCCTGTAACTGCAAACCTTCCTTTTTATTTTCTGTTTCTCTTGAGAGTCTTGAGGCCTGGCATCTCTAGACTGCTTCCTCTTTCTATCCCAAGATGTTTCAGTCATACTCAAGAATTATAGGGATTGAGTTTTGTTTTTAATCATTCCTAATAGCCATTTAGCCATTTAGTGTTTTACTTATTAAAAAGTATGACACTTTAGACTTGAGCCAAAAAAATTAATTTTGATGTTTATGAGAGTGTTTTGTTGAATGGGTAATTTTGAGAGGCCAGTGGTATTAACTGTCAGCACATCCAGGAATGAAATCCTTAAATGTTTTCTGTAGCATCATTCTATTCTTATTGTATGTATTTAAAGTAAATAATCTTATATTTAAATTCTTTGCTGAAGTACTTTCAATGGTAATAAACTGCACATACTTTCATAGCATATTAGTGAAAATTATGTGTCAAATTGTGGTATTATGTTTGCTTTGCTCCAAACAGTTGATTTTTATTTATAATTGCTTCAGAAACTCAGCAGTGTTGGTGTACAGTTCTCTCCCCCTTCTTTACCATATTTCTTTTTAAAATTGTCGTGGCTTTGCCAGATATTTTACATTTCTATAAATTTAGCTTGTTATTTTTCATAGGAGAAATCCTTATAATGTGTCAAATTGGTGAGCTTCTTGCATTGTAACTTAGTTTGGTTTTAAAATCCATATAACAAAACCATATACATTATTTATTGTTAACTGCGTTGATAACCCTTTTATAGTTACTAATGTTATGTCATTTATAACTCCCTGGTCTGCGATAGTCTTTGGAATTTTTACAGGAGAAATAAATGATTGATAAGTAATGTTTAATTTATTTCAAATGAAAAGTTGATGAGCTACTTAATGTTTAACTTCTGTTCATGAAAGTAGTATAAATGATGGACCTTAAAAACTGTAAGAAGTTTTTGTCTTTCTTACCCTTAAATAAATTTAGTTTTGAAAATTGTGGAAAATTAAGTCACTTTAAATCCCTCCATCATCACTTGATGTTTTTGCATGGCTAAAATACCTGCAACACCTATGTCATTTTTTTCATAGTTGACTTAAAGGTATAATGATAATAATCGTCAGCTAAATTCTTGCTGAGCAGATGTGTGAGGCCGGTTTACCAGCTGAGGTAACCCACCACGGGCGCAGGAGTTACACTGAATCATGAGGTAAATTATGTTATACTCATGGAAGACGTCATACTGGACATTTCTGAAATACAGAGTTTAATGCACGAGTTGGATTTTTGTTTTGGGTCAAGTATTATTTAAATGTCCAATGAAAGGATGTGGAAAATACAGTATCATCTAAAAGTGAACTAAAGGTCTCAGACACAAATATAGAATTAAAATCCAAAGCTTACTTATTAAAAGAAAGAAAAGGAGATTTGCTTTGTATGTCACTGTTTAGACCACTAAGGTAGGTAGGAAAGGAAAAGAAAAATATACAGATCATTGGAGTATAATGTGTAATCAGAAAAACACTGATGTTGTTTTTCTTGAATTTCATCTTTTAATCAGGCTTTAAAAAAAATCATTAATCTTGTAATTTTTTTCCAGTAGAAATATTTTCTTATACAACATAAACGTATTTCTATGACACTTGCATAAATGCCTGGTTTTAGAAGGCATACATAATGAAATCAAAGCATTGAATTTTATTTGGATGTATTTTGTGAGATTATAACTTTATTACAACTATACTGTAATAAAGGAATGCATACCAAATTGATAGTCCAACATGTTCCAGGAAGGCTGTATGTATACTTGGTACTGTTAGAGCTTTAATATGCTCTCTGGTTTTTTGTTTTTTCTTCCTACTGATGCTGGGGATCACCACACATCCTCAGACATACTCATCTCTACCACTGAGCTCTGTCCGCCCCAGCACCTTAATATGCCCTTAAAGCTGCAGCCATTCACACTCAGTCATCTGCTCCGGCCTTCTCATTGTAGGAACCTGAAGTCTGAGATGATTACCAGTTAAGTGATGGCGCTGAAATTACAATGTAAAATTCACCCAATATTATTTTTACACTGAAGAGTTTACCTAGGGTACCACCTCCAGGCAGCTAGGCTGAAAGAAAGTTGGCTGTGACAACAGTTTAGTCAAAGAACAGTAAAGTTGTAAGTAAATTAATAAATGGATAAGTGCTTTTTATAAAAATCTTGTAAATTCTGGTGTACTGTAGATTAGTTTTTGTCACCTTTAAACTGGTTTTTAGGATTTGTTTCAGTTGTTTTTTTGTATCTTTTAAATTATAACTTATTTTCACCCAATTTGTAAATAACTGGAAATTTCTGGCAGAATTTGAAACAGCCCAAATGTCCAGCAATGCTATCTTGATTATATAAATCAAAGCAGGTAGAATATTTAATGTACTCTGCATTTTTATTTGGAAAATGCTATTTTGCATGTATGCACATACATATGTGCAGTAGTTTTACTTTGTGAAAATCCAGTTACAATTTTTTAACACCTGTGTATATTGTATGTGCTGTTTCAAACCAAAACTAATTTTTCTTTAGTTAGAGCCTATCCTTGGTGCCCAGATAAAGAAAATTAGCAGCCAAGTACAATAAAATATTGTGATCCATTAAATGATTACATGATTATTATTTCTCAGTAATATTATAAGAAATTGTCATCTTAGTTTGTGAGTACTTTAAACATGTAGATATATTTTACAACTTTCAAGGAATCATTTAAAATAATTTTTAATTTCTATAAAGCATTCCTGTTCTTTTGACTCACCTTTATCCTTTTATGAATACTGAAAATTTTAAATGTATGCCACATAAATTTTTCTTTCATGCTAGGTCTAATTATATTTACTTTTTTACATTTGAAGTAATGATACATTGTTGAATTTCTTTTACAGTTATTACTAATATAAGCCTGAAAGTTCATTTATCATTGAGAATGTAATTTCTTGATTTTTGTATGATTGCTTTCCTTTTCATTTCATTTGCTGTTTTCATACATGAATTCCCTCCAAGGTGCATACTTTAACACTGTGGTATCTAAGGTACTAGGAAAGACTACAAACTGTCTCAGCACAGAAAATAATGTGCCCTACTCTGTATCCCTGAATTATTGAATATGCTTGATAATCCCACGTTCTCTATCAAAAAGATACTGATTTTGATTTTCATTACACTGTAGTACTGTCTTGATAGAATTTTTAACTTGTCATTTTGTTTCTACAAGGGTAAACCACATGTTTAAATTCACAGAATCAATGAACAACATTGAATTTAAATAGCACGTGTTAATAGCTTCCCTATCACAAGTTTTGAGGAGAGACTTTGAAAACTCTTGACATCAAATTGTTTGTGTTTAGAGCTGGTGTAGTTCTGTAGTCCTACCTCTTTGGAAGACAGAGGTAGGAAGATTGGTTGAATGCAGAAGTTCGTGGCCAGCCTGGGCACCCTAGTGAGAACTGTCTCCCAAAAGAAGGTCATACCTTCCACGTTAAAAGTTTTAGCTGGCTGATTTAGGAATACTGTAGTTTATGGAATGTCTTTGTGCTGTTCATGGGCTGTGCCCTTTTGTTAGTAGCCATTAAATCCTAGACTTCTGTGTGATAATGAATAAAAAAGAAGGTGGAAACTCAGAATAATTGCTGTGACTGTGTATTTTTTTGTTGTTATAAGAGAATTGGAGTGCTTGGATCTATAATCCAAGTGCCATAGTGGTGATACTTTGTTGCACGTAATATTTGGATATAATAGTTTTTGCCAATGTGAATTTTTAGATAAAAGAAAATCAGAAAGTGACAACTGCAAAATAAATTAACTTATCGAGAGACCTTCTGTGTACCATAAGTTCTCTATTATTGAACTCTTCCTGGATGATATTTGAGAACTGCAATCTTAAAATGTGAAGATGCCCCAGCTGAGATATTACAGCTTCATTTTTAGGTGAAAATTTTGATAGAATTAATAAAAATCTTTCTGAAACATGTAGATGCTATGTTTTAAAATATTCTATTCCCAGATTATTACAGATGAATTTTAGACTCTCTGCTTGCTTTCTTAGTGATTTTAGAAATTGACATGTGATCTATAAAACACTGTATGATTTTTTAGTCCTAATAATCGTATGAGTAGTAATCATAATGACAGCTGACAGTATTGAGCACTTATTGGGTATGTGGCATTATTCTGTGTGCTAACAGTACCTCATCCTCAGCACAGTCATGTGAGGTAGATACTGTATAGGTGAAGTGGAAGCACACAGGGATTGGGGTCATACTTACTTGGCAGGGCCAGGGTTATCGAAGGCATGTTCCTGCCCGCCATGCCATACTCTAGTATTTGTGGAGCTTGACTGTTTAAGAGTTTCAGTTGGGTGCCCGGGGATTTAGCTGAGTGGCACCGTGCCTGCCTTGTGGGCTCAAGGTCCTGAGTTCGATCCCTGGTACCCAAAAAATAAAAGAGTTTCAGTGGGGGAGTGGGGGAGAGGTTGGTAGTGGAGGTTATAATTAACAGCATGTATCTTAGCTATTTTTAAAAGTAGATTGACATTTAAGACTTTAATCTTTAGTATTAACAGTTGGAGTTCTTGTATACACTGTCTTTGATTTCCCTCAAAGACTAGGGTTTTCTGTGCTTGGTGTTTTACACCTTTCCATACCATTTGAAAACATAGCTTTAGAAGTACTGTTACTCAAGTCTTCTAAAAAAGATGAAATTTGTTGTACAGACATTTGTAAGATAGTAGTCACTTTGCATAGTCACAGAAATTGCCTCTTCTTTTTTTATTTAACAGAAGTATGTTGTAACAGACACTTGCATTTAGTGCTGGGTTTACTGGAGTTGTAATGCCCTCTGCTATCCAGTTGAGGGCAGCTGTTTACCAATTTAAAAAGGAGTTGCTTTAGAATGTCATCAGTTGGTGTCTAGTATAAAACACAACCTTCACTTTCACTCCTGCTTTCTCTTATAATTGTAAATGTGAAATTGGAAAGTTTTGTTTTATACTAATTTTAAATTCCTTAGAAACAAGGGAATGAAAACTATTGATGTTAATTTTAATTTTCCCAGTCCAAGTTCTTTACAATTCAAATCTCATTTCCCCCTTAGGAACAGATCTTTAGCTAGAGGTCTCTTTTAAGAGATTAGAGATCTGCCTTCTCTTTAAAATATCTACATGTAAATATATATGACCTTAAAGTTCTGTGAGATTCTTAAATTTAAAAATAAAAAAATTATGTTATCTTCATTAACCAAGGGATTAAGTGAAATTAAGGTTGTAGTCCATCATTTTTTCCCTTTGGCGTGGTATTGTGGATTTAACCCAGGACCTTCACACTCAACTTTTTATTCTTTATTTTGAGACAGGCTTTCACTAAGTTCCTGAGCTGCCTGGGTTGGTTGGGCTGGGACTTTTGGTCCTCCTGCCTCAGCCTGCCACACTGCTGTGTGTCCTCGAGCCTGGCTTGATTGTCTTTCTATGCCAATGAATGTTAAAAGTATAAAATGTAGTGATTTTATTTTTCAGCATTAGAGTATCATATAATTTAAATTATGTCTTCTTTGTGGTTCAGAAAGAGGAATTTGGAGGGAAGTTAATTAACTATTGGATTTAAAAGGTTATCATTGAAGGCTAGGATTATAGCTCAGTGGTGGAGTACTTTCCGAGCATGTGTGAGGCCCTGGATTCAATCCCTAGTAGTAAAATAGAGAGGAGGTGAGAGGGAGGAGAAAGGGTAAGACTTTTTTTGAGAGTAAAGAATCTCAGTCCATATAAAACTATATTGTAATATTATCAAAGTAGATAGTGATAGCTAGTAACTAGGAGGAGGATTATTCCTTGGCAGCTACTTTAGAAAAAGGAATTTTTAAATGAGAGATGATATGACTGAAGATTATATTATACAAACAAAAATATTAGTCTTATGTTAGGAAATAAAGTGAACATCAGAGGAAATTCTGAGACCACTTGTGAGGCTGGTGACGTTCTGATGAGTGAGAACAGGCCGGGGGTGGGTATAGACATGGTCATCTTAGGATCATCTCACTTTTCCTGTCTTGTAAATTTATAACTTCCTAGTATCCCCATGTTGTCTCCTCTCTCCTAACCCTAGATCTCTGAGGAGATTTTTTTGGTGATGGCAGTTCTGTTTTCATTTATTTTAAAATTTAAAATGTTTTTATTGCGGTTGAATATCTGTAACATAAAATTTAATATTAATCATATTTAAGCATGCAAGTCAGTGGCATTAAAAGCACTGATAGTGTTGGACAACTGTTACCACTTTGTGTACCCAGAAGTTTTTCATTTTTCTCTGAAACTCAGTACCAATTTGACACTGACTCCTTCGTTTGCTTTTCCCTGTTTCTTGGCAACCACTCTTCTATCTCTGAGTTTATTCTAAATAATCTCATTTAAGTGGAATTGTGAAGTATTTATCCTCTTTTCACTGAATTATTTCACTGAGCATGTCTTTGAGGTTGGTTTATTTGTGTTGCAGTGTGGTCAGTATTCCCTTCTTTGAAAAGGCTAAATTACGTTCCATACTGCACTTTGTTAATCAGTCAGTGTTCATTTAGGTTGCTTTCATCTTCTGGTTGTTGTAAATAATGCTGTTGAAACATGGGTGTACAGCTATCCCCTGCAGGAAATAAAGTCCATGCTTTAATTCTTTTGGGTATATTGTATATCTAAAAGAGCTGCTGTATCATACGATAATTCAGTGTTTAACTTGAGGATCGAACTCAGTACCTTGCATTCCCAAGGCAGGCGAGGCACCACTGAGCATAAATCCCCAGCCCTCAATGTTTTAACTTTTTTGAGGAGCTGTCATACTGCTGCATTCATTTTACATTCACACCAGTAATGCACAGGCTTTCAATTTCCCATATCCTTTCCAGCACTTGTTTTTTTGGGGGGGGTGGGGAGTCTTTTCTTCTTCTTTCTTCTTTTTTTAAAGGAATAGCCATCCTAATGAATATGAAGTCTTACCTCATTGTGGTTTTGATTTGCATTTCCCTAATAATTAGTGACATTGAACATCTTCTTGTGTGCTTACTGACCATGTGTACGTCTTCTTTGGAAAAACTGACTTTTGTATCACTAAAAATATCACCTTGGCAAATGATTTTGCACTTCTGTGTTTGAAATTGTGGCCTGAAAAAAACGTTTACTTTTTTGGTAATGGGGATTGAGCTCAGGACCTTTTGCTTGTCAGGCAGGCACCACACTGCTGAGCTACATCCCCAGCCCAGAAAAAGTTTACTCTTAAGATCATGGCATCAGGGGGATTGAGAATATTTCTTGTATGTAAATTGTCTTCTCTGTAGCCCACTTTATAGTAAGGTAGATCTTTCCAAAGTTTAAAAAAAAAAAAAGGAATTAAGACAAAAGCTGTTGGAAGGAGAGATCAGCTATTGGAAGAAAAAAATGGAAGAGTAGATCAAACTAGTTAACTAAACATTGTGAAAGTCCACATTTATTTTCTAATGTCCTGTTGATTTTCACATCAAGGTTTTTTTCCTGTCTTTAACAATCTAATTCATGAACTTTAACTATAGAAGGTAGTATAAAAATTAACACTTGTGTAAGCGGTTATTTTAGGGAAGTATTTGAAGTAATGTGAGAAAAATGTGTTTAGGGCCACTTTGAGGTGAGCCTTTACCTCCACATTTTGTCATTGGTATTGGCAAACTATTGAAAGTCCTTGAGTAGTCAGTTATACCCCAGATTGCTTCTCTGTGTTTTAGGAAAGTTTATCTATGTTGTGTTGTAGAATTTGAGCACCAGGGATTTGCAGTGGGCTCGTTAGTTATTACCCACTTTACTGTAGAGTTATGCTGTATGATACTTCAGTGGTAAAGCAATGCTTGTATGAAGGCAGAACCATAAGACCTTATCTTCTAGTGACATAAGCTTAGTTTAGTAAGCACATTCTGTGATTCTTCTAACACTGCGTTATTCAGAGCATATTCCTGTCAGTGAGTGACAAAAGACTTTATTACTTGCCATCACAGACAACTTTATAGACAGCTTTTTGTGTATATCTTTAATCAGTCACATGACTGTCAATATTTTCAAGCAAAATCTATGAAATTACAGATTGAACTGCAATCAACAAAGTTTCTAGTAGGAAGAGTAATATGAGTGGTTATTAATAGAGACAGCTAGAGTGTGTTTACTGTCTTAATGAGTGCAAGATAAGGAACAGTATGTTAGAGCACCATCAAGATGAACACTTGAAAATAATGCTCACTTTAATATAGTTAAGGTAGAACAGATAAATATGTATTTTTTAGTATGCATAAACACTCAAATTTGACAATTAAAGTATTCCTAAAATATTAACTTAATATTTTGTTAATATTGTTGACTTAATAATATATACAAGAGATGATACAATGTTAAGTGTTTTATTTTGGCTTTGGTAAAGAAACGTAGTTACTTTCACTTTCTGGGGAGCACCTAGGTTAATCAGTTGGAGAAATATTAAAAGGGACTCTACAGCTCAGCCCTGCTTTGGTCACATTCGCTTTACTGACTGCATGGGAGGTTCACCAGCTGTTTGACTGGCAGGAGCAGGAGCTTTCACTTCAGTAGTTTATAATTCCTGGCTATTCTAGGATAGTTTGCACTTCACCAAGCCTCAGACAGGTCAGGACATTTGGTAGGAGAAGGTTGAAAGACAAAAGCAGCAGGCCTTGGGTTCTCAGCCTTTTAAAAGTATCATTTAAAAATGTGTATATATATTTAATTTGGTGGGTAGAGTTTTTAGTAATGTGCCTATATTACATGTAGAAAGTATTCATCAACCAAGAGGAGTTTTAAAATGTCAAAACCGGGAAAAGCTACTCTAAACCATGGCTTGGTTCCTGTTGATCTTAAAAGTGCAAAAGAGCCTCTACCACATCAAACTGTGATGAAGATATTTAGCATTAGCATCATTGCCCAAGGCCTCCCCTTTTGTCGAAGACGGGTAAGTTTTACACATTTAATAAATATGAATGTTTATTTAAATGATGTACTTCTGCCTTCTTTACTGAAGAAATGCTTCAAATTTCAATTTGTAACCAAATAATGCATTGTATAGCGGCCAGTGAAAACTTATACAATAACAATACCTTTACAATATGATATGGAGCCTAGAGGGCAGGATTACCTACTTAGTGTGCCTTTTTATCTCCTTTTTTCATGAGGTTAGAATCTTACAAACTTACTTAAAATTGGTAAATGTGAAAAAGAAACATTTTGAAATAATGCTAACAATATTAAAGCCCTGAATTTGTAGCTGTGATTTTTTTAATAAAAAGTAAAAAGCTGGTGATACTCTTCTTGAACATGGAAATATAGAATTTAACTCGGTTAAAGAGTATTCTTAGGCTTATTTAATTTAGCCCTTTACAGTGGATTGTTTTCAAAGTACTCTCTTAAATTAAAACTTAATAGAGACATTACTTTTTGCTGTTATATAAAACAAAAATAGCATGTTAACAATTGTGTGGCAGTTACGATACAGTTATATATAGATAATCCTGAAGAAACATTTTGTAGAACTTTCGCTAATATATAATCAAATTATGGTCTATTGGATGTTCTTCAGGATGACATTTTTTCTCTCCCATCAAATTTTGAAGCTGTATTAGCAATTTATTGTATTTTGTAAACTACTTTGTATTCCCATTTTGGTTATTTACTAGAGTGATATATTTTTAGACCTAAAATATGTTTATGGCATGAGCACATGAAGCCAACACACACACACACACACACACACACACACACACACACACCCATTTCTTTGAAATGAAATGAGTGTTTGTGTAATCCATGCTGTTAGTGTCCTTTTTTTTTTTTTTTTTTAACTAAAAGGGAAACATTTTGTTAACAAGTAGTCTAAACCCTAACAATGGAAAAATATTTTTTCCTCCTTATAAAGAGATTCTTCTTTGTATTGGAACTTACATAGCCTTTGTAAAAATACATTTTTAATTAGTTCAAGTTGGCAGCCATGTTGGAAAGCATTTGAGTGTAGTTAAAATGTAATGTAGTTTAAACATTGAAAATAAAGCTCAAATATCCCTACTACTCTCTTGTTTCTTTCTTCTTTACTGTCTTCAAGAAAGTGTTTCTTCTTTTTTGTCTTCTTTAGCCTGTCATATTATAGCTTCTGCTGAATGAGGTCATTACTCTGATTTAAGCATTTTATGCATATGCCTGTAGTTTCTTTGAAATCATTAATAAACTAATTTATTATTTTAGTACAGCTATAAAAGAAAATACCAATACGGCAAACTTAAAAAATGAAGGAAAATAAGTATGAAATTCTGTTAAAATATAAACAACAAAGTTACTTTTGTACTCTTGTTAAATATTTCCAGTAAACTTCAGTACAGTATATGGGAGATTAATTCTTTATGTCACAGTGCATATTTCCTACCTGCCTTCTAACATACACATTAAATTTAAAAGACATAGAAGATGATTACTTAAGAAAAATTAATAGAGAACCTCAGATCATTCCCTGAGAGCTTTGTAAGGTCACTATTCAATTTGACTTTTCTAGGTTATTGTGTTACATTAAATTGTAGCCTTGTAGTTGTATAACAGAATAGAACTAAAAGTGAATAGAAAATCCATACTAGAAAACAGAAGTTTTTAAAATTTAAAAAGCAGAACACATTCATTTTTTTTCCCTGCCAATCTGTCAATAGTTTGTTCTCGTAACTCATTGACTTTACTAGAAATGTTAGAGGGATTGCAAAACTGTATCCTCCCTCCGTTTTACAACTAGTATTTAGGTAGCTTTACAAAGTTCTTTTTGCTACTTAATTGATTCACACTTTTTTGTTATTTATTTATTTATTTATTTATTTAGGTACCGGGGGTTGAACTTTTTTGTTAATCTTTGTTACTAACTTTCCTTTAGTAAAGTTTACGACAGACATTTTAAAATATATTTTTATCAAATGTTTAAAAAAGACTTTGAGGGCCGGGGATTTAGCTCAGTGGTTTTGCCGCCTGCTGTGCAAGCACAAGGACCCTAGTTCGATCCCCGGTACCAAAAAAAAAAAAAAAAGACTTTGATGTCCACATAATCATATTTGTGCCTGGCATCTTACATAGATTTATATTAGATATGTTCAGCTCCTTTAAAATAATGTAAAAATGGAAATCCTTTAAAATAATAATCATAACTAATCTCTTCAAAAATTTCAGAAAATTTGTTTATCTTATGAAGTATAATGTTACTACTGGTAATCCAATGTATTATTATATAAATTTTTCTCAGATATCATCTGAAATATGTAAACTTTGTATTGAATATAACAACAGTAAATAAATAGAAATTTGGCTATTAATCATTACCTTTAAGTGAAAATGTTAGTGTTGAGGTCCTCATACTTTATTCATGTATGTTCAGTCTTCTCTGATCATAAATACCAATTGGAATCCTTGTTAAAAGGAAGTCCTACAGGTAATTATTACCTCTGAGTAAATTTGGGAATGTAAGTTTAACTAAGAAGGTCAAAAAGCCCTGATCTTTACAGGAAGAGAAATTTTACAGGATTATTTAACCTGTATCTATAATTGACAAGTCATTTTTCCTTTGACTTGGAATACCTTTAGTGATGTTAATACTGCTTCTTAAATCTTAAGGTGCATTATTTTTCCACATTTTAAACCTACCTGAAATAATGGTAAGTGTTGAATAAACATCATGCCTTCAGGCAGCATGTTTTCTTTTTAGTGATAAAAGGATGATACAGCTTGTATTTGGTAATAGTGTGTTGATAGAAAAATCACTTTTAGTGCTTAAATATCCCTTCTTCTCTCATTAGGTTTTAGTTTGGAGCACTTTCAAGCATTTAAAATGTTCATTCATACCCCCAACTCCCACCACCACCACCACCACTGGGGATTGAACCCAGGGCTTTGCACTGAGCTATATCCCCGACTCAGTTTTAGTGTTTTATTTTGAGACTAGGTCTCACTAATTTGCCCCGGCTAGGCTCAGTCTTGTGATGTTCCTGCCTACAGCTTTCCAGAGTGCTGGAATTATAGGCCATTGCCACCAGACCTGACTTTTAGAATATTCCCTTAAAGATACTGCTTCGGTGGAAACCTCCAAGTGGCACATGATTGTTGATTTGATAGGACTTTTTACCATATCGGGTTGACTGTGTAAGTTTATAGACAAATACTGCTTTTAGAATGCCTCATGTATTCTTGGGTGTATGGAGCACAGGCATCAGCAGCACGAAGGCTGAGAACAGGGCACCGTTTTGATGGGAAGGACAGGGTGTGGTTGTGGGACAAGGACTTGTGTATCTGAAACCCAGGAACTCTGGCAGTAGAGAAATACATAACTGGGATTTCTCCTAGTTGAAAATAGTTTTGTAATGATTATGTTCTTTATCAAGTTCTTGTCTAAATATCACATTTAAACTTATTTTCCTTAAAATAAAATGAAAAGAAGGGGCTGGGGATTTAGCTCAGTGGTTTCACTGCCTGCTGCGCAAGTGCAAGGACCCGAGTTTAATCCCCTGGTACCAAAAAAAAAAAGAAAAGAAAAGAATATTTGTGTGTCATTTGAAAAGATGTCAATATCATTTCTATGTATTGCCATAATTTGGAGATATCTTAGAATCGGGTGCACAAACCTTTTCTGCAAAGGGCCAGTAAAGTGTTCAGGTTCTGTGGACCATGTAAGTTCGGTTAAAACCGCCCATCTCACACAGCCGTAGACTGTACTTAAATGAATGAGCATGACTGTGTTTTAGTAAAACTTTGTTTACAAAAACATCGAAAATAGTTTTTTATTATTATAACAACACTACAGTAAATCTTTAGCATATAACTATTTGTTTATAGGTTTCAGCTTATGGTAAATTTTTACAATGGGAATACTGAAGCTTTTAAGTCGTTCATTCCTTTGAAAATCATACTTTTCTCAAATTCTTTAGTAGTAGTGATGTGATGAAGAATTTTGTGTTCCTAATCACTGTAATCTTAACATACTGCTTTTTATTCTCTTTTAAATGTGTATTAGCTTAGTAATCCTATTAATGATTGCTGTAATTTAAAAAGAACTTAGCATGTATTGTAACCAGTGTTCCAACATTTAAAAAATTAACTAATTTAATCATTGAAATACTGTAAGTGTGTTGTCTCCATTTAGTAGATAAGAAAACCAAGGCTCAAATAGTAAGTTAATTCTCCCAGTTTTTTTGGTAAATAGCAAAGTTGACATTTAATCTGTAGGTACTACAAGTACTAGCGATTCTTTCTGTTTGTTTTGTGACTTGTGTACAATTTTTCTTATGAACTTAACAGTTTTCAACTGCTACTTTTAATTACTTCACTTTGGAGAGTAGGCATAGGAGCCTGTCACTGTCTACAGAGACAGTGTGAGGAAATACATTATTTGAATGAGGAAATACATTAAAAGTTTCAAACAGTTAATCTGCAAATAATTTTTGTATACAGTGTATTTATAAATTTAGAATTTTTTGCACAAACTCAAGATTTTTCACTTAAAAAGTTATCCTATAGAGTATGTAATGATATTAATCATAAAAAACTAGAAATGTTTTTATTATTATTTTATTATTATTATTTTATTATTTTTTGTCTTTTTGTAAGCTGAGGGATGATACCTCCGGGCTTATGTTTGGCAAAGAACAATCAAGAACAGGATGGCTAACGGGTTATCTTCAAAATATAGTGCAGTACCATTTTTGTCTGTTCATTCAATAAGGGCAACAAAAACAACATAGGGTCTCTCTTAGCAGTACTATGTTGGGTTCAAGTTTCTCTTCATTGTTGAGTTATTGGTAATAGACAAGCCCATATAAAATTTTAATTTTGTCAGACATACCTTATTTGTTGCTTTTGTGTATATAATTTTCACATAGTTCAAGTTATGTATAATTTTAATTTATTAATGCTCCTTAACTTACTGACCAATCTATTATAGAATGTTTCAAGATCTGCCAGAATTATCAGTTATATTGCTTTCATTTCAGAAAGGAACATCTTCAATTATTTATTTTACAATAAAATTTTCATCTGTATAAAGATTTTTTGTGTACCCAAAATGCAGACCATTGAAAACTGTTGGCAAAGCAAATTTAGGAGTCATTACCCCCCCCCCAATTTTGTGTTATAATATCCCTTAAATTCTGAGGTAAGTGACTGTATAGTGAACTTTTTCTCAATGGTATTTAGTATCTTATACTTCCTCTTTAAAAAAAAATACAACATGCGCAAAATATAGAACCAAAAAATATTATCCTTAACAGTTTCCAAAATTATTAGTAACTGCACTGTTCAGAAATAAACCTCAATGGTAGTTTTAAGCATTTAATTTCTTTTAAACAAAATTGTCACTTTAATCCATCTTTAATATACTGCTAATGTTTACCCATGACTCTTTAAGTAGTCAAAATCTTACCACCTATGTAAGTAGTAATATGGCATGATCTGCCATATGACTATACTTTAGTTTTTCCGCTACTGTTGATCTGTGGGTAGTGTGACCTGCTTTGAACATTTTTATACATAAATCTTTAACCGCACCACTATGCACGGATTTCTGTGGGGTTTTTTTGGTACTGGGGATCGAACTCAGGTCCTTCCACTTGCAAGGCAGGCGGTGGAACTACTGAGCTAAATCCCTGGCCATATGCATGGATTTCTAGAAATAGAATTACTGAACCAAGTGGTATGACTGTTTAGATTCCTGGTGACTATTCCATAATTCTCCAGAAAAATAATACTAAATAAGAAACAATATGAAGGCCTTCTAATATTATTAAGGACAAATCATATTTTAAGCAAATTTATTCCCACCATGCCAGCATTTTGTGGACTTTAGTTAATATTGTATCCTTGTACTTCATGTTTATTATAGATTTTCCATCATATGAATTCCTTTTCATTTTGAGAAAATAATGATATTGCTTATTCATAAGGGATCATGAAAATGATGTGTGAAAACAAGATGAAAAAATTGTAGATCAAAAATTATTTGTTCATAATAATTTCTTTTTTTTTCTTTTGGAGAATAATATTCGCCATACACTTGTCACCTATATCATTTTCAAGTATAATTTTCTGCTGCTCCTTCCATGGTTTATTTTCCTGGTGCTGGGGATGAAACCCAGAGCTGCATGTATGCTAGGCAAGCACTCTACCACTGAGCTACATCCATTCCCCTCTCATAGTTTTAAAACTATAATCTGTGTTTTTAGTCTGTAAACAGATGGTTCATGTTTGGGTTCACAATTATCTATTTGGAATATTATTTTTATAGCTGCCTAGATTATTATTCTATTATTTCCTATTCTTATAGCTGCCTAGATTATTGTCACATTAAATTTTACTTTTACATTTTTTAATTTTAGTGAGATAGTTTTACAGTTTAAATAACAGCCTCTCCCAAAGTTTATTGCTATTAATATTCTGTACTACAAGAGCACTTCTCATGCTAGCAGGAGCAGCTGCCAGAAATACTTGCCTATTTCTTGTGGCACCATTTCTTAGTCTAACATTTCTGTCATAGCTTTGCCAATTGGCTCCATTCCAGGTTTACCTTTCCTCCACCCTGAATTCTAGTCTAGCCACAATTCTCATTTAGAACAGTTGTAGTTAGTCTGCTCTTTCATATCTTAAAGGAATTGCTTGAAACTCACTATCTGCTTCAGGGAACATTTAGCTAAGTACAAATACATGGATATCTCCTTAACACAACAAAAACTTTAGGCGTTTTAAAGGCCAGTCGTACTCTCCTATCTGCCCTAGTCTGGTACCCACCAGTGACACTGTGCCTCTGTCTCTCCAGGTCCTTCCCTCACCTCACAGCCCAGCTCACCTCTTTCTTCGAGAACTGACTTCATCTGGTTGTGTTTCCACTGTAGGGAAACATTCTATGCTTACTGCCATTACCTTGGACTCGTAGGCATATTTGGACTACTCCGTGGTACTATATGACAGCTTTGTAGAGATATTTTGTCTCCTCTGGTTATGGATTCTTACAGTTAGAAGTGATCTTTAGTATCACTCATGCTTTCTGTGATAGGAGAACGATAGTATAAATATTTGTATGACTGATTCATTAAAGTATTCGTTAAACTTGGAAAATTCTCTAAGGAGTTTTTATACTGTAAGAATATGACATGTTTTTGTTGACTAAATGTTTTTTAAAATGACTGCAGCTGTGATTTTAAATCTTTCATTTTCTAAATTTAACTGAGACACAGTTTGACATTTAATTTTAAAAGTAATTAGTACTTACTGATTTTGAAACTGAAGGAGAAACAAACATACGGTATAGTCATTTAGGAGGTACTTTTGTAAAACAGTGGCTTGAAAATGTCAGAAAATTCAGAAATAAAGAAAATATTGTGTTACTTTGAAGAGAAGAAAGAATAGAGTGATAGTATGAGCAAATCCAGAGGTGCATTTTGAAAGGATACCTGATTTCATTTATTTCTTTGCCTGTTTGTGAGTGAGGAAATGAAACTGTTTCTTCCTAAGCTTCTCCTTTGCAAATGTACGGGTTCCTGGAATTTGGAAAATACAGACATTTTTAGATTATCAGTTGTCCTTAATGGTCATTACTTATTTTATCAATTAAAAGTTAATTATTGTTACCAGATATCAGGCCAGTCTATTTTAAATCTTAGCCTTTTTCTATTGAAAATGTCCTTAATATTTTTTATTGTATCATGCATAAACATGAGTAAACAGAATATAAATCATAAGTTTTCTTGAGATCCTATTCTCTGTATTGGCTATAAATAAAAAGATAATTATCACCCATGCCCATGACTGTGCAAAATGAAAAAACACAACCCTTTCAACATCATATCATCTTTAAGCATCTAGTGGGAAGACACAAATCATTTTAGTACAAAAAGATAACTGTGTAAGTGGACCTATGTACAAAATATTGTGGGAGGAGAAGGGCACACAACACCGTTGTAAACGGTTAAGGGAAGGCTTTACAGTAGCTTTATGTGAACATGAAGATGTTTGCTAAACAGCTGATGAAGCAGTGTGTATCACTAGTTGGGCTGACATACTGCTTTTTCTCATTAATCATATTGCTGCAAATTATTCATTTATATCTCGCCATTGATTTATTAGTGTTATTAATGTATTAATGTTAGCCAAAAAGTATTGAACACCTGAAACAAAGTTGAGGACCTATGGCTATGAAAGTACCATAGAGACAAGGCCATGTCTTCATAGAACTTGGATTCTACTTTGAAGTGACAGAAAACACTTTTGTTAATAATGTTTTGATGACATTAAAATAGAGTAATAGAGTGGAGTCTAATGTGGTATGCAGGATAGGCACTACTTTCAAGTACATTTTCTTTATAAAAATCAATGTAATCCTTAAAATAATTTAGTAAAGTAGGTTGTTTTATATTGTCTTTATTTTACAAGTGAAGAATCTGAGTCACAGAAGGTTTAATACCTTGCTTTGCAGCTAGGAAGTGGTATAGCTGGGGTTATGACTTTGGTAGTCAGATTCCAGAGTCACTACCACCGTGGCACACTGCTCTGGAATGAGGATGTACTGATATGTCTTAGGGCTTAACTTTTGCTATATAATCCTGGGATTTAAAATACGTAATTCTCACTTTCTCCAACAATTTATAATAACCTCAGTATCTAATTACTGATAACCTTGATTTCTAGATTTTGTCATCAGATGATGTTTTAGTATTTGGGCTGTGCCTTGGTTGTCAAATGTGAACACGAAGCATAGTAACACATGGTTTATAAACCTCACATTCATTGGGCTGGGGATTTAGCTCAGTGGTTTCGCTGCCTGCTGCGCAAGCGCAAGGACCCGAGTTCGATCCCTGGTACCAAAAAAAAAAAAAAGCCCTCAAATTCATTGTGGAGACAACTTCCATAACTTGTTATTTCTTTTGCTAATAGGAAAAGGTATATACAAATGGTTTATGAATGTCAATATCACACAGGGCAAGGCTGTTAAAATTTGTAGCTTATGTTTGTAGAAACTAACTACATACTAAGACTTGCATGTAGTATGGAAGAGAGATGAAAAATATGCTAAAAATAAACTTGGAACTAAGCTCCTGGCAAAGTAAACAGCTATGAAATAAATCCACAATCCCTTGTCCACAGACAAGAAATCTAACTTCTGAAGCTAAAAATTTTTAAATAAAGATAGCAAAACCTAACCTAATGTAAGGCAATCACCTTTTTTATTCATCTGCATTCTCATATATTTTGCTGCAAAATATTAATATATAATATATTGGAAGTATTCTGTGATACACAGTATATGCACAGTATTATCTTTTTAAAATCCAAAAAATTCTGAATTTAGGAACCCAGCTGACTCAAACTGGGGAACTGATTGCACAAAGGCCTGTGTCACCCACATAGAAAACACTGTAGTATACTGAAATGTCAGAACGGTCTAAGCTTTAAGTCTTCATGAAAGTGCATATTTAAATTCTGTAAAACATACGCTACATAAATGAGTGCCTAAATTTTTTTTTAACATAGTCATAGGCAGCTCCATATAATGATAACCTGGAGCTTTTGTTATTATTTTTCTTCAGTGATTAAGATACTATGGATTTATACTTTAAATGGGGGAAGAAAACTTCACCCACATTTAAAAATTCTCCCAGAATTTCCATAAAGCAAGAACACCATTAAGTTAATTTGTATCTGCTAACACGTTATGCATGCTCTCTGCATGTGTTGCCATTGTTACGGCGATGAAGGCAGACCACCCTCCCTTACAGAGGTGGTAAGATGCCTTTCTGTCTGAGCTGTGTCTGCTCACCATCACGGTCAGACATCAAAGCCAGAGGAGCGTGGTTCATTCATTCATTCATTCATTCAGCAAATAAG
The DNA here is from genome assembly GCF_000247695.1 of Heterocephalus glaber. The sequence continues at coordinate 3,839,668 of NW_004624858.1, read as the reverse complement.
GGAGACATAGTTCTAGGCGCTTAGATATATTCATGGACAAAATAAAAAATCCACCCTTTTGATAACTTAACACTTTAGTGACTCTGAGAAGTCTGCCTAGGCCTGAGGCAGCATGTTCATTTCGGGTAAGTGTTCAAGAGGTCATCAGACTATTTTATTAAATGATATACTTTTATTTCTAAATCACTTGGTGATCATTTCTGTATATGCAGAAAACTACATGTGTGTGTATCACATACACAAACACCCACTCGACTTGATTTGATAGGTTATGTTGGTAAACTTATTGACGTATATAATCTACTAGTTTTCAAATTATGCTAGGTAGTATCTGGTACTGAATATTTTTGTGTTCTGAAAGAATGAATGTGATTTCATCCTGTTGCATTTTTTTATGTTTTTGTAAGAAAGCTTTCCTTGAGAATCTTTACTATCTTATCAAGCACATTTAATTTCTTTCTGACTTGATTCTAGGTCAGAATTGGAGTTCTTGGCCCTCTGACTTACTGTAGAAAGCTACATAAATTGTGTCTCACATATAAACTGGTTAAATAATAGTAGATATATAGTCTTAAGATTTTTTAAAATGTGATAGAAACAAGAAGTACTACCATTTGGTATACTGTTTATGTTACAGTTCTTTTATTTTCCCAAGAACCTATTGATACAGCACATCTTTATTTGCACATATAATGTTAATTCCTATACTGTGAAAAATAAAATAAGAAGTGTAGTGGTTTTTAAATGTAAATCTGATACTAGAATAATAAAGATTTTCTCTTTCTACTTTGGTCGTATCTATGTATTTACATATATATAACGTATGGTATAGAGGGAGAACATTATTCAACAGTATTTCTCAAACATTAATACTGTTTGTATAATTCCATTTTCCTATATTGAGTATCTTTCAGAGCTGTTAAACCATAAAATTGTAGGCTTTTCTCATTCTATCCTTTTTACCCACATTGCAGACTTATCTCCTAGTGAGAGCCATGATTTCTCAAACATATACACCCTATTACATTAGCATCATTTGCATACCATATTTGTTTTTCTTTGAAGAATAGAATACTTAAGAGTAGCCATTTGGTAGTAGCAACTCAAGATGTAGGTAAAGCCTAAGAACATGCCAGATATAAATGATGTAATAATTTTGATATAGTTAACTTGAAGCATAATTTTATGATGGGTTCCATATATACATTCTTTAGAAATTTACTTCGGACAGAATCAGTACTTTTAGATTGAACCTCCTTTCTCAAATAAATGTAGACATAACAAACCCAGACAGAAAAGGTTAAATGTGAATCCCTAAAGCATGACTAGCTAGCCATTTGATTTCAGTTATTTTATGATATCCTCCTGGGATGATAGAGAAATCTATTTTGAGAGGGAAAAATGTATGATTAATGTTGGGTGAAATTCTTTTATCTTAAATGTCTTCTCTACTAGTCTGGAACATGAAAATTGAAATTTGTTATTCCTGTATTTAATTATATTTTTATGTGTGGGTGACTCAAAACAGTTTAGTTGGCAAAAATTTTAGCTTAAAAGCTTTCTCAGTAATCCACAGAAATCTCTACATTGTCACTTGAGAGCTTAAAATGTCATTGTTACTACTAGTATGAACATGTAGGGGCAGTAGAGTACTGTTTTTGTCAATCTTGTCTGAATTTGTAGGGTTTTTTTGTTTTTTGAATTTGTAGGTTTTTAAAATCTAAGTTACTGTTAAAAGTTTGCTCTTCTCTGAGAAAATATAACTATCTTTTTGTAAAGGATAGTCGATTCTATTTCATTAAGTTTAATTCAGGTTTTATGTATATTGTACAGAAGCTTTTGTAGTATAAAAGTCATGGCCTTGATTTATATTTGAAAGGAATATGTTAAGTTAGTTAAAAGAAAATCCATTCTTACAGTCAAACAATAAAAAAGAATAAATGAATTCAAGAAATATTCAAAATACTAAGGCCCAGCAATTCTGCTTCATTCTGTACCAGCTTTTCAAAATGTTTATGTCCTAATTTTTCAACATGACAAGTGAGCAAAATTTATATTACTAAGCAGTCTTATTTTAAGATTCTTTAACATGTTTAAATGTCAAAATAGTTAAGGTTCTTAAGATCTGTATTATAAAATTTAGTCGCTCCCCCCCACACTTATACCTAAAACAAAATGAGCAATTATCTCTTATTTCTTCATCTGTTTATTTGTTCTATCCAACACTTCTTATGATCTGAAGACTGCTTTAGTCATTTAGAGTCCAACAGTGAACAAAACAGACCCAAATCCCCATCCTTGTGGAATTTATATCAGAATAGTAGAGTACTTAAGAGCATGTATGACAGAGCCTGTTAGAACTGGGTGTAAGTTCTTAATTCTGCCACTTGCGAAGCTTTGTCTGTAAAATGGAGATAATAGTAGTACTTACTACATAGGGTTGTTGTAAAAGCAAGATGAAATAACCTGTAGAAAATATGGCCCTGAGTTAAGAACATACTATCATGAGGACCATGTAAGACTTTTTTAGATGTGTTGGTGAGAATTATAATTAATTCTTTTGATATAGTAGTACTTTGTAGATCTAGTATTTTTGAAAGCTTTTTCACATCTACAAATTGTGAAAGCAAATACATAATGCCAGTTTTGAATAGACAATTTTCTTAAACAGTTTTCCTGAGTGACTGTTAATCTTCTCTAAGTGGAAAGGTATTGCACATGAAACGTTAATGTGATTTAGTTCTACTTACATTATGTAGATTCATTCAGTGTGACTGTCATGTATGTAAAAACTTAATCCTGTTATATCTACCTAAATGAAGAAAATGTATGTAACATCTTTGTATTTTAGATGTTAGAATAAATATGTTGACTTCAAATCCCATTAAATTAAAATTTTTAAAGTGCTATATAAGAATTAAAAAAAGAATTTACAAATTCTCATGTTATCTGCTACAATATCTAGTAAGTAGTTTTAATTATGGTTTCAAGTTCTGCTTTTTTTTTTCTCTAAAGGCCCCCAAGTTTGGTAATTAATAAAATAGAACATTCTTGTTAATATCTTTGAAAGTTATCTTCTAAAAACGGCACTAATTACTACATGAGGAACTGATTCACAAATTTTACAAAACTGCTTAGAAATTTAGAGCTTTCTTTGGTTTCCTGTGCTCTCTTGTTGTTTTTTTAGTTTTTAGTTATGGAAACTGTGTGCTTAACATGTTCACATGTATGAACCCCCCCCCCAATTGCACAAATACACACAAAATTTTAACCCCCACCTCTGTTCAATAGCTTATCACTTATGTTCATGCTGCAGTTGCTTCCTTGAGGGGAGGTGTTATTCTGCTGTTTTATATTAGCTTTGTTATCAGGCAGTATTTTTCAGCTGCTCATACTCATTACCATACAGCTGGGATGTAGAGAAGAGAAGGAAGCAGGCAGAAGTTGTGCTGGCTACAAGAATGAGAAGCTCTCTTGCAGATGGGGTGCTGGCAGATGGGGCATGTGTTTGAACAGGTTTTACTAATAGCAGAGTGCATTAAAAATCATTCTGAGCAAGTCCAAGGTCAGTGCCATGAATTCAGAGCTTGAGAGGTTGTTCAGCTTTTTGTAGACCTATTTAGAATATTAACTAACTCTAATACAAAAAAGTAATAAAGGGAAAACCACAGCCTCCTCCAGAGCATCTGATGAGGTTTTTTGTCATTTACTGTATTTATTGTCTCTCTAATATAATTTAGAAACTGCTACTAGTTGGCTAGAGTCTCTCATCAATTTAACTTGTCACAACCTTAAATATATTTACTTAAAATTCCCAGACCATGTCTGTATTCAAAAGCATTGGACTTTGAGAAAAATGTGATAACGTTCTTCAGTTTAGATATATAAGAATATTATCTAGAAGAAGAAAATCAATGAGTATTTAGAGATATATATGTATAGTGTTGACTGCACTGAAGATTAAGTTGAGATACTGTTGAGGTATCTTCCCTCTGCAAAGTTAGAAATGAGTGAAATGTACACCCAGAAATGTATCTATTCTCAAAAGTATTCCTGGCTCACAAAATCAGAGTGAATAAGGTATAACTGAAATAACTGTCAATACTTTTTTAAACAAAGTATTTCAGTGGGTTCTTCATCCTTTTGACCTTTTTTTAAAAAATTAACTATAATGTTTCTTGATATAATCCTGTCTCTGTCAGAGGAAAGTGATGAAAAGCAGTTAAAGCAAAATACAGCTAAGCAATTATATGTAAAGTGTATAGTATTCAATATAATATTGTGAAAAGAACTCTTATTCTGTTCTTAGAGGTTAAAATATATGAATATAGATTATATATGAAATAAAGATAGGTAATTATTTTAACATGTATTAATTATAATGTTTTTGTAATTCTCAAACTTTCATGCTTCACATTGTTGCTAATAAAGTAGAGGAATAAAATGCTGTTAATACCTATGAATAAATAGTTTAAATTAGATCTTTGGGAAATGATGTACATAAGCAAACATTGTTAAGCGTTGCTGGGACTGTATATTCCTTTCAATAGTGAAAGTTTGTATTCTTTTGGTCCTTTATAAAGATATAGGAAGTGCCGGACCATTAAATTGCATTTTCATTGTACATCAACCTATATTTCCTTCTAATTTAACTTATTAAATTAAATACATATCCCGTAATACTTTTCCTTAAGGGGAAATGTAAATATGCAAAATATTATAAATATAAAATACAATAACAAAATGTTAAATGTATTTTTCAAATTATGTTGAAAACTAACATTTTAAAATTATTTCTGTAGTTCTGGCCTTTTGAATAGAGTATATCTTACATTGGTCATTGTCTCATACATTATTTATTGACACTTTACTAGGTGCAGGACCTTGTGAGATATAACAAAGTCAGTGTGAGTGTGGTCATTGCATGTATAGAATTTAGTTTGTTGTCGAACCTAGGCATATAATTAACATGCTAACACTGTAACAAAGTTTTGGCTTCAGACCCTGTGATTGACAACTTTAGAATGGGGAACAGTTAGAAGGAAATTAGACTTTTACAGCCTTTATACAGATGACTCACATACCTTCATTTCCAACCCAGACTTCTCTTCTGAGCTTCAGAGCACTTGGAATATGATACTGTCTCACCTGGATATATTTCAAAGATGCCCCAAGAGCCGTGTGTTTTCAAGAAATATACCTGATTGGCTTTTTCCTTACTAACATCCAGCATTAGCTTTTCATTGTTCTTACATTAGGATAAAAATCCTTGCAGAATCTGTTTCTGCTTTCTCCAGCTTTATCTTACCCGCACCATAGTACCTTTATTCTATGCCTCCGGCAGTGTGTGGTACCCTTCCCTAGCCACAACCCAGCTCAGTTCTGCTTTCAGAGAGAAGCTTTCTCTAAACCCCTAGACTAGGCCAAAACCATAACGTTATATATTGTTTAATATTCTGTAGCTTTTCATTCAGGTGAAGTTTTGCTTCATTGTTTTTCTTCTCTCCTAAATGATAAAGGTGAGACTATTTTAGCTAATATCTAATAGGCACTCAAATATTATATTGAACAAATGAGAGTGTCTACAGGAGATTAAAATAAGATAAAAATGTACATTTGTTGTAATTATGTGTCCTAGGGAGGATAAAGATAGAGACGACAAAGCGTGGGACAGAATCACAGAAATATGCATAGGTTAACACTGATGTTTACTGTTAGGAAAGGATAACCACATACAGACTGCCATGTATTAAAGATGAGCTGGCTCCTAGAAAAGGGTCTTATGTGGTAAAATTAAGAAACTGCCAGAGTGATAACCACGCTATATACTCTGTATGCACATAATGTTCAGTCTATGCTCCTATGGAAAATCTTGTAACTATGCGTGTGCTGAACTAAAATTATTTAAAATCAAGTGGAAGATATAGTCCCCTTCAAGTGTATTTATGTTGGAGTAATCAACAAAGACCATTTTAAAGCAACTTCTTCAGTAAGTGTGATGTGTAACTTCTGTCAGTTTTCTGTAGGGTTCAGATCATTTTGGTAAGGATAAAAATCTTTGTAGCTTCTTTGAAAAGACATTTCAATAAAAATCTTTGGTGTATTCTGTTCTCAGCTTTCTTTCATTATTTCATGTTTCAGGGAAATAAAGCAAAGGACTATGAAAGAGTGAAGGTAGGACATGAAAGTTCTTAGAGAAGTTGAGAAAAGAAAGCAAACCCCACGTGTTGTTGTGAGACCTTTCATCAGACTTTCTTCCATTCTTCCCACTGATGACTGCCCAGCATCAATGTACATTATGTCAAAGATGGTGGAAGCAGTTCTTATCCAAGGAGGCATTGGCAGTATATGTAAACTTTTTTCAAACTGCTTTTGGTGCATTCTCAGCAGTGAGTTGTATCTTTGCACATTTAGCTGCCTATTTATTGCTCTCTGAGTCTATAGTAGCTCTAGCACAGGTTTTATGCACACATCACACATTTGCAAACTGAAATGGTTCAGTAAACCTTGTAGAATTTTTCAACTGATAATATTTCTTGCTTCATATATGGAGAAACCGTATTTCATTGTTTATAAACTGGAGACCAAGATGTGCCTGTGTTCAGCTACCTTAATAGTCTTAGGACTTTGGAGAAGTTACTTCAACTCTCTGTGCCTCTTTCTCTTCTATAAAATAGGGGTAATAGTAGTGGCTCTTTCATGAGGTTGCTGTACAGCTTCAGTGAGCTAATGTTAACTAACATACACACCTAGAAGAATGCCAGGCTTACAGTAAGTTCTCTTCCTTGACTACTTTGCTTTCTTAAGGGAACATCTTTTTAAAAATAAGTTACTTATTCAAACTTGAATAAAGTTTATGGCATTTTGATGGGTACCGAGGAAGCACTCAAGTCAGTTTAAAATCTAGTGTTTGTTTTCCCTCTATTCTTTGCTTTAAATTACTACCATTTGCATTTCCTGAAAATATTTCTTTCTTTCTTCTTCTAGCTGTGTGTATTGTCATATAAATTGTGCAGTTTCATTTTATTAATGCTGATTTATCATTTATTGACTTGTGTGTCCTTTTCTCTGAATTGGAAGTTATTCCAGGATAGAGACTACTCTGTGTTGCTCAGTTTTTGCCTCATTTTTGCTTAGTGCATGGCTTTTAATTATCCTGGCTAAATACTCCTCAAATATGGTAGATGTACATCCCTCCCAAATAAGGTATGAATTACTTCTTAGTCTCCTCCCCTCCAAACTCATTGTTTAGGAAATAGAAAGTGATTATATAGCTCAGAGGATTCATTTTGATGAGATTGACAGTGTTATAGTGGAACTTGGGGTTAGAGGCTTACTATTGTTCACAGTAATTACCTTTTCTTGTGCTGTTTATTAATACATATAGTGAATTTCACAAAGTTAAAATCTTTGAAATAAATAAGTTGTTGGGGGTAAATTATATCTGTTCCTGCTTAATCTATTTATTGCAATTGCTTAATAAAAAGGTGAATAAAGATATCTTAGAAATACCATTTAATTTTAAATTTTGCTGTTCATATTTGATGGTTAGCACATCTTTATCCCCTCTTGAAAAATATTTTAAGTTTTTTCTTAATTAGCACTTTGTCTTGACAGAATAGAATAAATGGTTTTAAAGTGAAGGAGAGAGAGACAGAGAGTGTGTGTGCATGCGCAGGTTCATCTTAAGGGCTAACAAAATACAGTACTATGATTTCAAGATGATGAAGTTTGACATCGTTTTGCTAGTTTTGAATTTATTCATGGGGTAGATTTTAACTTACTTATAGGTTTCTTTTTTTCATGTTATAGAATTCTGGACATACATTGATTCAAACTTAAATTTCAAAAGTATTAATGTTTAGAAGTGTTCTCAAACCCCCACATAGCAGTTCTCAGCAGTTCTCACCGACTTGCTCAAATCCAGGATAATTCCTAGGCATTGGGTTAGTAGCCATCACTCTGACATTGCATGCCATGCCTTCATGCAGCTGGTTGGAACCTGTGGTACCCATCCTGTGTAAAGAAGTTTTTGGTGTCATGTCTGAAATATGACAAACTTTCAAAGATAATTTGTAGATATTTGCAGGCCTCAAGTATTGATTGATTATTTTTAAATTATATTCTAAAATATTAAAATAAAATTTCAATATGGGAAATGAGTTTGTATATAAAGTTTCATCACAAACATTTTTGAAGATATCAAAGTGCTCCTAACCATGGTTCTTACATAATTTGCTGTGAATTAAAAAAAAACTATTATACATCAGATAGCTTTTCAAAGTAATGTCATTTTAAAAATATTCCCATGACAGGCAAAATTATACCAAACCCTACTTGTGACCTGTTAACAGCAATATTTCTTTGTACTCACATTTTATTTATTGATTCTTCAGAGTCTTTTGCAATCTCCTGAAAAGGTGGGGGATCTTGTAACATGGGCTGTTAGTCATATAATTCTTGATCTTGTTTTCACAGCAAAGAATGTTATTTGTTTCATTTTGTATCAAATAATTACTTTAAAATCTGATTCCAAAATAAATATTTAGAATCATCCTTTTTAAACGTAGTGGGTCCTGATTACTGTGTTCTTTGCTACTTACTTGACAGCTACATCAAACACTCGAATACTTAAAGAGGAAGTAAACTACACTAAGATGAGTTTGGTTAAAGAGCACCATGATGTACATTTTTTATAGCAAGAATGTGGTATGTGTTGTTTCTTACTAGCATCATTACAGAATAAGTATTCAATAAATATTTTTGCATAGTGAAATAAATTTGAGTCTGTAGACATTGATTTATAAAGTTTTAAAAGATTAAAAATATCCTTTGTCATTTTGAATTCTCCTGGAAAATTAGTAAGATTCTTGAGAGATGCCTATATTTTTAAAAGTTCAGCAAGTTTGAATCTGAACTTTATGTATCTATCTGCCAGCCATATTGGCAATTGAACAAATTTATCAAGTCAATAAGTTAACTAATACAAGATCACAGAGTGGAGAATAATAAATATATTTAAGGTTAAGAAAATTTGGATGACTAACCAGCTGGTGAGGTTGTACCTAAGGATAGGCTTAAACTTTGTTGGAAGGCTTTTCCAACTTTGAGGTTCTGTGATTGTTTTAGATTCTTGTAAGGTCACAGAGAAACAGCTTATGGGTGTCCTTTTTGCTCCAATAACTGAGGATGACCACACCTTCCACACCTTTCATTGTAGCAGACATTGGCTAAAATAAGGAGGGCAGATGCACTAACAGTGTAGAGGTCTGGGCCCTGTCTTCTTTCTCAAAGAGTAAATTACCGTGTGGAAAAAAGAAAATCAGAGCTAAGAAAGAAGAAGAGCAAGTAGATAGACATATGATATGGTAGACGCTTCTCATAGAATTGAGTTACTAGCTATAAAGAGCTTAGAATGGGGCTTAACACGAGGTACACAATAAATAAGGGTTACTTCCTGTCCAGTTCTCTTTCTCTTCTAAGTTTAGATCTTGAGGATAGGGGCTGAGTCTGAGAGGTAGTTTTGAAGTAGCAAGTGAGAGAAATGAAAGAGTAATTGCTATATGAATTACTGAGTTGAAAAGAGCTCAGATACTATTATGTATTTTTTTGTCTGTACCTCTCATTTCAGTCGGTGAAAATTACTTTGTGAGTGACCTTCAATTTTACATGCATTTTTGAGAATATAAAAAATATGGACAGATCGCAGTGGTGCATGCCTGTAATCCTAGCATCTCGGGAGGTGGGACGAGTCCAAGTTTGAGCCCAGCCTGGGCAACTTAGTGAGAGCCTGTCTCAAAATAAAAAATGCAAAAATGGATTGAGGATGTAGCTCAGTGTCCAGGCCCTGAGTTCCAGTTTCCAGTACCACAATAAAATCAAAGGAAATAAGTAAATTTCTAAGTACATTAAAATACAGACAAAGATTATACAGAATTATGTTATGTTAAATTATCCCTGTTTAGAACTCTTGTAAGGACTTCACAGTGCACTTCCAAACTCTTGACCATGGTCTGCAAGACCCTACATGATCTGACCTATATGTACCTCTCTGACTTTATCTTTTACCAGTCACTTCACCCTAGCAACCTGTGCTGCATTCTTGCTCATCCTGGGCTCAATCCTATCTTTTTGGCTTAAAAGTTGTCTCCTGAGTGATGCCATTCAAAATGAGCCCCACTTCTCTATTACCCTAATTATTGACTTCCATCGCAGTACCCTGTTTTAGTTCTCTGTTTGAACATAGCAGTGGTGAAACTGTTTGGCTCATTTGTTACCTTCTTTATTATGTCTTTTCTTCTCCCCCAGAGTGTAAACAGTTTCAGAGGGGAGACCTCATGTCTTCATCACCTAATGCCCAGTATCTAGGACAGTTGTTAGCACATAGTAGGGCTCCAAATATTAGCCGTGTTTGTTGGCTGGTAAGAGAAGAGAGAGGAGATCTCTTATGAAACCACTTAGATGATCACTGTTAACATTTTCATGTATTTATGCAGCCTTCCCCCAAGGGACCATTATTGAATCCCACATACCTCCAGGTTTTCAGTAGACTCCCCAAGTTCTGTATGTGATGAGCATTTTCTATAACTTCAAAATGCTATATAGTGAAGTCTGTTTCTTAGGATCCTTTTTGTCTGGGGATGGAGAATAGGCAAGTGTGGAGAATTTTCAAGGTACGTCTTATCTTTTTGAATAGCAGAAGTCCTTTTGGCCACAAGTTGGTCAGAATGGATTATGTCTCTGCCTACTTCCCTGAGTTATAGTTTTCACTGTCTTTTCAAGTTTTTCTGGGATTATAAGATTTTAATGAATGTTTCAGAAATCTCCCTGCACCATTCCCCACCCCACTATATCCAAGTATTTAGTTTGCTTTATATGTATGTATGCCTTCTGGTTTGTCTATCAAAACAGAAGTATGTCTTATTATTCAGTATTTGAACCTAACGTAAAAAGTCAGCAGTCTTTATACCCATTCAGTAAATTGCTTTTTGTATAGAAAGACATGTTGAGCTCTAAACTGGAAAGATGAGTAATGTCAGGATGCACTTTGAAAGAAACCATTACTAATAAGTTCAACATGTTAACTCTGGTATTACAAATTGGAGTTGATAGAGCAACACATTTATCCCATAACAAACCTTATAAGATTAGTGACTACTGGTACTAGAAGTCTTACAGGTGTGATTAATTCTGTAATAATGGTAGCATTTCCACTTATATGCTAAGTTCATAGATGGTAACTTTCTCTTCTCTTCAACACCTACCAAATGTTATCTTTTAAAGTCAGAGTATATCTTTTATGAAATCTTACAGACTTCTGAAATAATTTCTCCATATTCTGACTTATGCCACCCAGTTTGACAATTGATGTAGTCCAATATTGTTGTCTATTAATACCTTGTCTTGCTGGGTGGGCTTTTATTATCTTGAGGGAGGAAGAGTATTGTCATGTTTTTGTTGTCAGTAGCATTTTGCAGAGATTGGGATATAACAAGTGATTATTTTTTAATTGGTTGGTTTTAAATTTTTTTTTCTCACTTTGTCACCTTTTCCCTGTTGCCATTTGCCTCAGATTTCCCACATGCAGTTAAGCATGTTTTGTGGGCCTGTTATGGCTTATACCTAAATGTCCCCTAAGAGCCTCATGTACTTATAGGCAGGGTTTTTAGAAGGTGATTGGGTTATGGGGCTTATAGCTGACTCACTTTTAGGAAGTGGGTCTGGTTGGAAGAGGCAGGTGTCTGAGGGCATAGTCTGGAAGGGTTTGTCTCCCTCCCTTGCCCTTCTCTTTACTTTCTGCTTTCTGTCTGGCATGCCATAAGCAGATCTCCTCCACCATGCCCCTCTGCTGTGGCATTCTACCTGGAAGCCAGCTGACTGTGGGCTGTAACGTGAGCAAAGATAAGCTTCTCCCTTAAGTTGTGGGTGTCAGGTATTTTATCTTAGCAGTGAAGAAAGTGACGAAGACAGGACCTAAATAAATACTTAAATATGAGCATCACATATAGTCCAAGTAAATACGGTCTTGGTAAAGAAAGTCCAAGGGTGAATTGGGTTCTAGGCCTTACACTGGAGGAAAATTGATTTCATTCTTCCCTGTGTTAATTTAATCCACTCCTGAGTATTGAAAATGTTACTATGAGAAATTTAAACTTTTGGATATAAATACAGGATGCTTGCTGATAGTTGAGTTTGAAGCATGAGATATAAGGATTAAGTGTTTTCTAGATAAACCACATAGTAGAAGCTAGCTAAATTCTTAATGAGTGAATGAATGAATGAATGTAGGAAATACCTTATTAATCAATGCTTTCACTTACTTGCATTGGTGAAACTGTGGATACTAGAAACATATTATTTTAATTGATGAAAACTATTCTAGAGCAGGATTATTAACTTGCTAGTTTTAGTTATGGGCCTTTTAATAAGCACTCACATCCCAGGAAGTTAATGACAGTGAGTTAGTTAAGTTTCATAAAGTTTGCCTCAGCCTCAACATGCTCGACATTCCTTTCTTTGATGTTGAAATTTTGAACTGACTCTAATCTAAATTCTGTGCTTGGGGCAAGACAGCTAACTGTGGTAGATGGCTTCCTGTTCTTTTCCAGAGTAAGGAGTGTTGTCCTGATAATGATTAAATCTCTGACATAGAAATATAAACAAATATTATTATTATAAAATCTATTATTATAAAATGGAAATGTATTTTTAAATGCCAGCAAGGTAATGAAAAGACCCAACAGTATTCATAGTATCAACTAATTATAATATGAAAACTAAGTACAGTATATATCTATGCTTGAATATATGTACTTATTAACATATATTATACTTACTAAATAATACTGTGGTTGGTATTATTGTCTTGTATGGCTAGTTATTAAAAACTATTGGTTACATCTTTTTTTCTGGCTGCCCTGCAATTAAAGTTGAGTAGGATGTGAACCTTCAGAAATCGATAATAGGAAAGGAAGATGTATAAAAATAATGACACCGGGGCCTGGGATTTAGTTCAGTGGTTCTGCCGCCTGCCTCACAAGCACAAGGTCCCGAGTTCGATCCCGAGTACCAAAAAAAAAAATGACACCGAGCTATGATCAGTGCAGTAAAAGATTTTTATATATGCAAGATTAAAATAATGTCTGAGAGTCAAGGTAAGCGAAAGACTAATTCTTTGTTTTGATACTGTGTATACATACTTCCCTGAAATTGCATGATTCATGGAAGACTTTATATTTTTCTCACTATTTATATGTAATTAGTTTTTCTTTCTACCCATAACCCAAACTTGCCAGCCATTTGCTCAGAAAAAGCCATTTTTGTTGTACTAGCAGCTCATGAGTTAATCATTTTACTCTTGTTGTCCCAGAGGCTTACACTGGAGCAGAGAGCATCATCATATCTTTGTACAATTTTTCCTCTCAAGTTACTGCTGTCACCCAGTTTTGTACACCTAGTTCAGTGCAGTTGTGATGAGATGAACACTGGGTCTGAGTTGGCAGATAAATTGTTCCAGGATCTCATTGGTGGTCATTTCCCTTGCTAATGCATTTTCAGTAATGCTTACATGTTGGTCAACACAAGAAGTCATCTTTTATAGTATGAGAAAAAGTATTGCCTAGCTGCAATTTTATGGAAATTTTATTGATTGTAATGAAATGTATTTAATCAACTGAGAAACAAATTTAAAAATTTGGGTGACAAAATAAGTATTAGCTATAATGGGTGACTAGTAAACATTTACAATGAACTTACTGCTACTTAACATTGTGGCATAGGGTATAAAACACTTATTTTTTAAATAAAGTTACTTAACGTATATTATAGACTGACCTAAGGTTAAAATGTTTCTGTTTACCATGAGGGTAAGAGAGAGGGATTTAGATACAAACACACAAAAGACTTTTTATATCATATTATTAAAATCTGAATAAAGTTTAAATATCTGTATTTTTAGTGAAGACTGCCAGAAACAGGACTGTGAGAATCATTTCTTTTACAGTGTTCATTTATATATTCTAATGGCAGTAATACAATAGATTGCAATTTTCATTGATAGTATCTCAGTGCTGAAAATAATTATTTTTATTTTTACTCTATTACTTTGAAATCCAATTAGAGGCTAGCTTGACTAGCTTTGCTTGGTAAATTCTTAATTTACAGTTAAATTAATATAGTAAACAAGATATGAGGGAGAATTGTTGAAATACTTGGAAAAATAAGGTCTTTACTAATAGAAATTATAAGCATTTCCCACTTAAGAAACCAACAGGTTAATAAAAATCATTCCCAAGTGGAGACCATGGTAGACAGAGGATAATGTGATAGTACAAAGACTTTCTCAGTCTGTTTTTTGTACATGATTTTGATTTTTGACACATGTAAATAGCTTACCTGTTTAAAAGTAAACCCTGAAAATACACGCCTGTGTGTAAACATTTGTGGGGAACAGGTTTTTGGGTAACTCTATAGCCGTAAGTAAGATAACCACAGGAACATTCCTTTGAATATACAAAACCAAGAAATATTTTTTCTTTAAACACCCTAAGTTTTGAGGCTTCATTGAAGTTGCTCTGTGTTCTGAGTAGATAGGACATGATTTCTGTTGAAGCCAAAGTATATACTATTAAATCACTAGTGTACCACTGGTCTTTTGTCAAGCTAGTTGCCACTGATAAATTCTAGAGGAAATTTCAGATGTTTTATTACAGTTGTTTTCTTCAGGTAACCCAGGGAGAAAAGGCATCCTTTTTTTCTTTAGTTTTTTCCTAAACCATGGATATTCCAGAATGTCTCATAAAGGGTTTTACATTGTACTTGACGATTTTTTTCAGTGAAACGAAGAGATTTCAGTTTAAAAAGAAGTTAGCTTTAAAGTGAGCTAACTGATTATTTAGCAAAGCTCACTTTTGCTGAGTACAATATATATTGTTTCTGAGGAAAGAATTTAAGAGTTAATAGGGTTTTAAAAAGATAGAGTATGATTTCCAGGAGAAGATCCAGGATGTACATCTTCATGAAGTTTTACATTATCTTATTTTCATTTATATTTTAAAGTAAAAGGTACAATAGCTTAATGTCTTAGTTATAAAGGTAAACATGTTTTAAAGTGTGATACTACTTTATGCAGTATTTGAAATCATTTTACTAAAGAAAGCTATACGCCACCATAGCAAAGAGTTTTAAGATGTGGAAAGTCCACACAGTATTTCTTTTTCTAAGGAAACTTTTAAATACCTTAAATAACTACAGCCTCACAGTTTACTTGTAATAAAGAACATTAATAGGGAGGGTAGGAGTTAATTAACTTGACCTTTAATAATGGACCTTTGTAGTAGTCCAAGGAATCTTATAATTGCCTTCAAAGCAAGTTGAAGATGTAATATCTAGATTTGTAAATACTTATCCTAAGAAAAATGTTGCCATCAGGCAAACTCTGTTACCTTTGCTGTTATATAAAATGCCTTTGTCAGGATAAGTAATATACCTTGTCAGAGTAACTTTGGAAGTCCAAGTCCAGAGTCTCCTCTCCACTCAGGATTAAATTAACAAACAAGGGTGAAACTCGCTTTTGTTCCCTTTAGAGGAGAGCGCCTTTCAGACCAACTTTTTACATTTAGGTGGTAAAAGGATAGTCCTGTGATAACTAAGAATTAATGAAGTTTGTGGTAATTTTTCTGAAAACTATATTTTTAAAGAATAAAATGGAATAGGGAGTATTTTCATCAAATCTTAGTATGAGGCATGCAGTTTGAACTATATATTACGTAGAGTCTGCAAATGCTGTATGCTCCAGACTGGTTCACTTTTTTGTCAGTTTCCCCAAAGAATATATAATCTCTCCCCATTGGGATTGCCCGTGTTATACCACCCAAGCTACTTGAAAAATCTTATGGGCCTGTGCCAAGACTCCGGTGGGGTGACACTTTCTGTTTGGGGCGGGGGCTGCAGGAAAATGTATTTCATTTTCAGAATGTTTCCGGAAGGACTTATTCGTGGAAATGCTGCTTGCTATTTAAAACTGCACAAAAATGCCGGTTTCACAGAATACAAAAATAATCTCCTGAAAGTTTGGAAGGGGGAGAGGGGCTGCCGTGTGGGGGCGGTCCCCGCTGCCCACGTCTCCCTCTGTTCAGTGCGCTGTGTGCTTACGGGGGGGGGGGTGCCCTGGAGCGGATCACCATATAATTGATGTGCAGTCTGCATTGCCGAATCCTGGACTGCACCATTCTGTGTTCAAGGGAAGATGTAATCTGATCCCTCTGCTGCTGAGGGAGGAATCTGTTCAGTCAAGGCTTTGACAGGGCAGAGTCTCCTCCAATAATCTTCCCGGTTCTCTCTCATTATTCCCTCGAGTTCTTCTCAGTCAAGCTGCATGTATGCATGTGTGTCCCAAGAAGCGGTTTGCTACTGAGCTGCATTTGCCTTTGCTGTGGAGTTTTGTTGCCGGTTCTGCTCCCTAATCTTCCTTTTCTGACGTGCCTGAGCATGTCCACATTAGAATCTGTGACATACCTACCTGAAAAAGGTTTATATTGTCAGAGACTGCCAAGCAGCCGGACACACGGGGGCACAGAATCACTGAAGGGGAAAAATACAGAAAATATGGGTTTCTACGGCACATTAAAAATGATTTTTTACAAAGTAAGTAATCTGTTTTCTTCCTGTGCTGTGTGATTGTGTGTGTGCCTGCCTGGGAAGGAAAATCGGTATCATCAGAGATGGCTGCAGTATCCTCTAATTTTGGTGGGTGGCTGGATGTCTGGTATTCTGTTTTATTTCATGAATGTAAGCAAATAATGGAGAGACAACGTGAGCTGGGGAAAGCTTTAAATTGAAAATAAAATGTATATTTTAATCAGAATTTTTCACTAAAAATATGTTCAGACTTTAGAAATGTGGCTCCGTTAAATGCTGAACTGGAAATACTCTATCCTTAGTTGGCTCTCAGTGAAGCATTTTGCCTTCATTTTTTCTATGCCTTACATTTGTTTTTCTTTTTTTCATTAGTTGGCTCTTAAAGTACAGAGTCACTAGAATTTGGGGATTTATATTTAAAGAAATTATGTTTACTTTCTGTGCCCCTCAAAAAAATTGCAGGATTCATTATTGGTTCTAAAGTCAGTATCTTTAGTAAACGGTACAATATTTAAAAGACTTCAGAAGATGCTTTATTTTATAAAATAATTAAAAATAAAGTCCTCAGTGTTTTTCATAATGTATATTTTGGGCATATTTATTCATTGAAGGAATTTCTAAGATGGAAATAAAGTTTTCTTTTAATGACAAATGGCATTTGCAGCAATGTATTTAGAAGATATCTTGGGAAGTTCTGATTACCAACTTAATCGGAATGAATATCGAAGTTTCTCATAATAATTATAAAAATAATCCACCAAAGTTATCCTAAAACTTGATTGTAAGATCATCTCTGCTGACTGACTTTCATGATGGGATTCATTTGCAGATCTGTATGTTATAAATTATACACGTGGAATCACGTGGCTACCTATATATTACAGCTTTTATAATACTTTTATGTTTGGCTTTTAATAAAATTATGTAGAGAATGAAATTAATGGTTTTTGAGAGGGATCACTTTGAAATAATGTAATGATTAGTACAGAACAGAAACTTCTGAAGGAAAGAAATCAGACTGATTCCATTTTTTTCCAGTAGCTGTTTTATGAACTGAGGTATAAATTGTGGATGAGCTTGTTGTACCCTCACCTCTCTCCCCTAATGTAAGAGCATCCTGTGTTAGGTAGAAGACTTTCTTCATAATGGTAAAAACCAAGTTTTTAATGTGGCTCAAAAAGATTTTGAGTCTCTTGTCAGATCTCTTTAATACTTTAGGTCGTATCATGCTGTGTTATGGTGTTCCCATGTGAAGCAATGGGTAGGAAAATAGGCTGCTGTAAAATCAGGGTTTTCACCTTACTAGAAAATTGAGGATAGCTATTTATTACTTGCCCCCCCCATAACTTGCAGCAATACAGTAATTAATTTCTGGATGCAAATCTGAAAAATATTGTTGAAATAGAAAAAGCTGAGTCTTGTCAATTCTTATTTTCTAGTTTTAAATATAGTAAAATTATATCAGTTAGTTGATAATGAAATATAAAAATAAATCTTTCAATATTGGTATTGACAAAATTGCTTTTCTGAATACATTTATAGTATAACATGGCATAATAAAATACCTACAAATGGAAATGTTTGCTATATCTTATAAAGAGGCATAATTCATTCTCTTAAAATGTTTTCTGTTGTTTCAAGTTAGAATATTTTGTCCGGAGTGTCTGTCAGTAGAACAGTGCTATATGTGTACATAGCAATTGATGACTTTTTTCCTTCAGCTTTATCATGCTGTTCCCAGATCTCTCTCTCACTGTGGATTACTTTTTACTATCTGTATTGCCTTTATTAACTACTTTGTGGTTAACTATAATCGATGTCCAAGATTATTTTATTTACATTGCCCTCTTTACTCTTTTATAGTGATTGATACTGGTATTCAGAATTCAGTTAGTTACTTCCATTCTTATTTCTCATATTTTGTTTTTTACCTTTCTTAAAATGTATTTTTGAAGAAAAATGAAGATTTGTGAGAAGGCATGTTAATTATGGTTTTTTCTGTATAAATTAACACGAGATTTTCTTTCCTTATGCTGGCTATTAAAATGGAAAACATAAAAAGGTATATTACTCTCATGGAACATATGTAGTTAATGTTGATTTTTCCATCACTATACACTATATGAACAAAATATTTTAGAGGATAAATTTACCTTTTCAATTGGTTAAAACAAAGTAAAATAAATAGAAGAAACTATGAAACAATTCTTTTCTAGATTGATTACCATTATAGGCACATGAAAATTCAAGAATTAAAAAAAATACTACAATGCTAACTCAGGATTTAATAGTTGAACAGGTGTTTTTTTATTTAAACATATCTTATTTGCTTTACCTTATAGATGAAAAGAAAGTTGGACCATGGTTCTGAGGTCCGCTCCTTTTCTTTGGGAAAGAAACCATGCAAGGTCTCAGAATATACAAGGTAATATTCAGTGTAATAATCGATTCTGTCATGGCTCTCATGATTTTAGATTTGATAATTCTGGAAGCATTGCTTTCAGTTTGTTCTCATAGGATACAAATTGTACAGTATATTGTTTAACATATTTTCAGATTACCAAAAATTGAAAAGTACATCATTTTAAATAGGAAGGAGGACCACCACTGTAGTTTGTGTTTTGTACTATTGTATTAAAGACACAAGCAAAAGTTCTCTTGTGAATATAATTTTAAAATCACGATTTTTAAGGAATTCCATAAAGTAAACCATAAAATATGAATATATGAGCAAATATGTCTTGTTACTATAACAACAGCTCTTCCAGGATGGATATTATATGCAAAATTGAAGATAAATTTATTAGCAGTGAAATAAACCTCACAATTACTAACTCAATCGTATTTCATGAAATTAATGTGTTAGAAATCTTTTATTGGCTTCCTAGATTTTAACGCTTTTAACACATATATTTCTACACCAGTAGAATAGTTTCCATAACAACTAAATACAATTGTAGTCTTGTTTCCTGCTTTAGTCCATCATTTGTGGATTTTGCATCAGTATGAAACTTTTCCCACTCACACACTAATTAGGCTAACTTAGGCACAATATCTGTAGACTAGCCAATTAAAAATGGCTTCGCACATCACTTGAAATGCTCTATTTTAAAATTTAAATGACAAAAAGTATCTTAAGAGCTCTTTGGGTCTTTTTTATTTTTTGTTTTTTGTATAATTGTCACCTCCACTAACTGATTGAAAGTTAACAGTAGAACTCCTAAGGAGTTTTGTTTATGATAGTTTTTTTTCCTCCAAGTATTTTGGTTTAGAATTACTTCTATTCTATAAGATGTAGATTAACATTTCTCAGACATCAGAATTTTAAAAATTGAACATTGTTACCGATTCATCTCTTTTTAAAAAGAGAAATAGTTCATTTTATTTCATTCCACTGTGATATTTCTTTCAAATGCATTTATAAAATTTTAAAAATAGACAATTTTCTGTGCAAAAAACTAGAGAGCTGATACCAAAAGAGAAAACTAAAGCTATCTTTCAGCTAGTCAGGAACTGCTTTTCTGTGTGATATTTCTCATGTTAACTGTCGCCTTCTTTCTCTCTTGATAATTTTACTGTTTTGGCACTTCCACCAGAGGGTGTGGAGGGATAGAGAGACAAGTAAAACTATTCACTTCATTTTGCTTTTTCCTTCTAGCCTTGATAAAGTATTCTTGGATGAGAAAGTTGAGTTCCATGTTAAATTAGCTGCTAATGTATTTATTAAATGTATAGATTCCAATCAGAACATCATTTTGGTCTTTATTAATATAGCTAATACCAGGACAAAGTTATTAAACTGTTGAGTTGTTTTTAAGGCAGCTTATGAAAATTGTTGAATTTTTATCTCAAAATATATTTTGGTAAAATTTGTCTTTAGTTGTTCTCTTATACTGAGAAGGGAGCTGCATTTTAACATATAATCTTACTAAAGCAAAATTAAGACTCAAAGGCATATTTATTTCCATGTCTTTCTGAAGGTTTTGTCAGTTACTAATATATATATTTAATATTTTTGTGATTGTTTTTAACAGTTTACCATCTAATAGCATGAAACTGATTTTGTATTTTTTCCTAGAAAATTTTAAGTTATAAGCACACATCCCATTTTATTTTTCAAGAAAGAGAAAATTGAACTTACCTTTGAAATAAAGAAAAAAAGGATAAATTTAATTGTCAAATGGTAGAGATTTTCTCAAATGTATAAATGTTAAAAGATAGGAAGGGAACAGGTATGAAGATTTTTCTATAGAATGTACTGATTGAGTTACATTTTTAAACAAAAAATTGCGATACACTGGATAGAAAAATTTGGAGAGGTTGCTTCATTAGTACATTTATCAGAGCATGATACTCTTATGATACAGTTGTATGTATTCTTGGAATTTAAACCAATTTATTATTATAAGTCAATAGATTGAGGGTTATTTTGCAAATGTAACGTGAACTACATCTTTTTTTGTAGTGTCTCTAAAGATGCTCAGTATTTACCTTATTTAAATATTTTAATTGGATACAGAAATTAGAAAGTAAAGTTTTAATACATTAATAACATAATTATAACTATTTCTGCTAATAGTTATTTTGAGGAGTATTAGATAATTTTAGAACTCTAGATCATATAGTCTTAATCCCTCATTTTACTGGTTGCAGAATTTTAAGCTCAGATTTTTTTAATGTTTAATTTTCTCAAAGTTTAAATTATTGGATAAGAATGTTTAGATGATCGCATTTTACTTAATTTTGACTATAAGTTCTTGATACCTATTTTGAATAACTTTCTCATCAAGAAAATGTTTACATGATCTCATTTAATTTTGCCTGTAAGTTCTTGATACCTGTTTTGAATAACTACGTTTTTAATCAAGACTGATTCCTGTCAGATACTCAAGACTAAGACTTATAAATAACAATAAAATATTGGAGAGTAATAGGTATAAATAATTTTTCTTTAAGGCAGATTTAAGGAATTAGTGACTAGTGATATCCAAAACATTTCAGTGTACTATTTTTA
Source organism: Heterocephalus glaber (assembly GCF_000247695.1). The sequence goes on along the minus strand of NW_004624858.1, from coordinate 3,818,016 downwards.
GATGAGTTTTTAAAAATCATTTATTTCACATCCCTTTTTATAAAGAAAATTTAAGTTTTTATTTAATTATGTCATTGAAGACCCTAGAAGTGAGGCCTGCATGTTCTGAGGAAATATTTTATTTTTTGATAGAGATTGTATTCATTGCTTCATGTGTTTTGAGCACATGATTTACCACAGAGCTACACCCTAAACCCTAGGAATTATTTTAATATTATTTATATGTATCAGTGACTTGCAGTTTTGCCATAGAGATTCTGTCATTTGATTGGACTTAGCATTGCTGAGATAATAACAGGTGGTTACGTAGGAGGGAGGAAGCTTACTCTAAGAATAGCAAAGTAGGTTTTATGTACCCTTCCTCTCTGGGAATAAGCGAATAAAAGAATAAATGAATTGAGGTTTGAAATATGCCACATCATCATTCTCATCATTCTTATTATATTAAATCAGAATTTATAATTCTTAATATCTGTCTTTGCTTCTACTCTTCCTTTTTTTTTTTTGGTAGTACCACTGGGCTTGTACCATGTTCAGCAACACCAACAACTTTTGGGGACCTGAGAGCTGCCAATGGCCAAGGGCAACAACGACGCCGGATTACATCTGTCCAGCCTCCCACAGGCCTCCAAGAATGGCTGAAAATGTTTCAGGTAACTTATGTAAACACACTACTTGAAGTGCTTCACTTAATTGTCACAAAAAAGAAGGAATCATTCAGCCATAAAAAAGAATGAAGTGCTCTTACGTGCTCCACCCTAAATGAACCTTGATAGCATTATGCTACGTGAAAGAATCGAGCGCCCATATTCATTCTGTGTATTTTGTTGATATGAATTGTCCAGAACAGGCAAATCCGCCGAGACAGAAAGTAGTTTAGTGGTTGCCAGGCAGTGAGGGATGGGAGGATTGTGAGTGACTGCAAATAAATACAGGGTCTCTTTGGGTGATAAGAGTGCTGGGAACCACTGAAGTGTACACTTCCAACTGCTAAATCTTTTATATCTCAATAAAGTTGCTATTAAAAACTAAGGAAGCTCATTTTATAGTGTAATCATTAAGGAAGTCCAGTGCTTACTTTGTATAAGTATGCATTTGCATTTTCTACTGCTTATTAAATAAGACCTTTCTTCCTTTTTTCATTTATGTTTTCATTTCTCAACTGTGGAATATACTCGTTTTCTAAACTGCATTGATTGTAAATTAGGCACTTAAGATTAATTTAAGAACTCCTCTGATTAGTCACTGGAGTAACTTACCCTTTATTACTGCCCTAGTAGAGTTGATGTGGTTTCCTTTCATCATAGTCACGTTTGTATATTGCTTAGTATACTCACATTCCATATTTTCTAGTGTTTAAATTCTTTCAACACTAGGAAGACTGGTTGCACCAAAACTTTCTATATTATTTATTTTATAAATTAATGTAGTGTTATTAAATTGATTTATTTCTACTTCCTATGAAATAGTGCATATAAATCAGTGTTTAACAAAATAGTTGGCATAGATTAAGCACTCACTTAATTATTCTTTACAAAAAAACAAATAGAAATTATGTCAAATGAAAATAACCTGATATTAACTACTATCCTAATGTAAAATGAATATATTTCACTACCTCTGGCTGCTTGAATGGTTGAATATATAATAAATGCATAAGGAAATAATAGTTGAAAATGATATTTATTTGACTTTATTTGGTATTTCAGATTTTTTAAAGATATTACCTTATATAAATTCTAACATTTTAAATAGGCAAAAACAAAATAAATGGCTCTGTTTTTCTTCTATAGCTGAAAAATTCATTTGAGTCAATGTTGCTTTTAAATGGGGTTTTAAAATTTCTACCTTTCAGGTGATCTTAAAACACTAGGATAGCTTGGGATGGGAGGCCTAGCCAGAACCTGAGAGCCTAGTTCTCAACTGGGTTGGGCCTCTTGCCTGTCTCAGGACACTTTCAGGTGTCGAAGCCGAGGGGCCAGGTGAGACATTGCCACAGCTGATGGGGGAGGCAGTGAAAGCAGCAGCCTCCCGCAGCAAGGACTTGCCTAACCCAAAATATCGGTGGTAGAGAGGTCAAGAACCTCTGGGTTAGAGAAAAGAAAGCCATATTTGATTGTTATTAAAATGTCATGAATCACTACAATTACAAAGTGTTTTGTAAGTTTTCAGTCATTTGTTGGCTTATCTTTTCCCCAAGGATTGTTCCTGTCCTTTGCTCTCCGCTCCCTCTTCATTCTTTTACCTCAGATTCATGGTATTTTGTACAATGTTTAGTTAATTTTTATGTACGAACTCAGAATCCTGAAATTTTTATTTTGTCTCATCTTTGTAAAAGAAATTTGTCCATCAATAAGAGATGAAAATAAAACTGAAGCATTTGTATAGTCTTAAAGGAGTGTGTAAAAATTCTCATCATCCCTGCTCAGGGAGAGGGGACTGTGGATGTGTATTGTCACGTGGTACATGCATGGACGTGTGAGCGACACAGCACTTGAGAATAGTGTAGAACTGATTTTGTACCGGTTTTTTTGGTAGTAAAATACCAACATGATTGAAAATTACACTATTAGTAATGGTTTTATCATCGTGGTAGACAGCCTCCATCGTGCTTATTTTACCGTATGAAAAGATTTCTTATCAAGAGGTAGTTCAGAGTAAGGTTATTTATGTGGTAAGGCCTGTTTTGTTTTATTTTGTTTTCCCCAGTGTTTTAGAATACCAAATATTTTTTTTATGCCATGTAGGATATTAGCCAATTTTAAGGAACTCTATTGGCAGTTGGGGGGCATTTGTGCTTTATTTTATAGTGAGAGTATTTTACAGTGTTTACTTGTTCAGCTAGCTCATGCTTTCCTTAAATGATCAAGTGTTACTATTTACTGTATTTCATCAAATTCGAGGCTGCATAGATTTTCAGATGCATCCCAGATTCAGAAATGTTAAATGAAAAATACAAAAACAAACAAAAACCTTATTTTTTTGAATCACTGAGACTCAATAAACTAAAGAATGTTAGGCCAGCTTTGTCCTGTCAAAGCATTTGATTACTTTTTTCACATGAGAAGTAGGTGTAATGAAGGAAATTTGTGCTTAGTTTACAAGAATAACATGAAATTATGTCTGCAGGTATAGAACTATATATTTTTTTTCAGATAAATAATGTAAAGCAAACAAATCTATAGCAACAAAAGGGCAATATGACAAGTAGATCAGGCCTTAATCTTTTGAGTGTCACATCTGCCTCTGACACGCCCAAGGCCTCTTTGTTGTATGCTGCTCCTGCCCTTTCAGGGCTGGCAGAAAAATAGCTAGACATGAATCACTTGCCTGGAAGTTTGTGATGCTAGTGCATAACTTGTAGGCAGTAAAACATAACTTGTAATGTCGTGGTGAAGTAGGATCGTTGGCTGCGGTAGAGCGCAGGGATAATTCTGTTGGTGCTGTCTGTGTAGGCGTGCAGAGCACTCAGTGATGCCTCTTCAGCTGCATGACAGGCAGAATGAGAGCTCTTGTCTCCTCACTGTCCTGTTCCTCCTGAGGAAATAAGACAGCATTGTTTTGGTCCAGCTCCATCTATTCTGAGAAAGTACTGTGGTCTCAGTTTGCAAATAGAATGAGAACAAATGGTATACCATTTTGGATAAAATGAAATTGAAACAAAATGCTACTGCAAAGTACAAGTGCAAAGTAAAGACAAAAACAGAAAGCAAATTTTGTAACATTTGAATTTTCCATAGCCATCGATTCTGCTTTTCTTCACAGCCAGAGTGACACTTCAGATAGTTAATTTCACAGGAGAAGGTTGGCCATTTGTTTGGTTTCTTTATGTCATCTAGGTGTTAATATGTGGTTTCTGTCTTGAAAATTTTTAATCTAGTTAATAACATGAACTATCTTAAAGGTGAAATCTATGTTCAGAGGCATCCTAAGAGAATAAACACAGTGATCTAGAGGAAGAAGCTCTTAGTACCATTTTGACTTTGCCTCTTATAATTGACTAATTTTATTAACGTTGTATAGCCCCTTGTCCCTTCATTTTCATACTCCACAAAACAAATGTGACACTAAGAAGTTGTCCAAAGGGATGAAAAAACACCAGTTGTAGCACTTACTCTAATCTCAGCACTCTGGAGGCTGAGGCAGGAGGATTGCCACAAGTTGGAATCCAGCCTGGTCTACATAGTAGTGAGTTCAAGGCCAGCGAGAACTGCATAGCAAGACCCTATCTCTAAAACTGTGTGTGTGTCTGGGGGATGTAATAAATGTGTTGAAAGCTATACTTGAAGGTATAATGGAGACTTCATAAATATTGATTTCCTCTGTTGGTCAAGAAATAGCCTTTATGGGCCTCAGTTTTGTCATGTCTTAAAAGGGGTTAGTAGTTTGAATCACTTGTTTCATGTATTAATATCAGGATCAAAGATAAATTATGTGGAAAAGATTTAACATTACATAAATGTCACTAGTTTTACAACTTCTAAATTAATTAATAATTTTTGTGGTGCTAGTGATTAAACCTAGCATCTTGCATGTGTTAGGCAGGCATTCTACCACTGAGCTGCATCCCCCATCCCTAGCTCTACATTATTTTAATGAGAGCATATTGCATTAAAGCTACAAATGTCCTTTGAGAAAATGTTACATTTAAAATATTAAAAAACAATAAAGTATAAAATACTTTTGTTTTTATATTAAAATAAGGTAAAATTTGTATTGAAAGATTCAAATTTCATGCTAACACTTGGGAAATACACATATTTTTTATTTTATTTAAATCTTATATGGTAGTGAACAAAAGATGAAAGGGCACATGATAATGCCACAAAAACAGTGAGTTTATTATTACCTTGTAATTGTATTCCTTGTAGTATGCTTAAGAAACCTTTCAAAACCAGGGGTGAATAAGTAAAGCCACCTCTTTAGTCAGAGAAGACTTAAGGGAAAATATTGTCTGTCTTTGATATGTCAAAGACTTGGATAAGAGTAGCTTTCATTCTTGGTTCCCTCAGAAAATAAAGCCTGGGTCATCTTCTCTGAGTTAGCTTTTGACGTTAGCTGGCCTTAACAATTAGAACTGCCCACAGTTCAAAAAGACTGGATACCATGCGAGAGAAGCAGATTCTTTACCACATGGAATTCAGGCACAGTACCACCCAAGGTCGTAAAACACCATGTGTGATTGGGACACTAAGGGTCACCCAGGCTAGTGGACCCCAAGCTGTGGTTTGTGAGTCACCCACATCAATACTGGATAAGTTGCTTAAGAAATAAACGTCCTCAGCCATATCTCTTCCACTGAGCCAGACCTTTAGGTGGTGGGTCGTCTGATTTTTGTGTTGCTTAGCCGCCATTTGGGAGCCGCTGGTCTGGACCAAGCCCTCTATTACATAGGTGGGGTCTCTGAGGCTCATACAACTTACAAGACTTGCATGCAGGTCTGCAGTGTCCAATAGTGAGTTTACTGGTGAAGCCCAGCCTACTGTTCTGCACTACCTGTTTACTTGAGTTGAAATAAAAAAATTCTACTTCCACGGGGAATTTCCAGTTTTGCATTTGCAGTTTTGCACACAAATTAAAATCTGCATTTCTTGATCTTTTTTGAATCTAATGTTTTTCCTCTTCCTGTATGTTTCCATGTAACCAAAGCCAAAAGAAGTGCTTTTTCTTTTTCCAGGGCAACTACTTTTCAGACAGAAGTATAGTAATAATAATCAGTTATCCACCACTTTCCCTTTACAGGTAAAGAAACTAAGACTTGCAAGGTTAAATTGTAGTCTTAATTACAATGTCTCCTCTAAAAGTTGAATTTCCTGATTCCTAATTCAATCTTCTTTCCACTGTTCCTTGTTAAAGGGTACTGTAGGTTGTTGTTCTTTTTACTTTAATATATTCATTTAAGGTTTTCAAGTTCATGCATAGTTCCTTGCTGATCAGTCTCATATGTACACAAAATTTGAAACCACTCTTGGAACCAGACTGAGCAAGCAATTCCTACTGATATCATTCAATATAAAGAATAAAAACTAGAGAATTTTGAGTTAACATTACTGTAGATAACTCCTGACTTTTGGAGTTCATTTAGTCCACAAATATTTTTAAGTACCTATTCTGTGCTGGGCCCTACTTTGAGTCTACAATACAGTAATAGACAAAACAGACAGAAACTGTTTTGTCATAGAACTTATAGTCTAGACAGGAGCGAGTAGATTGGGGTTAGAACTGGTTTGCAGTTTTTTAAAAGTTTAGTTCTTGCCCAGAGAATGAAGGGTTGCCCATAGCAAGAAGTAAGGAAGCATGCCTTGTGGGTATCTCTGGTAGAATGTACCAGCTACTCAACACATGAGGAGCCTCTGAAGCACAGCATGCCTGGAGTGTTTGAGGCACAGGAAGAATGTGTATGGCAGAGGAGAGTATAAAAGAGGGAAAGTAATAAGGAAATTAGGATCATGTGGGTCAATCTAAGAGCTTTGTTTTTTGGTTTTTTTTAAATTTAGAAATTCATGTATTGAATAAATTCAGTAAACAGATAAACTGATATAAAAGTAAGATGCAAATATAAACATTATGAAGATTTTAGATTTTTTTTTAAAAGTAAATTCTTGTTAATTAAGAACATACTGGGGCAGGGATTTAGCTCAGTGGCAGCGCACCTGCCTCGCAAGTGCAAGGTCATGAGTTCAATCCCCGATACCAAAACAAGAACAAAAACCACAAAAAAAGAAAAAACTGTTACTTTTCCAAAACACAGAACTGGATTCCAACAAAAGCAGTTTAATAAAATAAGGCACAGTGTTTAATAAGGCAAAATTCACACACATTGGTATAAGATTACAATATTCTGTTATGTCCTGGGAGGCGAGGGGAAAGTACTAAAATTGAAGTAGTTTAAATATCCTTTTTAGAGCATTTACCATTATAAGGTAATATATAAATTTGACAAATGATATTGAGAAAATAAAACTTAATTGTTGAATCATACCACTGAGTTATTCATTTACCATTAACTTTTAATTAACTATATGTTTATAAAGATATTCCTAATTCACACAGCTTTAAATATAGAAAATTAAGATATCAGATCATACATAGTAATTTGCACAAAGTAAAAGTCAATATATTTTCAGTATCCTTTATTGATACTCTAAAGTCTGAAACTTTATGAAAAGTTAATGTATTGGATATTCTGAAATTTTCTCCCATTGTTTTTGTTTCTTGTGAATACAAAGTGAGTTCGGAACACAACAACACAAGTCTCTACATGACTGCTGTAAAGTGGCTGTTAAAGTTAATAGTCTTTTCTCATAGCTAGTAATCAGTGTTATTTAAATTAGTGACAATTCTCAAACATCAATTATAGACAGAATCAATTTAGTAATGTTTTTGCAATACTGGCAACAATAATGTCAATCTTATTCCACTTTCTTCCTTTAGCTGGAATTCTGAATAAAACAATTTTATCCAATTTTATTCACAGCCAAAGGAACAAAGTATGTTCTGCTGAATGCAGATGGTCTTTCTGCCATGGCTTTCTGGCATGACAGTATATAAATACTGTTCATTTAACTAATAGATTTAATGTATACTAGATTGAATACTGTCCCCTACATGCATTACTGAGACTGATTAATGCTAAGTGAAAAGTCTAGTAGCACCCAAATTGACATTATCCTGTGAGTGTTCAAATAATGTGTAATGTTTGTTAGTGAACTATTTTTTAAACATCTATCTTAGAAAATATAGACCAAGAAAAATATAAAAAGAATTGAGCTATTTACACACAATGTATTAAAACATTAACCTCTACCCTTTCAACTTATAAAGAAAAGCAGTAGCCAAACATGCCAGGCCTCAGTAACAATGTCTTCGTATGATACTGTAAATATGAAGATGCTTAGGACCTGCTGTTATCCTTTGGTGTTACCAGACAAACTTTCTAAAATAAAGAAATATGTAAGAAAATACATCACTGATTTTATTTCAGGGGACCCTGATCTTTATGGTTCTGACCTCCTGTAACAGTAGTAAATTAATTGGAGTTTCCTCCCCAGAAGCCTATACTCATACACTGGGTCCTGTTTTTGGCGAAGAATTTCTCAGGATCACAGTCCTTCAGTGATATGCAAAAGATCATGGGGCTGTCAAAAACAGCACATTCAATGATACAGTTCCCAACTAAAGGCTGAGAGTAGGATTTAAGGCATATACTTTCTGACTGCAAATGAAAGCATGCTGCCTTAAAAAAAATCATGACTAGGGCCCGGGATTTAGCTCAGTGGTACCACACCTGCCTCACAGGCGCAAGGTCCTGAGTTTGATCCCTGTTACCAAAAAAAATGACTATAATGAAAATATAAAATTACACGATATTAAATTCATTACTGTTATATAAGAGTGCTTTACATAGAGATAGTGAAGGTCGAGGACTTTTCTTTGCAGGAATCAGAACTATGTATTCTTACAGGTTGTGCTGCCTTAAAACCTATACAATACCCTTTACTGGGGTTAAATGCCCAGCAAAATTGAAAAGCTCACTATGTGGTATTTTGGATTAAACAGGGAATAATATTTGTAAGAACACTGTAAAAAATCTCTACTTTTGTATAAGAGGATCATCTAGGAAAAATACGTATTCGTAACTACAGTTAAATGAATAATACAATTGATAGTTTTCTATAATGAGCCATATGAAGATTTAAAGTAACCATTATTTTTATATGTAAATAGATACTGCTAAAATGCTTTCAAAGATCAAACTTTATTTGTACTATTTGCTTGTTTTTCTTTTTTAATGTAATGAACCAGGTAAACATTAACCAAGGCTTACTTGATGAACCGTAAGTTCCAGGTTAATGAGGTACTACTATTTTCTCCCTTTGGGAAAAGCAAAGTTGGCTGTGAGAAAATCTGGCCCTCCATTATGGAAGGATATGGACACTCCCAACAGCAGACATTGAATATATTTAGAGATAAAGGTTTTTGGATGATAGTAGGCCACTCAACTTCATTTTTTAAAACAACTTATAATATTACTGTAAAGAGCTTTCTTGACTCACAGATATTCCTAAGTTGCTGATGGCATCTCTATTCCTGTCTTTGTTGCTTTTAGAGATTTTAACACTCTAGCACTCAGACTGTTCCTTCTTTTCTATTTGAAATTGATATTTACAATACCTGATAGAATTTGCAGTATTAAGCCATACTTTTATGGCATCAACAAAAATTTCTCCAATCTGAGGTGCCTTTTACAGTGCAAACCTTTACTTTCAAATCTAGTGACTTAAAATTCTAAATATCAACAATTTTAAGCCGGGTGTGGTGGTGTCTGGCTTTAATCCCAGCACTCAGGAGGTTGATGCAGGAGGATTGCCATGAGTTCAAGGCCAGCCTGGGCTACATAGTGAGTTTAAGTCCAGCCTGAACTACATAGCAAGACTGTCTCACAAAACAAACAAAACTAAACAGAATTTAGAACAATAGATGCCTTCTGCATACATTTAGAAGTAAAATATAAACAGTCACCTTCAGATCAATCTCTGCTATTCAAATACAAGGAATACTGAGAACCCTGACCAGCTGGTCCTTATGCCAGTCAGTCCCTGAAACCTTGGAATCAAAATTTCATATTAGCTAATCTTCCTATTTCTTGTGTCCTAGGACTATTTCTCTGACTCAGTTTGGTGATGCAGACAGAACTGGATTCTAGGAATAAAGACTACTAAGAATGCACAATGTACCCATTTCAATTTCGAATATTAGCACTGAAGAATTCCTTTCTTCACAGATTAATACTTTTGCTTAAGTAGATTTTTCTACAACAGTTTCGTTCAGTAAAATCATTCAACTGGAACAATATCAAAAACTTATTTCACAGATCTCCTTTTAAAAAACTAATTAAAGTTTATCAACTGTGATTAAACACAAACATGACTAAAGAGAGAGACTACTACTTTAAATACATAGTCTGCTGTATGACTTGGAAGCTGGCTATCTTGTTTCTGGATGATTAAGTCCCTTGCATCTGTCTCATCTTGTAATTTCTATAAACATTTATAAGAAAAGAGAAGGTGAAGAAAAGAAACAAGGAAAATCTCAGAAATTATTAGCAGCTTTTGTGAAGGGTAAGGTCAAAGATTTTAAAAAGATAAAACCGGCTAAAAGATAGATTTCATTAAACATTATCAAAGATAGCTGCATATTGATAATAGACTTTTGAACCACAATAAACATTTTGTTACGCATATACTATGTATCTACACTATATGGCAGAAGCTAAAACTACTTCTGGATGGAATATTTATATCTGTAAAAGATCAAGGGGTATTACCATCTTTCAAGAAAGCTGAAAAGGCTAAGTAAGGTTAAGTGTTATGTTTACACACTTACCTAGTTATTTTACAAAGACTGATTCTTAGATTACTCAAGCTATTACTTAGGTTAAGCTCTGATGGTCAATAAGGTAAAGGCACATGTAAGCCAGAAAACTTTGGTCCTATTACTTTACTATAAAGAAAGTATTTTCCATGAAAATATTTTATGCATCTAACTAAGTCACTTAGCTACAAAACGTTTTACGATTGTCACTTAGGTGACATGCCTAAGTCAGATGTAGCTTTCATAATTTTGTAGTCTTTCCATGGCCGAAGTGAAGAAGCAAAAACTTTATTATTTCTATTTTATGATATAATCACCCAGGTATTACTGTTAAGCAACAGAAACACATTAGACTATTTCTATAGATTTAGGCAGAAAATTTCTGAATCAAAAGAAAAAAAATCTTACTACATTATAACAAGGTAAAGGTAAAGGGATTCACTATAGCAGCGTTTCACAACTGTAGTCATGAAACTCTCATGTTTCGTGAATTAACACACACACACACAAACCCTGAATTACTCTATACTACACTTTCTTCTAGAACAAAAAACTATGTTAAAAAACTTAACCTATATGTAACACTATTATACAATTGGCTTTTAAGAAATAGTGTGTGCCCTTTCAGAGATTACCAGATGCTCTAATGCCATCTGACCTGTATATTTAACATTTACCAACTAGCCATCACGATATTACAGGTTGGTTACTAGTGTGTATTTTACAATAGCAACTTACAGTTGTACTATTATTACATTTTTAGTCTATATTAAAGTAGTTAACAAAAAATTGATAATTTCTAATGGCAAAAATTTGTGACTCCTTTTCCCCTGTGGCTACAAAGTATTTTTTAAAATTTTATCAATATTCTATTTTCAAAATCCTCCATGATTAAACTAGTTTTGGAAACTGTTCTATTGTGCATGAACACAGTAATCCCTGGTTTCAACTTTATTTTGTCCCACTGTCATGTTTTTCTAATCGCTTTCTTTTTTTTTTTTAAAGTGTAGGGAAAGTTACATTTAGTACCTAACACATAAAAGAGTCACATTTGATTATTTAAAATTCTAAACTTTCCCCCATTTATTTAATGCAAGATACAAAGAAGCTTTCCTAGCTTCTAGAATTTTCTGTTAAAAACTAATGTTCTGTTTTACAATGAACAGATTAAGATTGTGGCTTCCTATCAAGTGTAAAAGCAATTTGTTCACAAGGGATCACTGTTACATTTACATAATAAAATGAAGTTATGATTAATGATTAAAGGTCGTGAGTTCAGCTGTTAGATGCACAGTTGTTAACCTAGTTCTAGTTCTGTTAATGTATATTTTAAAGTGTTTTGCATAATATGTCAGTTTGTAGCACTTTTTCTTGAATAAGCTTCTATAACTTTGCTAGCATTAAGGCACTTACAGTCACTGGTAGATTGAAGTTATAACAATCATATAAAACAAAGAAGAACAAAAGAGTTAAACATCCCATTTAAAAGTAACATTCCTTACTTTACCACTTAGCCGGTTACAAAGGTTAGGTCCTATGTAACCAGGTGTGAGCACACATGAAGAGGTCTGTAATCTAAACACATAGGCAACACACGGAGAGAGTGAATCCCGTTTATGGTATAGTGTTCAATGGAAACCCAGTGACAACTCTGCTAATAATTACAGCGTTGATAATTTCTTTCATCTCAGTCACCACCAATTACAGTCCTCGTGGCTTAGTATAACCCTGTTCAGAATGTACCATTCTGCTGAGAGATTCATGCAAAACTTGAGTGAAACTGCCACCAACCCAAATTGGAACTGCCATTCAGGGTACGTTGTATTAAAAGAATCCAAACATGGAAACGAACTCATTCTTGCTGAATGGCAAATGAAACGTAACATCACCAACTCTTTCATGGACACTCAAGATGAAAATAATCAACTTTAAGGTCTATGCAGGTTTACAATCACCCCTGCTCGGTTTTTTAGTATTTCACAAAACCCTGCATTTGTGTTCAGCCAAGAACTTTCTGCATTCTTTGTGCAGCGACACTAGCTTCGCCTTCCGGGTCAGACTCAGTCTGGGACGTGGAACTGTGCGAGGCAGAACTGCAGGGGGAAGAACATTCTGGCGAACATAAGTAGTGCATCAGCGGGAGGCGATGCTTCCCACAGAAGTCCACAAATTTAATTTGTGTGACAGAACAGTCAAAGTAGACTCCACCACACTTTGGGTTTGGGCAATTGCTGACTGAACTCAAGTATTTAGGAAGATTCCCAGGAAGATCATAGGAGTGTAGGAAATATTTCGCTTCTTAATGGTCCGCGCAGCTAATTCCAGGAGAGTTGGAGGGTGGTGGGTTAAATCTTTAACAAAAACAAACAACCAGTGGATTTCCTCGTAAGCTCAACTCTTCCAAATGAATAAGGGTGAGGGTCTCTCGGGGCAAGTATGTCAGCAAGCAAGTTGTTGTGGAGACTGAGGGAACGAAGTGAATGCAACCGTGAAAGCTGAGGAGGCACACTTTGGATTTTGTTGTCACATAATACCAAGTAATTCAGAGAAGGCAGATTTGCTAATTCCGGTGAGATTTCTTTGATGAGGTTTCCTCCAAGATGTAAACACTCTAAACTCTGCAAGTTCTCGGTCTCGGCCGGGATGTTCTGTAGTTGGTTGCCCCCCAGGCTGAGGTTCTGCAGCGCTCGCAGCCCCAGCACCGAGGCGGGCATCTCCTGGAAGCAGTTGCCGCTGAGGCTGAGCACCTGGAGACTACGGCTGAGCGGCGACTGGGCCAAACCTTTGGGCAGCGCACCCGGCCCGCAGAGCCCGTTGTTCCTGGCCAGCAATGTGCGAAGTCCGCTCAGCGCCAGCAGCTCTGGTCCCAGCGCGGGCAGCAACTGCCCAGCGCCCGCGGCAGCGACACCAGATGGTTATGGGGCAGCAGGAGCGCCTCCTGCGAGCCGCACCGCTCTTCGCTGCGTGCCTCCAGGTCGGACTCCAGTTTTACCGGACACTGAGGCGGGACCAGTTCAGCTCGGCCTCCCTGGAACCTGAACTGTGCCTTGCGTCAGAAGAGAGCTTTGATTTTTATTTGACTGAAGTAGGAAGCCTCTGGAAGGTTTTAAGCAGAGTGACTTTTACCAGTCACTGGGTACTGTGTAGAGAGAGAATGGGACAGGAGGTCAAAGGTTAGAAACTGGGAGAACTGTCAGGAATACTCTAGGTGAGAGGTGTCTTAGACCAGTGTAGTAATGTTCAGGTTCTGAATGTGTTTGAAGCTCGAGGCCACAGAATTCACTTGGGTCAGAGCCATCTCGTAGTAAGGGAAGGGGAAGAGCCAGAATGACTAGAGTTTTGGGCCCCGAGCAACAAGTACATGTTGCTTCATTTGCATGGTACTGAAATGAGGAAGACTAGAAGCATATATTTGGAGAGAGAGCTCATGAACATGTTAACTTTCTACTGCGCATCCAGGGGCAGATGTTGAGGAAGTAGTTTGATATACAGGTCTGCAGTTCGGGGAAGAGTTCCAGACTTTAGGGAGGAGAGCTATCTGAATGGCCTAGACCTTTATTGAAATCACCCAAGAGATGGAATTTTAAGTAATTAGACTGTTGCATGTGTGTGCTACATGGAGACAGTCTTATTTATATATGGTTACAACAATATTGTTAAATAGAGTCTTAGAAACATTTTACAAGTCATAATTTTTTCATGAACTTTGTCTTACGTATATATAGAAAACTATGATACCGTTTCAAGCACCAACCTAAGATCTGAATTAGTATTTATCTTCTAGTTTGTTTTCCTATTTTATCTTCCTATCTAAAAGATTTGATAAAAAGATATTTCTCATGTTAGCTTTTTTTATTGATAACATTTTTTCTATACTTTAAAAA
>NW_004624858.1:3787467-3803658 GCF_000247695.1 Heterocephalus glaber | reverse complement strand
TTATTTTAAAAATAACTGATTAAAGCAATAAAAATATATCTAACAATTATAGCATATGTTTAAATGCAATGAATGACAGCAATGTCATCAGGATGGAAGACAGAAATTGGGAAAAATCTGTTATGGTTCTACTAGATGTAATCCACTATATTGTTATCTGAAGTATACTTTTATTTTTAAGTTAGTTAAGAATGTATATTGAAAACTCTAGGACCATTACAAAAATTTGCAAAGGGAGTATAACTGAAATGCTAAAAAGGGAGACATAGATATACAATGGAATGTTATTTGTAATAAGATTTTTTACAAAACACTCAAGCCACACAACAACATGGATGAGTCTTAAACGTATACTGCTAAGTGAAAGAGGCCAGCCTGCAAAGGTAACACAGTGTGCAATTCCATTGACAGGACATTCTGGACAAGGCAAAACTGGAGACACAGTAGAACAGGAGTGGCCTGCCAGGAGTTTGTAGGGAAGGGAAGGGGGAGTAAGCAAGGCGCATGGGATTGTGTAGAGTGGTGACACGGTTCCTATGGTCACTGTTAGTACATGACTCTATGCAGTTGTCAAACCCACTGATCTGTACAGCACAAAGTCTGAATCTTTGCAAATTTTTAAAAAGTATGTAGAAGGTCAGAGGGTCCCAGGAAGAAGTAAAAAATGTGACAGAACAATTGAATAGTATTACAAATATAGGAAACAACCTCACTGAAAGGCAACTCTGAAAATGAGTAAAGTCTGTAGAACTAAAGGCAGAAGAAACTGTGCACTAAACTCCAGCTGGCGACAGCATCTCCTGGTTGAGGGGACAGGCTAGCAAGTGGTGTCACCCCACAAGTATCCTGGAATCCAACAATTCAGTAAATGGAAGGCAGATGTAGAGAGCAAGTTTCCCAGTACTGGAATAGGAACAAGGGGAGGAAGCTAGAACAGTCCACTGGTAAGGATTAGCACTGGAGGCATCACTGCAAGCTTTCCTTTAGCTTTATATAGATACAGGTGGTTAGAGATAGAATTACTTGTGTGTGGTGAATATATGTAAAATATATAGAGTAGTAACACATCTTTCTATAAATGTACACAGAATCTTTGTTTTTATTGTCAAAATTTAACCATGAACACTTCTAAGAATATTTTTAGACCAGATGTTCATATATATGAAGATTAAAAAGTTTATACTAAAATTATTTTCTATCAAATGCCTTAATTAAAGCTGCATTTTGAGTCAGCATAGTTGTCCATCACTCATAATGGGCCTATTCTTACAATAATAATTTCCACAAATACAACATAGATGGAGAAAAAGACCATATTATGAAAACCCATCTCATTCTGTGAGGGATATAAATCAGTAAATCAGTGAGCTACATATTATTGATACTAAATAGAGTGGAGATTGATCGAATTATCAAATACATAAGTTTTAAACCAGTTTTTTGTATTTTTATTTTTATTAGTACATGTATGCAGTATGTAATTGAGTCAATATTTGAAATTATATAAGGCAAAAATATAATCAAATACTTTTGATTGATCATGTATGTACATACAGATCCAAATTTCAAATTTTTATGTGTAAGTCCTCACTCTGACCAAAAAGGATGCCAAGTAAGTACTCAACATGAATGTTCTGAATGTATGTGAAAAGATGCAAGTTTATTGACGCCTCTAGTTCGTTGTACTTGGTGGTAAATTTTAATATATTGTAGGAATAGTTGAATACCATTGAAAATGTTTCACAGTAATACCATGAATCATAGTTCATGATAGGAAAGAAGAGGTGAAATTCATTGTAGCTTCTAAAAGGCTAAATACTTTCAAAAGTACTCTAAAGTATTTTGAGTAAGGCTGCCTTGTATCCTTAATATATTTGTTTTCAATTATTATATATTTTACATGAGCCTGAGCAACCATTTCTTTTCTTTTTTTTTGGTACTGGGGATTGAACTCAGGACCTCACAGTTGCCAGGCAGGTGCTGTGCCACTGAGCTAAATCCCTGGCCCTAACCGTTTTTTGAGCAAGAAATAGAATGTCAGAGTTCATATTTTTCTAGCTCTGAATCTCACCTATTATTCTCTATTCATTCTCTTCCGAAGGGACATCATAATTCACAAAAGTATTTAAATCAGCATCGTTTTACAGAAACAAAGCCCTGCTCAAAGATGTTTTTTCATTTATCATGACGCTCTTTACATGTTTTGCATGATTATTATGAAACTCCTATAATTTAAATTATTCATATGACTTTTAAGCTTTTCTTTTTAAGAATCCTAGCTTTTGTGTGTGTGTGTGTTACCGGAAATCGAACTCAGAACCTTGTGCTTGAGAGGCAGGCGCAGCACCACTGAGCTAAATCCCCGGCCAAGAATCCTAGCTTTTTTTTTTTTTTGGTACCGGAGATCTAACTCGGGTCCTTGCGCTTGCGCAGCAGGCAAATCCTAGCTTTTTAAATGCAGGTGTTCCTCACTGCAAATGAAAAAAAATTTTTAAGTAATTTTCTAGTGTTGTTATATTTTTGATGTATGATTACATATTTTTGTTTTTCTGTAGTGTATCACTTTATTTCTTATTCTAATTTTACTATTTTTTATTTGCTATTTTTAAATAAGTGTTTTATTTGCTATTTTTAAATTGGAAATTATTTTCATAAAGCTGCCCTTTTAATTTGTAGAAGACCCATGTCAGCTGTGCACAATCCAGGTATTAACTTTTCTGTAAATGATGCTGCTAATCTCCTAACTCTTAGATATATGACTTATGAAAAATGGTGCCCATTAGAAAGAATATAGAAAAAGAAAAAAAATCATCAAATTCTCTCTTTACTCAGTAACTCAAAACTGTTGTTCCTGG
Source organism: Heterocephalus glaber (assembly GCF_000247695.1). Next base: position 3,800,803 of record NW_004624858.1, on the reverse strand, counting down.
AGTAAAATTTTGACATCTCAAGCAGTTATTACAATGTGCAAACATTTTTTTCTGTCAAAATTAGGACTTTTTAAAAACCTCGTATAAAGTAGAGGTAGTAAACTTGATTAGAGGAAACTGCTATCACTACAATGACTTCTGTAGAAAATATCACTGTAAGTAGTCACTTTTTGGAGGATTCTTGCCTTGTTCAAATATGGTTGTGTATGGGTGTGTGTTTTTCTTTATGAATTTATCATTTGGGTCCTCTATTAAAATAGTAATAATTTTGAACGCCTCTTTGATAGAGCTGGAGTGGACCAGAAAAATTGCTTGCTTTAGATGAACTCATTGATAGTTGTGAACCAACACAAGTGAAACATATGATGCAAGTGATAGAGCCTCAGTTTCAGAGAGACTTCATTTCCCTGCTCCCTAAAGAGGTAAGGATTGCAAGTTACCTCCTTTGTTGGGTGGGATTTGAAAGTACAACTCAACAGCTATCACTGTTAAGCAGTATTATGCTAATTTTGTTATCCAGTATTTTTAGTTTGACACTAGTACAGTAGTACTAACTAGTAGTAAAGCAGTAGTTACTAATAGCAAAGAGGGCTCTAAATTGATAAACAATTATGTAGTAATGTTAGTTGTCAGATTAAAGTATGATTAGGGACTAAGTTGCTTCTTTCTGTTATTTGAATCAGTAATACATAGTAACTTTTTGAGTTTGATTCATTGCCTTGTTTCTTTACCAAGATTTTTTTGTTTCTAGGTTATCTGAAGCCCAATTTTAAATTGTCTCAATATGTTCATTATTTACAGTGGATATTTTAAAAATTCTGATTTTATTAAACCAGCAATGCTTTTTTTCTTATTTTGTCATTTAGCCTAAGTCCCTTCAAGACCAGTTGTTTTATGCTTCTGTTGAATTGCAGTTCTCTGGTACCATGGTACCTAGTCCATGAACTTCAGTTCTTTCTGCGATTCTGCTCACAAACCAAATTGGACAAGAACCGAGTCAAATTCAGTGGTTAGGTTCAGTGTTGACCTTATGGGGAAATTTAATTTGGTTCTCATCCAGTTCAGTTTGCAACAGAATCATGGAAAGAACTAAAGTCATGAACCGAGGTATCACTGTACATACATCACATAATTACTTAGATACATAGAATGTCATATGTGTATCTTTTGTGCTAATCATCTCGCTCTCTGCTTCCATTAGACACATACTCACAGACTTCCCGTACCGATTACATTCTCATGGCACTTCTTTGGAGTTATGTATTTGCATTTTTTAATTTTTATGTAAATGAGTACTGTTTCTTGTCATAAACTATGATAATATGAGCATTCTTACCTATAAAAATAAAGCATAGTTTAGATTATTGATCTGATTTTATTTTTGTCAGCAAACAAGAATAATATAACATTAAATAGTCATTGTCCCCATGATATATATTTTCACAATATCATACTATGTCAGCAAAGAAGATAAAATACTTAAAAATTTGTATATATAAAAATCCCAAAGCTTTAAACTTGAAAAGGAGTGAATTTTTTTTCAGATAATCATTCTAAATATTCTAATAGTACCAGTTTTAATTTCATGTTAGATATGAATAAAATAGGTTTATCATATTTAGTGTATGAAACTAAGCATAACTCCAGGGTAAAGCAAAATTGATTTTTAAAAAAAAAACCTTTCTCCTAAAATGATTTTTTCTTTGGGGTGTTTTTTAAAAGCGGGGGAAAAAATGTTTATTCTTGTTAGTCTTTTCTGAAATTGAACCCTTTGAATAGATTTGGCTTATGAAAATGACATAAGCTCTCTTTCCTTCCAGAAGGGCATTAATAACAAGAAATACTTTTATATTTAAGTGAAAGTGAGTTTATTCATTTTTTATATACTTTTGATAGTTTGCCTGATATATATCTCCTCCTGATTTTAGAGGGCAGCATTTTTGTTCAAATGTACTTACTTTCTCAGTCTAGTTTGTCTCTTTATCTCTAGGAATGATGGGGTTTTCTTTGTTCCCTGAAAGAAATACAGGGAACAAAACAAAAAATACCTCCCTGTATGTTTTTTGTAATAATGTTTTAACTCACAAAAATGTAATTTAAATGTGATTTAAAATCAGTAGAATTTGAAAATACTCTAAAGAGTCTTAAGAGAACAAATGAGGATAAATCCAATAAAAATTCTCTTAAGTGTTCTTTTAAAGTTTACCTGAGGAAAAAGAAAACGTGCAGCCAAATTGAAAAACGGGAGAGAGTGCTGGCTTAGAGTATCACCTATTTCAGTTTTTTGTTTACAGATACTAGAAAAAGTTTCCGAATTTGAAAAATACTTTATTTTATACGTGGAGAAATAATAATACAGATCTAAGTCCTTAAGGAAATTAGCACTTTGATCAAAGACTCAGTTTTACTATTATTTAAAACATTACCTGCATGTCAGAAGATTGACTTACGGTATTTTTCTTATAATTCATTTGAGCAGATCTCAAAGCTCTTTACTGACATCTACGTATTAATCTCAAAAAATGTTGATAAAAATTACTCTAGTCTCACATGACAAACTTGTGATAAATAGCATAATTCTTATTTGGAAAGTAAATACCAGAAGGCTCATAGTGATAAGGTTAGGTGGTCCAGAACAAAACTTGATAATTACAGGGTTAGCTAACATTTTTGTTATTGTTGTTCTTTAAATTTTTTCCCTTGACTAATTCGGTCTCCTAAAATACAGCAATTATTGGGGAGTATTGGCTACCTTTCAGGAACAATATTGTGCTCTCTGTCCCCTCTAAGGAGCTTGTTTTAGTTCCAGCTGCTATAACAAGGTACCATACACTTACAAACAACAGAAATGTATTTCTCACAGTCCTGGAAGCTAGGAAGTTCAGGATCAGGAAGGACCCTCTACCAGATTGTAGATTTCTGTTGTCTTACGGCAGAAAGAGGACGTGAGAATTCTCAGGGGTCCCTTTTATAGGTTACTAATCTCATTACTGACAGCTGCGTTTTCTCACGACCTAATGAACTCCCAAAGGCCCCACTTCCAAAGTCACATTTTGGGGGTTAGAATTGTAACACATTTGAGGTGACACAAACGTTTAGTCCCATTTCAGAGCCCTACATGACCAGACTTGCTTTGAGGACCTGCTGTACTTCTCCATAATGCATGGTTAGAATCATGTAACTAATTGCGGTTCCCTTACTGTTTGGCAGATTAATTAAAAAACCGTATCATTGTCGACAACAATTTGTGTGCTGCTTTTTCCCTTTGCTGACATGTTTTTCCTTAGTTCTAGCCACCTCCCCCCATAGTTTTCTGTTTTGATGGAAGTAGATAGATACTGTAGAGACAAACTAAGCAGCTGAAGTTCATGGTTGACTTAGAGACTTTACTACTTTAAAGGAAAGTATGCTGGTTATCTGTCAAGCTCTGCTTTAACTTTCCTTAGTACCTGGCCATTGCTTTACATTTCTCTTTAATACATGCGGACACTGGACTTGACGGTCTCTTAATCACTATTAATGAAGGAAATTTTACCTAGTGCTTTGAAATCTAAACTGTTCTGGATTTGTTATATCCTAGCCTTTGAATTACCTGATTTCCACTTCAGTCAAATAACTAAAGCAAAGAATAGATTTTTTTCATATGACCATTATAAATATCTTGGGCATTAATTAGCATCTCTTGCATAAATATCTTTGTGCCTGGTTACATCTGTATTAGATTATAATTTTCACATAGGTTGATAGTATGATGACATCACATTACTGTTACACTGAAACTAAGCTAACTTGCTTAGGCTTTGATTGCTTAGGCTTTTGATTTCAAAATTAAATAGCTTGTTGAGTTCCCATTAAAAAATACGTTGAATGATAAGTATATACTTATGCATATATACATATATATACACATAGATTGTAGAGTATTGTTATGCCTTTTTATCTTAAATGACTATATAGATGTGATGCTGAATGCTCTTCTCTAATAGACAAAAACAGTTATTTCATGAAAAGTTTTCACTGTCATTCATCAATAGTAGTATTAGACTGAAGTGTGATACTGGCTAGTTGATATTTTGTGTGTAGAATGTACTCAATAAATAGGAGATTAGTGGTGAACTCTACATATTTAGAGTCACTGGGAAGAAAGAATTTTTATCATGTAATTCCTGTTCGGCTTCAAAAAATAATTCAAGTTGTGCTTTCACCCCCTGTATGACCCTTGGCCCTTTATATGGTAGTGATTTAATCTTTGTCTTTTAGTTTATGAAAATTGAACTTTATTGCTCTGTTTAGATACGTTTTTATTGTCATATCGTAATTTTTTATATATGTCAAGAGGTCATTATTTTACTTCTTTCCTTTTTCCTTGTTTACTTGAATTGACTATACACAGTGAAAAAAATGATAGTTTACAAATATTGTAAACAAAATTTTTAAATCAATAGTGTACTGAAGAGCTATCTCAAATATATAACTCTATGTGGCCCATCAAGAAAAATCCCCATAAACAACATAAAATAATTAGAGCCTAATTACCTTTATATGTCTGTGGAGCAGTTTAATAATTGTCTTGGGTGTCAAGGGTGTAAATGTTTCCAAAGTTTATCATTGTAGTAAACACTTTGATGTGATGAAGAACTAATTATGATATCTAACAAATGATCTGAAATTATATCATGCAGAACCTATAAAAATCCTATTTCTTATCAGTCAGGCTGTCAGACAAGCACTTAGTGAAATTACATTGTAGTACGGAGGGAAAACAAATGTAAATAATAAAGTGAAAAATAAAATATAAAATCTGTTGAGATTCACAGAACAAAGGCAGAAGTAGAGACACATATTTAATCAGTATTCCTTCAAGATGTAGAATTATTGATGTTCATAAAAACCTGTAGGGCATTTATTTTTAATGTCTAGCTTATATTTGTAAAGACTGAATGTACTGCCTTTTGTTAATTTAGACATTATAATGTAGAATTATATTTATATGTAAGTAAGTGTCTTATACAGCAAATAACTAACTTATTTTTTCTACAGCTTTTAAAAATATGAATATACCATGTGGTTTTTCTTTTCTGTAGCTGGCACTTTATGTGCTTTCATTTCTGGAACCCAAAGACCTGCTACAAGCAGCCCAGACATGTCGATACTGGAGAATTTTGGCTGAAGACAACCTTCTCTGGAGAGAGAAATGCAAAGAAGAGGGTAAGGTTCAAACTGGCATAGAGCGTTTGTTGGTACTTTAGAAAAGCAGTATGATTCTGAAAGTAAGTAACAAAATAAAAGTAAATTTTATGTGCAAGTGGAATAATGGTGAATAAGTGAAAAAGAGGAACTTGGGCACCTTGTCAAAGATTGGATCTTCATTTACATTCTTCACCTATTTGGATTCACTAGTTAAAGAGTCGAGATGAACACAATGTAAAGGAAACTAAAAAATTGTGTTATCAAATATTGAATATTCCATTCATTCCTTCCATAAATATTTATTGAACACCTACTATGAGCTAGACTTTGGATGTGAGGTTTTTTGGGTTTGGGTTTGAGTTTGACTTGGTTTGGAGACACAGTCTCACTGTACAGTTCAGGCTGAACTTGAACTCACCGTGGAGCCCAACGTGGCCTTAGGCTCTGGATCCTTTTGCCTCAGCCTCCTGAGTGCTAAGTTCCTAGACATGTGTCACCATGCCCAGCTGACATCTTAAAAAATAGTGATGTCCTGCCATTTTCTTCGTGTTGTGGAGCTTATATTCCTAAAAACTATTTTGTTTTTTAAAGATCTTCTTCTAAGGGAATAGACATCATCAATATTAAGTGGAGGACTTTTTTCCAGCAAACATCTAAATAAATAATCATTTTGACAAAAATATATAAAAATATTACTTGCTTCTAAGAAGCACAGTTTCTCTGAAAGAATCACAGTGAAGTAAGATCACACTGAAGGCGATCCTCCCCTGGCTTGTCAGGACGTCAGGTGGACAACATTGGTGGCCAGTCCAATGAATGAAACTTCGAATTGACCCAGACCCCTGACTGGTTAACCAGAGAAACCTTCCTTCTCTAGTGTCCGTATAAAGTGGGATTAATCATCTGTATCACCTTCTCTCATAGAATCATTTTTTAATGACTTTTTAAAATTGTGGTAACATGTACATAATAAAATTTATTATTTTAGCAATTTTAAGTGTATGGTTCAATTACACTAAATACATTCATATTTTGTGCTGCAGTCACCAGCAGTTGTCTCTAGGGCTTCTTCATCTTTCCGAGCTGAAATTCCATGTCCATTTAATAACCCCCCAATCTTCCTTCTCCCAGGGCCTGGCAACCACTTTCTATTTCTATAAATTTGACTGATACAGGTATCTCAGATAGGTAATCGTATGATATTTGCCCTTTTATGATTGCCTTATTTCACTTAGCATATTGTCTTCAGAGTTTATCCAGTTGTCAGAACTTCCTCTCTTAAGGCCGAGTGATTTTCCACATGTCAGTGTGCCCTTGGATTACTTCTGCCTCTTGGCTATTGTAAATAATACTGCTATGAGCACAGGTGTACAGTTACACTTGTTCAAGTGTCTTCCTTTTATTCTTTTGAGTATATGTTGTAAAGTGGATTTGCTTGATCATATGTTACATCTGTGTTTAATTTTTTGGTGGAACCAACGTGCTGTTTTCCACAACAGTTGTAGTATTTTACATTCACACAAGCAATGAACAAACAATCCTCACCAACTTCTCCTGGAATCATTTTTAGAAAGAAATGAAATAATGAATACAAAAATATGCCAGAATACACACTTTACATTATTGTTACATTCCTTAATAACAGTATTAGAAATTAGACTGTGTCCTGCATTTTACTGGTTTTAAGCCTAGAGGAAAATGAAATACATTTTTAAATGTGTGATTTTTATTATTGGTAAAGGGAATTATTCTCTTGAATTCTTTGATGCTTCAGGGATTGATGAACCATTGCACATCAAGAGAAGAAAAGTAATAAAGCCAGGTTTCATTCACAGTCCATGGAAAAGTGCATACATCAGACAGCACAGAATCGATACAAACTGGAGACGAGGAGAACTCAAATCTCCTAAGGTAACTGAACGCTTACATTGTAATGGAAACTGTTAGTCAGTGGTCCTACCTCATGTACTGTTTCAAGTCTTGGCAAGCAGTATAACTAGACACCTGTCTTCAGTGGAAAGGAAACTGTATTTTAAGATAACAGAAAATATAGCTGATACTATTCCTTTACTGCTAATTTCTCTAACCTGACAACAATTTTACTTGAAGAAAAGATGAGATGAATTGTACGTCTTTCATTCTTTCATCTTACATAAATTAAAATCTCTGAATATCTTCTTGAAATTTATTATGTCATATATATTCTTCCTAAGAGTTTGCAATGGAGCTCCCTCTGCTCACATTGCCTGAACATGACTTTTTGAGGAGTGTCTGTGTTTTGGCCAAAGGTGGCTTTTCTGTGTTTTATTTTTATAAATTGAAGCAGAAACCTGATTTTCTGTCTTACATTTCAAGTATACAAAGAATAGTAAAAATGCTTCAAATTCTTAAGATGTAGTTTTATAACAGAGAAACAGTTTGAGGAGACAATGTGTGTACATTTTGGCAGATGTTTTTAAGTTGAAAAAGCTGATAATTGTTACTTGTCTTTCTAATTAGAAGGTGTTTTGTTCTTGTGTGTTAAAAGTTCTTGTGTTTATAAGACACGTATTACTTTTCTTTAAACGTGAAATAGATTATTATAAAATACACTTGGTTTTGAAACATCTTTATGAGATCCTGACTTAGTAAAATTTTAATGGTGGGTGTTTGAAGTGTAAATAATAAAAAATGGAAATGATAAAATGTTTAAGGTTGATTCATCAGCCAGGAAGGATGATGCTTCATTTTATATAAATTTTCATTCTAGAAATGGACTATGAGTTACAGTTCCTACTTAATGGCTTCATCTTTTCTTTTCACCAGTATTTTAAAGAATAGCATATTCCTAACCCGTACACCTCTCTAATAGGTGCTGAAAGGACATGATGATCATGTGATCACCTGCTTACAGTTCTGTGGGAACCGGATAGTTAGTGGTTCTGATGACAACACTTTAAAAGTTTGGTCAGCAGTCACAGGCAAAGTAAGTCTACCTCTTCTTGCACTTCACAGAGTTACCATTTTGAGTTTATCTCCACAAGCATCAACCAGTAAAAGGAAAATAAGGATTCATTTTTGATCCTCACTTATTATGATAGCAAATATCAGGGCTTCTAGCTTAGCATCCTTCCCACCCCCATATTTGTGACAGTCATCTTGGAGTGATGCTGATGATGTTTCTCATGATAAGAATGTCATTCATTTTTTTCTTTTCATTTAAATAGTTTGTCTATCTCTGTGACTTAAATATTTTCAGATATGTATCTTTTTCTTGGCTCGCTTTTTCCCATCCAAGTTACACTTCATTCGTTTTAGTCTTTCAAAAGTATGATAGACATTTATTTGTCTTTATAAACTGCTTTGTTAATAAGCTACCAATAATTTAGAAGTTAAGATTATGTTAATCTAGAGTTAACCTCAGACCCTTGTGATGTAGAAGTTAAGCAGAGTAGGTATTTAAATACAGCTTTGAAGAAAAAAACAGTCCAAGCAAAAGATTTACTTCATACAGTGTTATTCCTTTAATGATTCTCTGGTGAATATTTATTTTCATCTATCATGGATTAAGTAATTGGCCACCTGCAAAGTTGTACAGAATGTGAAAAAAATCCATTTTTAAAAAAATATCTTTTATAATGCTGCTTCTTGGACAAGAATCTTATAAATATTAGAAGTCAGATGTTAAAACTTTTAAAAGCAGCTTCATATTTCATGGTGCAATACTAGGTTTGGATTTATTTCAGGGTTTTAATGTCTGTCTTTACTTGTTTAGCAGTAGCTTGGCTGGCTCCTAACTACTGCCCTGGGGCAGATTTAGATGAAGTGTGGTATGTAGCCACACCCAATTCTGTGGACCTTCTTTCATAGAGTGGGTTTCTATGCAACACCCCAAATTGAAGTTTTAGTATTATTTCATCAGAGGCCAGGCGGAAAGTCTCGCACATTGCATTCATCTGTTGTTTGCTTTCTGTCACACCGAATGTTTCTATCATGTGTCTTATATAAGTTTCATATCACATTTGCTTTCTACATATTTGTTCCTCAGTTGGTGTACATGTGTAAGTATATGATGCTACTGAATAAACTAAACAGTAGTGATGGGGTCATGTTACATCAACGCCCAAAAATTTTTCTGATGATCCATTCAAATTCACTTTATAATTTATTCCAGATTTTAATGAGCTATTAAAATAGTATTTAAATAACTTTCCTTTCTACCCAAAATTAATCATCTTAAGTGTTTTTCCAGTGTCTGAGAACATTGGTGGGACATACAGGTGGAGTCTGGTCGTCACAGATGAGAGACAATATCATCATTAGTGGATCTACAGATCGGACTCTCAAAGTGTGGAATGCAGAGACTGGGGAATGTATACACACCCTGTATGGGCACACTTCCACTGTGCGCTGTATGCATCTCCATGAGAAAAGGTACAGGAAAATCCCAGTTAGTTGGGACTCCTTCTGTCATTCATGAATCATTACTGATATAGTGATAGTGATTTTTTAAAGTAGACTTTAATGTTTCTAAACTAGGAAAGCCATAATGTCTTGGCTTAAAATTGCAGACTTGCCTTTGAATTTCCTTTTGTATTTGATATGTTGGGGCTGCTTTCTTGAAACTATAATCACTAATCCTTTTTATTTTTTGATGATTTATCATCTTCAAACAAAAGTCATTTTCTTGGTGTTTATATTTCTGCAAGTGGCACAAATTCACTCAGGGTTTCAAGCCTCGGAGTCTTTTTAATTACCAGTCCAGCTCTGTCATAACCCCCAAATCTAGGCAAAAGAGAGACTTGGGAGTTAATTCATTCTCTTACTACCTGTTGGAACTATTGCCGTAGCTTTCAAATACTGTCTTCTCACCTTTTATACAGTTTACAGAGAGCCTTCATATAATTATGATGGTATCACTGGCCTGTTCTTAAATGTTGGGAGTCTACTGTTGCCTACCAAATTAAGGAAGAAATTATTTCATCTGATCCAGACTGTTTGCCTTTTCCTACTCAGTGCCTTTGCTGTTGCTATTTTCTCCTCCTCTCTTTTCTCCTTGATGCTCTTCTTTTAAAATCTTATCTTCCTATTGACATGTCTTCATCGTTCACCTGTTAAACAAATGTATTTTCTACTTCATTTGTTAAAAAAGATCTCTCTGAAAGTTCCAGAGTAACCACAGCACTCTTATACCTTTAATTCTTTACTGAAGATCATTGAATAAGCTAAACTTCACTCTAGATTTGTAATGTGTGAAGGAGAGTACCTTTCACTTATAATTTGAATCTACTTTGAAAAGTGTGCTGTGTAGTTGAAACTTACAGAATATGGGTATCGAGAAGCCTGGTGATTGAATTGCAGTTATGTTCTGGCTTAACTCTCTCCATGCTTCAGCATTCTGCTCTCCAGTATGGAAACTGACACTTCTTTTTGTCTTAGGAATGACATAAGTATACCTGGGTTTTCAGCTTTGTGTTGTAATCCAGAGATGATTGCATCATTTGTATTACTGTGGTTTTCAGAAGAGTATAACTTTAATAATGATGGGCCAGGAATTTCTGTTGCTTCTGCAGATATCTTTGAAAGATATCTTGTATGAAAGATACATATATGTATGAAAGATATCTTTCATACATCTGTGTATTTCAGCAACCCCATTACCTATAGAATATTTGTAAATCTAAGCATTAACAACATGAACAGCCTTTGAAAACATATCTAAAACTAGTTAATTTTACCAGAATATGTAGCATGAACCATCTGTAAGTTTTTAAATCACAAATTTTGATTCGAAAATGTTTTGCCGAAAAATCATTATTGAATTTTTTACCTAATCACAATGGCAATTTGTAATAATTGAAAATTGGGAAAATGACAGGATGAAGAAGACATTTAAGTTATTCAAAATAATACCACTCAAATTCCCCCATTAACATTTTATACATATGTCCACATTATCAGGACCACATTTTATATATTGACAACCACCTTCTTTTTTTAATACAATACAGTAGTTTTCAAACTCTGTTGCACAGAACCTCACAGGGGTTGAAAGTATACCTCAGTGGTTGAGCACTTGTTTAGCATGTGCAAGGTGCTAAGTTCTGTTCCCAGCATTGCAAAAACAAAGCAAAATCACAGAACCTCACAGTGCTGGAAATAAAGGCCATACGTAAGGGAACCAACCAACCAGGTGGAATTATAGGCATCCCCACTTTCCATTTCAACCAAAATTACTCAGTAGTGTGTTTATATATCAAGGTTTTACATAGGATTTCTTGAGAAAACAGGTATACATGCTCGAGAAAAATGGGGCGGGGGGCTTTAAAAACCACTGGCTTCATTTATATTTGCTCACGTTACTGAAAGTTATAATGCACTTTTTCTCTTTTCCCCTCACAGAGTTGTCAGTGGTTCTCGAGATGCCACTCTTAGGGTGTGGGATATCGAGTCAGGCCAGTGTTTACATGTCTTGATGGGTCATGTAGCAGCAGTGCGCTGCGTTCAGTATGATGGCAGGAGGGTTGTTAGTGGAGCGTATGATTTCATGGTGAAAGTATGGGATCCGGAGACTGAGACCTGTCTACACACGCTGCAGGGGCACACTAACAGAGTCTATTCCTTACAGGTAAGCGATCTTATCTCTCCTATCCCCGAGATGCTCTGTTCCTGAGTCATAGGATTGTGTCACTCAGATGATCACTGTCAGATTGCTGATCCAGTCAGTCCAAAAGAGATGAATCCATTTAATCTGCTCTTTGCATGTACTTGGGAATTGGTGTGAAGAAAGCATGAATTTCAAAATTATTTAAATGGTTTAATGGTTTCCATTTCTGTGATCCATTTTCCCTGTGGAATACAGATATTTATCTTGGGACCTGAGACTTTGGAGCTCTAAGTTTGCTATGTTAATTAACAGACAGTGTCATAGGAAAAGAATGTGGATTTTAATAAACTTAGCAGAGGATTAATTTGGCCAAAAGCTGCCCCTTTGCCTTGATAGCTGAAAGTTGATGGACCGTGTAATTGTGGTTCCATCCCCTTCAGAGTGGGGCCTGATTGCATAAAGCTGCTCCACTGTTCCAGGCCACCGATGTGTATTCTTAACGAAGCACGTTTGACTAACCTGATTTGTTTACATTTGAATCTGATAACCAAGAATAGATTGTCATATTTCAGGATCATTAGCAAGACTAACAGATTTAGAAAATGGGTCTTGTTTATTTCCTGAAAGACAGCATATTCAATTTTAAAACATATGTCCCATTGCTTACATAGTTTATACACCAACTACTGCCGCTTACTGATCAGCAAATAAGTACATATTCCCAATGCTGACATTGCTGTTCTGAGGGTATTTCTTAATTGTACTGCCCATGTCATCAAATGTTGATATATAGTAAAGATGTTAAATTAGACAAGGTGATGAGCTTGTGAAGGAAAGGGAATTGGCTGCACCTGCCTTGATGTTTTGTCATATGCTCAGAACCTTAATGAAATATAATCTCAAAATAAACCACTCAGTAGAAAAGAGGTAGTCTAGGGCCAGGGATTTAGCTCAGTGGTTTCGCCGCCTGCTGCACAAGCACAAGGACCCAAGTTCGATCCTCGGTACCAAAAAAAAGAAAAGAGGTAGCCTATACACACACATAAAATCTTATGGAACTGATAGAAACTTACTGGCTTTTACTGTACCTAAAAGGCTGAAGGAGATGCTACATAGCTTCCTTTTGTTACCATAACACCACCTTTTAAAATCCCAGATGTAATTATCTTGTTTTGTTTTGTTTTTTGCAATATATATATATTTTTAATCTTTCCTTTTTTTTTGATACTGGGGATCGAACTGGTACATTGTAGGTATACAGTATAATGACATGCATCATTGGAAATTTGCACCTTTACATAGTCTCTCTTAGTTCTTATTTTTTCCCCATTCCCCTGCCCTCCCTTCAACCCCTCCATTCCTCACTATTTACAAAGACTTTGTTTCCATTTTTTCATTTTCTCATAGTAATTTCTTTCCCTTCTTTCCTTTCCCCTACCTCTGCCACTTTCCCTTCCCCTTTGCCCCTTTTCTTCCTATTTCAAATTATCTATTATACCTTTTAGTCCTTATTTACACTTTCAGTTTCTCACACTAGAGAAACTATTCAGTATTTACACA
>NW_004624858.1:3697239-3782837 GCF_000247695.1 Heterocephalus glaber | reverse complement strand
TAGATTTATTAATCATGTCTTGCACTATGGGCACAATCTCTGCTGTTATCTGAGAAATTATTTCTGATTTCATTTTTTCCAGATCCTGTTTTGTTTCCAGTTCAGGGAGTCCAGGTGGTTGAGTATCAGATTGTTCCATCTCATTTCTGGGGTTGTGTCAGGTGATCTGGAAGTCTGGTTTTGAAACTTGTTTATGTGTTGTCTCATTTCAGTGGGGTGGAGGTGTGTGTGCTGCTGGCGCTTGCGTTGCTCACCTCCTCAGCACTGGGGGTAGTGGTACATCAGCCCGGACGGTTCACCTCCTCTGCACTGGGGGCAGCTGTGCTCCTTGGCACTCCAGATATAATTATCTTTTGGCACATTTCCTAATTAGCATTAAGTTCTTGTAAATGAAACTTTTATTTTACATACAGTTTTTAATAGGAACCTACTCTTTGAACACTGTGAAAGTTATCTCTAGCCCTTTTCCTGCCTCAGGTGCTGATAAGCACACTCTTTTATCAACAACCTGTATCGTTAGTTTTAGCTTCCAATGGAGAAGTAAAACCCAGATAACAATCTTCACAGAATCATTCATGGTATAAACTATTGATTGAGTAGGACCAGATGATTTGAAAATAATGTTATTTCAGAGGTTTTGTAAAATTCCTTTTTAAGTTGTTTCTGCATCAGTTTGAAGCTACTGGCTGTAGAAAATTCACATTGCTGATAGAAGTGTCGTAACAGCATGCACTATAAATTGCCTGGTGGCATGCACTTTATCCTAGTTGCCACTTTATCTTAGCACATAATATTTTTCCTGGTCTTGTCTGTTGCCATATTCTCCTCCATATTAAGAGTAAGGTCAATAATTGGTAAAAAGTGTATCCATTTTTGTGTTCTAATAAGCTGTATTTCTTGTAGTTTGATGGCATCCATGTGGTGAGTGGCTCTCTTGATACATCAATCCGAGTTTGGGACGTGGAGACAGGGAATTGCATTCACACATTAACAGGGCACCAGTCATTAACAAGTGGAATGGAACTCAAAGACAATATTCTTGTCTCTGGGAATGCAGATTCTACAGTTAAAATCTGGGATATCAAAACAGGACAGTGTTTACAAACATTGCAAGGTAAGAACTGGCCCATCTTTAGTTGTATTCATTAAAAATTTTACTGTTACTCAAGAAGGAAACATGGATGGAGCCTTCACATCAAAGAGTGCTTACTCCAGATAAGTTTCTGAGCATTTGCACTGTGACTTACAGAAGAAGTAGGCTACCTTGAGAAAAGGTTCTAAGTCATGTTTTTCATAGAAACTTGTTTGTATCCCTGTGTGTTCATTTCTGCTTGTTCCTTATATTCCTGCATGTTCAGTTGAGTCTGTGTCACCCTAAACAACTTGAGAACAAAGGTCTTGGCTATTTCACAGAAGCAACATAGCCATTTATTTTGAATTTAAGCATCTCATAAAATATTGTCTTGGCCTCGACTGAGCTCCCTGGTTATCTGGGATGGGAAGGAATAATAGTGTCCTCTGAAACAAAAAGAAAAAGATAGATGTGAGAATCGTTACTGTTAAATGAGGCACAACAGCATTAACTTCTTCACGATTACCTTGTCTTGGTCGCACCCCTTAGTTTTTTAGCGAGGCCGTGTGGTAGGCACCCCGTCACTTTTTGCTCCTTGGTTTGGCCTCTTGGTCTTGGCATGGTGTCCATGCAGCCTTTCCCTTTGGCTGGTCAGTGCAGAGTGGTGGGTAATAGATCACTGTGCTCGTTTGTCCCTCGGCAAAATACATGAGGCTGTAGTGTCTTTATCACTGCCAGGGAAAGCTCTCTCTCATGCAGCCAGAAAAGAAAATGTGTGCCTGGTAGCTCACCAAGCTTCCTGGAAGAAAGTGAACCTTCCAGTTACAAATAGCTACCAGATTTTCTTACATCCTTGCTGATCCTAAAATACTCAGAACAAGGTTTCTAAATATGCAGCATTTTAAATGTTGCATTTATTGTATGTTTTAATATAGAAGTCTACAAATTACACTGTAACTAACTCATAGCCATAATTTCTAACTAGTAATTAAATTCCCTTGGTTTTGCCTAGGTCCCAATAAGCATCAGAGTGCTGTGACCTGTTTACAGTTCAACAAGAACTTTGTAATTACCAGCTCAGATGATGGAACTGTAAAACTATGGGACTTGAAAACGGGTGAATTTATTCGAAACCTAGTCACATTGGAAAGTGGGGGAAGTGGGGGAGTTGTGTGGCGGATCAGAGCCTCCAACACAAAGCTGGTGTGTGCAGTTGGGAGTCGGAATGGGACTGAAGAAACCAAGCTGCTGGTGCTGGACTTTGATGTGGACATGAAGTGAAGAGCAGAAGAGGTGAATGTTGTCCAGATGTGTAGAAGATATACTCCCTGACCTTCCCCCTACACACACACACACAAAAAAAGAAAAAAAAAGAAAAAGAAAAAAAAAGAAAAAGAAAAGAAAAAAAAAATCCCTTGTACTCAGTGGTGCAGGGTGTTGGCTGGGGCAACAGCGTGGAAAGACCTACAGACTAAGAAGGCAAGAGGGAGAGACGACAAACGAAACTGACAAGCAGGGCCGCTGTCTCATCACCTGGAAGGCTTCACTTTTGACTGAGGGCAGCTTTGCAAAAACGAGACTTTCTCAATCAAACCAGGTGCAATTACTTCTTTATTTTCTTCTTCAGTGGTCATTGGGCAGTGTTAACGCTGAAACACCATTACAGATTCTGCTAGC
This sequence comes from Heterocephalus glaber, assembly GCF_000247695.1. Next base: position 3,780,088 of record NW_004624858.1, on the reverse strand, counting down.
CTGTTCTTTTTACCACTGTCACCTAGAATGGAGCTGCAATAATGTCAAAACAAATACTGGTTGACTTTCTAATTAGAGAGCATCTGCAACAAAAAGTCATTTTTCTGAAGTGGAAAAGCTAAAAAAAAAATGAAAGGAAAAATTACTGTGAATTGTTTCTGTACAGTTATCACGAAAAGCTTTTTTTGCCAACTATTGCCAATGTCAATCAATCACAGTATTAGCCTCTGTTAATCTATTTACTATTGCTTCCATATACACTCTTCAATGCATATGTTGCTCAAAGGTGGCAAGTTGTCCTGGGTTCTGAGAGTCCTGAGATGGATTTAATTCTTGATGCTGGTGCTAGAAGTAGGTCTGCAAATACGGGATTGTTGGCCCACCCCTGTACTGTACTCCCAGTGGCCAAACTTATTTATGCTGCTAAATGAAAGAAAGAAAAAAGCAAATTATTTTTTTTTATTTTTTTTCTGCTGTGACGTTTTAGTCCCAGACTGAATTCCAAATTTGCTCTAGTTTGGTTACAGAAAAAAGACTTTTTGCCACTGAAACTTGAACCATCTGTGCCTCTAAGAGGCTGAGAATGGAAGAGTTTCAGATAATAAAGAGTGAAGTTTGCCTGCAAGTAAAGAATCGAGAGTGTGTGCAAAGCTTATTTTCTTTTATCTGGGCAAAAAAATTAAAACACATTCCTTGGAACAGAGCTGTTACCGCCTGTTCTGTGGAGAAACTTTTCTTTTTGAGGACTGTGGTGAATGGATGAACGTACGTAATAAAACTGACAAAATATTTTAAAAATATATAAAACAAAATTAAAGTTGCTGGTCAGTCTTAGCGTTTTACAGTATTTGGGAAAACAACTGTTACAGTTTTCTTGCTCTGAGTAACTGACAAGAAAGGAGCGATTCAGTCTCTGTAGTGAAGGCATCACACGCAAACCAGCGCGAGGAGCAAAAGTCAGATGGTTCGCCTCATTCTCCAGGAGCCACAACTCAAGCTGAACTGTGAAAGTGGTTTAACACTGTATCCTAGGCGGTCTTTTTTCCTCCTCCTGTTTATTTTTTTTGTTTGTTTTATTTATAGTCTGATTTAAAACAATCAGATTCAAGTTGGTTAATTTTAGTTATGTAACAACCTGACATGATGGAGGAAAACAACCTTTAAAGGGATTGTGTCTATGGTTTGATTCACTTAGAAATTTTATTTTCTTATAACTTAAGTGCAATAAAATGTGTTTTTTCATGTTAGTATGCCTGTTTCTTCTACCAAGGTAATACTATTTCATTGTAAATATTTAGTTTGTCTCTAATATTTAAAATAGGAAGCTCTTGGTTTCTTCACATTCCCCGTGTTATAGCATAGAGATCAATACTTCCAAGCCTGTTTAATGCAGCTCAAGTAAGTGTGGTGTGCTGCAAATGTGAATTTTATTTATCTCCTAGAACTATAAAGGAGGACGTGTCATTGAGCTTGCCTTTGTATATTGCCTTGGGGTGGATGAACTCTTTTTCCCTCAAAGAGTCACAAAATTGTTTGATAATTACAATTAGAGGTCCCATGAATACTGTTTATCTAAAACTTCCCTACATAGTCAGTGCTTACCAAATGTTTGCTATGCACTAGCTCTCAAGCTGCTAAGAAGTAGGTACTATTATCTGGATTTTAAAGATGAGCCAAGAAATTGTAGCTCAGATTGATCAGGTTATTTATCAATCAGATAACCAAGATTCATTGCTGAGATACAAGCCTATGTTTCCAAGGACTGGATAATGCTGCCCTTTAAGAAACTTTGATAAACTAAAACAAGGTTTGGGGGTGGGGAAATGTCATTTTTGTGGTGCTTTCAGACTCTTCTGTTGCCATTTTGTTCAGTAAATCCAATAAAGGGGAGAAAACAAAGTTCAGTTATTGAAACTATATATTGAGTCACCAAATAGGGTGGGTGGACAGGTAGACAGATCTGCAGTAATCTCAAAAAAAATCTCAAAGCTGATAGAAATGGACACTCCTGCGAGAAACAGATTTTGCAGTCCTAAGCCTGTGTTCCCCTCATTGGGGCTAACTGAAGCAACGGGGAGTGTCCCAAGGATCTGCCTTTAAGCAGCCTCTCCAAGACCGTTACGGACACTTACCTTTGGAAACCACTGCCTTCGATTCCATTCTAGTACTTTGGTTATTTGGTTTATTAGGCCTCAGCACATTCAAGCACAAGAACAGCAGGAAAAAGTGACAGTGAAAGAGATGACCGAAAAACTACATGATGAAAAATAAGGCAAAAGTCATAGTAGTCGGGCCATGAGTGCAGGAAGGAGCTGCCCACGCCTGCTTTAGAGAAAATGGGGCACAGCCCAAAGTCATGACTACTGTTCCCATTGACAACTCTGAGTTGGTAAGAAGAGGTGTGATTTTATTTGATAGTTCTTAATGCTGGTATAAGTGAGGCTTAACTATAACAGAATTGATAAAAGTATCCATTTTTGGAACATTACAGAGCATAGAGTGAGTTTACAAGCGTTGCAGGCTAATAGTCCCGAGTTTCAATCCCAGTTCCAGTACTGTTCAGTTACTGGAAACTTGGTGTTTCTCTGTCCTCATCTTCTGCGATGGATGTAGAAGGTGCCCACCTCCAGGGTGAACGCAAGGATCCAAGGAAACGGCGTGCAGCACAGTGGGATGCCCTCGGTGCTTAGAGTGCTGTGGATGGGAGCCACCGCTAAGATTGTGAGGAAGTAGACCCGCATCCTTGTAACTTTGTATATTTGAGAACAGTTGAATGTGTCTGTGACACGTTCAGGTATATAATAAAATAGCATGTATGTCCACCATATAAGACATGTAATTGCCGTATATATAGCAGTTTACATTCTTTGGAGTGGTATCACATGGATGCACATGGGGTCTTACGAAGACCTTGTGACAGACTGGTATTGAGCACTTAACAGTGGTTTTTGTATATACCCAGGAGTTCATTAAATAGTATTTTAGGAATGCATGAATAATCTTCATTACAGTGGATGTGTTCCTGAAAGAAAATGAATGAAGTAACCCTCATTCTAAAGGAATTAAAGAACTTCAAGTAAAAACAAAAAAAGTCGCTGAGGGAACCCTACTTTGTAACCTTGTTCATGAAGAAATCATCACCTTATGTAACTGTACATTTTGACTCTTCCTAACAGAATATAGGCAGCCTCCCTATTTAGATGTTACATGTTCCCAAAGATCAAACATTGCCTGAAACTGAAGCTAAAATTAGGACACAAAAGTAACCCATAAAAGCCAGTAGCAGGTGCTCAGTAAATAGGAATACTGCAAAGGGAGTTGACTATCTCATTATTTCTTATTGGAGTTGTTTATAATTTTGACATTTTGAAACCCCCTTACTGAGATTCAATTACCACAACTGTTGCATTAATTTGCAACAACCAGTACCTACCAAATGGTTAAGTAAATATTTCAACCAACCTATTTAATTTCAAAAAAGTAATTGCCATTTAATTATATTAACTGTTTTAAGTCATTTTCTGTGTCCTTTTCAAGCTAGTTTGTTTATGGCCTTCTGCTTCTCTGACTTGATCAGAGGCTACAATGAAACAACAAAAGACTGCCATGCCACTCTTCCTAACATGCAAGGAGAGGGGCTGTATCACCAGCTTCGCAAGCCCAGCTGTGCTGTTTTTCTGTACCTTTTCCCCTAAGGCAGAGGTTCTGAGAGGGAGGGAAGAGGTCCTTCAGAGAAGCCCACCCACCAGTCCATGTGGAAACCAGAAGCCTGCAGCTCTTGTTTTGCAGATAGCAGGAATAGATTTACATTACTTTTTTTCTGATTCCTTCCCTCCAGGAGGTGGTAAGTTTTGAAATCTTCCTCCTCAATCAGCAGTTCCCCTTAGACACAGCCTTACTCGTTTTCCTTCTACTAGTCATCCGTCAACCCCAGTAAAAATCAGGATTGTAACCCATACTCCCTCAGGTTCATCAGCTGGTAAACAATCCAACCTTGTCGTCCCTCCCAGCAGCTGAAGAACCTTCTGTTTTGCGGAGCCATTTTTGGAATTCTACTGATAGCAGAAATTGTTCAGTATTAACTGATGGAGAAATGAATTTGAATAAACGCTTCTGATGTGGGTTGTTTTAATGTTCCTTGCCTTGCTGCATTTTGAAGATTGTGTATGCATCCATATATAAGAATATATTTAAAACTAGGAATAAGTCTCTTCTTGGTGAGTCATTCCCTTGTGCTGTCTTCATTATCAAAAAAAGAAAGGGCCAATAAAAGGACGGGATTGGTGGCCAAGAGCAGACTTCCCCAGTGTCCTTCACACAGTGGCCCGTGGCTCAAGAGAATGTGTGTGTGTGTTCACACCGTGTTCTTGGAGTCTCACATTAAGCAACTATGTTACTTTGAAAAGTGGGTTACAATTTTTGATGTTGACATTTTCTGTTGTCCAGTAGATGGATATCAAGTCAGATCCAAGTGGCTGCCCCAGTCCCTTTATCAGGAGCACCTGATCATTGCTATGAGCACATAATCACATCACGGCCTGCCATTGTTGACCAGCCAACGTGTCCCTATTACCCATTCGATTCGTGTGAGTGATGCCCAGACAAGTGAGGGTCTTGCCGACCCCATTCATCCCTTTGCCACCTCTTTCTAGGTGGATAAAGGAAAAACTATCAGAAGGTTCAGTTCAAAGGTTCTTCAGGGAAAGACAAAGCACCAGGAACTGAAAGGACTCAACGTACCTTTCCCCAGAGTGTAAAGTATAAATTCTAGATCCAGTTCGTAAGAAGATGCTTATTGCTGAGACGAAAGCCTGGCGACTTCCCAGTTTGCAGTTGAGTATAAAAATAGCAGAGTTTCTATTTCAGATGATCTGATTCTCCCCAGGATTCTTAAGGACAAGGAACCACTGAGTGGGTATTTCGGCATTTCACTCTTTCCTTTGGAATATCTGGTGGCAAGACCTCTGCAAGCCGTTTGCCTTTGGGTTTTGCTTTGCTTCAACAATCATACCCTGTAAAGAAAAATGAATTTGAAATCACTTGCAGATCAAAGGTTCAACTGTAATAGATCACAATATATTGCCAATTTACCCTTTTTTCAGTCGTTCAGTTTATAAAATAAACATCAAACCATTCCTCACGCTAAGGTTGCTTGCAAGACTTCTAAGCTTACGTTGCTGCAGCCCATTAAGTCCTCATCAGACTCTTCCACCTTACTGAATGCAGAAAAATAGCCATTCTATTTAAGGATACTTTCCATTCATGTAAAGGAGTTTGAGTAGTTTAAATACATCCAGCAAGAACACAGTAAAGTAGAAAGGTAAAGAGTAAAGCTGCAGGATCCAGGTTTGAGGAACCTGATGCTTACAAACTTAGAAAAAACCCCTAAATGTAGTTACAAAGGTGAATATTTAGAATATGATAAAAATTACTGGAGCATTGGAAATACATATTTTTTCTTCTGAGATCTCTAGGCAATTACCAGATTTGCTTTTTAGAAATACTTCAGAGCCAGATGTCTGTAATCTCAGTACTTGGGGGGCTGAGGCAGGAGGATCACTGGAAGTTCAAAGCCAGCCTGGGCTTCAGATTGCACCTGGCTCTACCCACCTGGAATACTGCAAGTCCTAGCAACCCCTCACTCTCACAGAATCTGTTAAATGAGGGGCCCTCAAGTTTAGCTTCATCAGTTTCAAGGTGAATCCACATCTGCTGCTTTCAACTTCAGTCTTCTCATCTATAAATGGGGTAATGTATCCTGAGAACTACAAAAGACAACATATGTCAGGCACTTAGCATGGTGCCTGGTACGAAGTACGTGTTAAAGAGTTGCGGTTATTACCATAGTGAAGTATAGCAGCTGGCCTCCACTGATCACGTACTGAGCGTAGTTCTACGGATTTTAAGTGGTTTTTCCATTTAATCTCAACTTTTTATAAATGAACCAGTTTTATAGATAAGGAAACAGACACAGAGATGTCAATTTGTTCAAGAATATAGTTAGACTGAGGATGGTGGGTGGACAAAAACAACTTGGAGAAGCAGACTCCAACCTGGGGTCGCTGCTCTCTTAACCACTATTTCTGCAGAGATTCCTAACTGCCTTGCGGATGTGGGATGTGCAGTATCTCAGACCACACCAGAAAATGATGCGGGCTTCAGTCTCAGCCTCTCGACCTGTAAGCTGTAGAAGCAAGCAAGGGCTTGGATTTCAGTTGGGAACCCTGAAGAGCGTGTAGGGATAGATTCCCAGTATGGTTAGCTATACTGAACTGTCTTGATTTTCCCTGTTTCAGAAACAAAGAGGACGAGTTGCCTAAGAGGAAAGAATTTACTCGAAGAGATCCTTGTAACTGAAAATATAAGAAAAGTGGCTTAAATGTATATTATTAAAAGGAAATCTGTTTTCAGATCATGGCAGGGGGAATAAAGCTGTTTCTAAAGAAGATGGATACTTTAATTACATAAGATTTTAAAGTAAATTCACCATTAATGTATTTGTGTCCCAAAGGCAACCAAGGCAAATGAAGGAGCAGCGAGGTTTTGCCTGCTATTATTGTCATGAGGAGAGGCAAGGGAACATGGAAGATAGACGGATACATGAAAGTCCTCAGCTGGTATCAGCTGCCATCATTGCTATCCTTGCTATTATCGGAAATGCAAAAACATCTGAGCTCAAATTCCATTTACATCATCTGTGTGACTGGGAGGTTTTTAAAATATTTCTGAGCTTCTTTATAAAAGGGAAAGTAACTTGTGATTATTACATAAGATAACAAATAGCACCTGGTTCAGTGCGGAGGAAATTACATGCTCATGCACAATAGCCAACATCATTATTGCCGATGGTGACTGTTAGTCAGCTTTATGTTGCTGTGACCAAATACCTTAGAGGAGGAAAGATTTCTTTTGGCTCAATGTTTCAAAGGTTTCAGTCATAGCTGGCTGTACTGCTTTAAGCCTGTGGTAAAGCAGAGATATTATGGCAAAAGGGTTGGCAGAGGAAATCTGCCCACCGCATGGTAGCCAAGAAACAGTGAAACGGCCAGAGAGGGTGGAGCCATGGACAACACACCGTCCTCAAGGCCGTGCTACCACGAGTCGCTCCTTTCATCTAGGCTCCACTCCTAAGTTTCCATTAGCTCCCCAAATGCTGTCAAATTCTGGGAGGCGAAGCCCTAAGGATCCATTCACCTTCCGAGAGCCCCACCTCTGAACACAGGAGACGGAGGCCGGGCGGGGTTTAGACCTAAAGCGTGACGCTGACAGTGAGTATACTGAGGACTGTGTTTCAGGCCAGCAGGTCCCACTCCATCTGGAACAGGAGAACCGCAAAGCTTCCAGGACACAGTGCCCAAACTGCCTCCCAAGTGTCCCAGGAACCCAGAAGGGCGGTCTCCCTCGTGGGAAAGGAATACGCAGTCGAGTCTGAAGTGGCACATTGCCTCTGCCCCTCCAAAGAACGTATTTAAATACAAAGTAGAGGAATTAGAAAGGCACAACCCAAAAGGAGAACAGGAGAGGAGAATTACGTAGACAGAAGATTTTCTCTACTTTGGATGCAGGAAAGCAGCTGGAAGAGTGGATTGTTCTAGATAAGTGGCTCCCAGAAGCTACAGTATAAATGCTCGGGAAAGGGGGATATGAATGAGAAGTGAGCTCGTTTCCCTTTTGTGGGAGGCAAACGTAAGACCTGGGCTGCAGCCTGGGGGAGGGTTTGGCGTGAACACACGCAGTGGCGGGAGCCCTACCTCCCTTTCTCGCCTTGCAGCCTGGGGTCCTCCGCGCCCTGCATCTGCACTCCCCCGCCCAAACAGCACACACCCACAGCTCAGAAATGAAAACAGTTAAGTTGAGCCTGCAGTTCTCTCTGACCCTGTTCCAGAATGCCAACAGTCTGCCATATAGGAGCATTCTTCCTAGGGAAGTGAGCACCTCAAGAAAAATCATCTCCGCACACTGGCACTGGGCAGAGGCATTGGCTTCAACATTTTGTTGGAGAGTTAGAGGCAATGAGATTGGCGTGTTTCCGGATTTCTTGGATGAATTTGCTTCCCCCTTAAAGGAGAAACCATTCTGTGAGCCCCGGCTGCACAGAACTACTGTTTGCTCTTAAGTGTTTATCTCTTAAGTATCAGCCAAGAGCCACTAAACGTTTAGACAAAGCCTCCAATTTGAAAGACTAAATGAGCACCCTCCCCCTTTAAAAACCATGAAATAAACCTGAACCCTCAGAAAGACAAAATACTGCATTTTGTATTTTGGGAAGAAGATGCAACTTTAAAGAGTTCATGTAAACTAAAATGTGATAGAAATTTTAAAAGGAAACTTTCATTGGGAAATAAAAGTTCTCAGCTAGCTAGGCATCATGACTTATCTAGCCTTATGTCACAAAGAAGGGCTTCAGGGTCCTGTTTCTGGAGAAGTCTTATAGCAAAGCAGATGTCAGGATGGCAATCATGGAGGAAAAACCCTCAGTTCTCTGGTCTCCGGTACCCTAACTTTCCACAGTTTGAATCTGGTGTACATTGAGTCCAGGGTGTCCCCCAAAGTCCCATGCGGTAAAGTCTTGGTCTTCAGCTTGGAGATGCTGGGAGGGTGTGGGAGCTAAAAGGTGGGGCCTTGTGGGAGGAGGTTAGGTCATTGGAGGTGTGCCCTTGAACGGGTATTGGGGGCTCAGCCTCTTCCGGTCTCTTTCTCTAACCTCCCATAACGTGAATAGCTTCCTTCACCACTCACTCCCACCTTGATGTGCTGCCTTGCCACAGGCTCAGATGCAGTGTGCTAGCTGACATGGACTGGAACCTCTGAAGCCATGGGCCAAAATAAAACTTTCCAGCTTATAAGTTGTTTATCTCAGATATTTTGTCACAGTAATAGAAAGCTGCCTAACACACAACATCATCAAAGCCGTTGGAGGGCAGAACAGATGAGGTGTGTAATGTGTTTAGCCTAATAGCCTCTGGCTCATGAGTTCTTAATAAAGGGCACTTGATGATATTATTTCCAGCATTCCTCAGTCTCAAGACAAAAACTGACATACACTAAGATCTGGAATGCATAGGGTCCAGAGCTTTCGATTTCAGCGTCTGATTTGAGCATGTGCAGATGGATAAGCTGAATTTGGGCCCCAACTGTCTTTTCTTAAGAGGATTTGTCAATGCTTAAGCCCCGAGGTTACAGTCTCTCTCTGCCCTCCCAACCTGTTTCCCCATCGCCTCTTTCTTACACTGGAGTTAATTTCCAAATTCTCCCACCAGGTATCTTAAGGTATTTTCTGTACTCAGAGGTATTTCTCAGAAAAATGAAAATGACTGAACCTTTTTAGAAAGGGAAGTTGAGGGAATCTCTTTTGGAACTTTATTTCCCACTTTAAATTCTAGACCAAAATTTCAAAAAGGCCAGAGTGCAGCTGGCTAGTAGGAAAGTAGAAGTCTCAGCTGGACGAACTTCTGTGGACCTGTAGTAGGTCCTGCCACTCCATCTCCTTAGAAGAGGGCCTCAGCCCCCAAGGCCACAAGGCCATTTTACCCCTGGGAAGTGTGCAGGCTGAATTAGTCCAGGTGGACGCTGGAACCCAGCCTAGCTGTGACAGGGAGCCCATTCTTCTGACCGTCCAGACCACCCCAGGTCTCTTCTGCCCAGGCTTCTTCTGCCTGAAGGGTCTGGAACCAGTGTGAAACAGAGGGACCCAGGCTTCGGGTTGGGGGCAGCTGTCAGCTCAGCTCTCCAAGCTAACTCCTAAGGCCTAAGTGACAGACAGATGGCTGCCACCTAATCCCCTGGAACACATCCTAGATGGCAGAAAGTCCTGGAACCACAGACGTTCCACATCTCTGTGCTCGGCAGTTTGCGGTGCGTGGTGTTTGGGTGCCGTAGCCACAAGCTCTCCGTCTGTGTGTGCTTCACTATGGCTTTCTGGTTGGTGAGCTCTTACCCAGCAAGATTCCTCCAGGTTTCAAAGTAACTAGAGACCATCAGTACACTTTTCTTTCTAAAAGAGTGATATAAGCATCACTTGTCACCTGAAATTGGCTGTTTGCTGAAGCAGGCAGCTTCTTAGGATTTTTTCCCCCCAATACTGGGCACTGAACCTAGAACCTCGCACTAAGCCACATCCCAAGGCCTTTTAAAATTTTTTATTTTGAGACAGAGTCTCGCTAAGTTGTTAAGTTGCTCAGCCTGGGCTGGAACTTGTGATTCTCCTCCCTCAGCCTCCCAGAGAGCTGGATTTACAGCAACGTGGCCACCACATCTGGCTAGGATTTTAATTTTCCAAAGTCATCAGTGATAAATCATAGATATATTCTTGAATTTTTAAAAGTATGTATGAACAAATCAAGCCTTGTATCACTACCTCTAGTGAATCTTTTTTTAAAAAATTAAACCCTGGGTCTAATTTACAAAACAAGTAGGTTTCATCATCAAGGCTTTAATGAAAAAATCTCTTGAGTGTTGATTTGTGTTAAGTTGCTACTTCTGGACCTTGACCTAAGTTCCCACGTAGGTGTCTCTTCTTGGAAAAGAAACCCCAAGAGAAAATGCTGTGATATTTTATCTCAGAATTCATATCTTCTGCTTTGCTAGGTGTAAGTCTTTAAAACTTACAGGAGAATCCTGATACTACGCTCTCCAAAGCCTTTGCATCTCCACCGTGCACTCACACACAACACGCACACACACACACACACACACACACACTCCAGCTTCAGAGCCTGAGCTTACACACACAACACCCCCCCCCCAACCCCGCCCCGAGTTTCTGTCTGTTTCCACTCAGTGACAGAGCCACTGCACTGGGGAAAATAAATTAGAACTAAATTGGCCTGACATCAGAGTCCCGGAAGCATGCCTGCCGATGAGCATTACTGTAGTTTTATGTCTCTGCTGCCTGGGGGGTGCAGCTCCCACATTAGGAATCAGCCAAAGCGCAGCAGTGTGCACAAGAGAAACTGGGAAAAGGGTCCCAATCTCCCCAGGGTGCTAGGATCTTCCCTTGAGTTGCATCCACTGCCAGGAAAAAAAATCACCAACCTACTGAATCTTCCCAAACCATTAGAAATACCTTACTTCACTCTTGCCTTGCATAGAGTGGAGAAATCCAAATTAGAAAACTTCTTACTTAAAGTAATCAACAGAAGAGGAGACTGGTTCGACGTGGGCTCATGTCAGTAGTGGGGAGGACCAATTAACAGCTTCATGGATTGTGCTGTTTACTTTCCTATTCCTAAGGTTAATTATGCGATCAAGTAATAGCTTTTGCCTTGATCAGAGAGCCTTAGGAAATGAAAGTGTGTTTCCACTGCACAAGTATGTTTTCGTTTCAGCCCTACCCCCATAGCACAGGATCCGGGCTCAGAACACACCACTGTGCGCACAGCTATCATCAGAGGAGATCTTAAGTAGCTTTGAGAGTCAGTGTGTACACAGAAGCATAATCCATAGACGTGCTAATATCCTCTATACATTTTTCTCTCTGCTTTGCACTATCTGTAGCATTAATTCTCTCCAGATATTGTACTTTGCGCACTGTTCCCCATTGGAAAGAAGCAGTAAAAAATTTTGGCACTAAATATAAAAATAAAGAACATCACCCACATTTCAGGGAATGTGCTCAGCAAGGTTGCACCTACATTTCAGTCTCTGTTAATAATGGATGCTCACATTTTCTGAGGTATTATCCCATGGCAAGGCACTTCATGTGAGTTCATTCATGTGATTTTCACAATAGGCCTGTGAGGAAGATGTTATCATTCTCTCCTTTACAGGTGAGGAAACTGAGGTGCAGGGTTTATGTAAATTGCCCAAGGTCATAGCAACTCAATAAGCCCAGGCAGTGTGGCTCCAGTGTCCATGTGTTTAGTCACAGAATTGCCTCTCTCATCAGGGCCCAGGCTTTGGCATGGAGTAGGATTATTTCAACGAAATGGAAAAGGAACACCTAGAAGGTACATCATGCCATCTGTAACCTTCAAATGAGGTACAAAAGTTATGTCATTTACTTAGAGTCATCAGACTCAAAGTAATCAGAAAGAAAATATGTTTCTTTGGGGACTTCTGAGAACAGAGATGTGACCAGAGCTGTCTGTCATGCTGGCTCCTTCTGTCTCACACGGGCTCCAGGCTGGCCCACGTTAGGCAACCAGTGAGTGTTTACTGAGCCCAGATTCTCCTCATGGTCACCCAGTGGTCCCCAGCTGGGCAAAAACCTTCATTGGCAAGGTGGAGAAATTAATGGTTTTCTGACTTTAACCAAAACTCACTACAGAATATTCTGGATTAAGAATAATGCACCAAAGTCATTTCATGTCCTCTTTTTTATAAGTGTACCTCCTGAAAAAGGTACATATACATATGTGTTCAGGCTTGGGAGCCAGGTACAGGTAAATCAAATTCAGAAGCTTCATTTACAGTTAGGTAGCCTCAGGCAAATTACTTAGTCTCTGCACACCTTACTCAATGGCCTCGTCTGTAAGAGTACCTACCTCACTGACTATAATGACAGTGAGATCAGGTCATCCAGGCCATGAGCCCAGTTACTGACCACTCAAAGTGTGGTCTGGGACCAGTGTGGCAGGAGCCTCATCTGGGAGCTTCTCTAGCAAAGCAGAATCTCAGGACCTGCTGACACAGAATCTGCACGTTAGCTCTCAGGCCATTCCTCCAGAGGATCCTGTGTCTCCCAGACTGGGGTTGGAGAAGTCATAGTGAGTGAGATACATCATGAGCACCAGCTGTAGCTATGCAGATTTAGATGACTGCCTCCAAGTAACCTCAACACCCCTGTTCCAGGAGAAAGTGTTGCAGATATAGACCTTGAAAATGAGCCAAGAGGTCCAGACTGGAAACTCCTCCCTGCCTCCACTGACTCCTGGTCTAAATTCTCAGAGATGAAGGGAAAATACCCAAAGAAACTAACAGTCTTTGGGGGGAACTGTAGGGAACAGGGAAAGGGGACCTTACTAGAACCTCTGCAGTAAGTCCTAGTCTCCTTTGAGCCAGGGCAGCACATGGTGAATCACAGGAAAGGTAGAAAAATGAGACTTTGAGAAGAAGCTGAGCTTTGAGTCTGATCAGTGCTGCTCTGGGCAGCAAAGACGAAGTCCCCTAGCTTGCAGCACCTTTTATTCAGTACATCGGGAGAAAACAAATGTAATAAATGAAATGCAGAGAGTTCAGTACCTCACCTTGGGATAAACAAGGTTTAACAAAAGGCTGGGGGGCAGTGGAAATCCAAGAACCATGAGGTACTATGCAGATGAAGATTTGGTTCCTCAGAAAAGGTCCAAAGGGGTAGGGGTAGTGGGAGGGGCAGGGTAAAGGAAAGAAGGGAAAGGAAAAATGCTGAGAGATGGAAAAAATGGAAATAAAGTCTTTGTTAATAGGGAAGGGTGGAGGGCATGAAGGGAGGGCTAGGAATGGGGAAAAAATAAGAACCAAGATGCATCATGTAAAGGTACAATTCCCAATGAGAAATGTAATTGTGTTGTATACCTACAATGTACCAATAAAAGAATTTAATACAAAAAAAGAGGTGAATAATGAAAAAAAATAAAGAATTTATAATCATTAAAAAAAAGAAAAGATTTGGTTCCTCCCTGGCATCTCCCGCAGGTGTGGTCTTGTCCTAGAGCATCGCAGCATCCCGGGATCACTGAGGTCTCAGTTGTGATGGAGGCCAAAATGGAATTATGTCTGGGAATGCCATAGCTGGTCTGTAGGTGGAAGAGCTAGGCCTAATCAAATGATTTTTCCCTAAAATTATGTAGCATCGCTCCCAACAGGGAACTGTTGGGCAAACCAAACCCAGGGAACAAATAGCCATGAACTTTCACATCAGACAGTGGTGGAGGCCTCATACCTAAACTAGGAAAGCCTTTGTGTTTTTCTAGTTGGACACCCCAAGTCTCCAACCGTATCATGGCTTTTAAACTGAGTGTGCAGTTACTGCTCAGAAGTGATTCACTAGCCTTGAAAGAGCCACTCTCCTTTAGAAGTCTGTTTAGAAGATTAGTGCTGGGAGTGAGAGTGTTTGACTGCCTGAGTGTTCAATCTCCCAGGTACTTAGATATTTCGTAGTGAGAACTGATGTTCATTAAACTGTAAGCAAATTAGAGTTCAAGCCAAAGATATAAAGGAAGACATAATTAGTGTAGGGGAGTCATCCACCACCGCCAGACTTCTCGTAGGTGAGAAGTCTTATATCTGAGAATTAGTTCCTTGCACAAAAGGAAATTACACAGCTGCTTTATGCAGGCTGCCGATGTCGTGCTTTATCGCACTCGATTTACAATGAAATGAAGCAGAAGTCTGCAAGACTGCATTAAAGCTTTAATTTTCCTTTCAGGCTTTACCTTCATTTTATCTTTAGAGAAACCCAGAAGGATTTGATAAATAGAGCATTTTGCCAGTCAATAAATGAAAAAGCTATTTTTACCAAGTGGATGTTCAATTTCTGCCATACACGACAGAAGCTTCCTGGGCCTTTGGAGGATGGGAGGGTGCACCATCCTTCAGCAAAATTGATTTGGAGATAAAACATTGTTCAGTGGCCCCCAAATCCCACCAGTCTGAAGGTGTGTGGTTCTCTGTGACTTTTGACACACTCCGGTGGCTGCTTTATTTCTGGGTCTGAGGTCTAGGCAAAACTTTGAGAATTCAGAGGAATTGAACTCCCAGAGGAAGAAAAGCCTCATCAGATGTATTGTAGGCTGACCCTCAGGCCCCAGGAGGAGCCTTGTAAGAATGAAATTCCCAATTCTCCCCACAGCTGTAAAATAAAACTTTATTTGCAGGCAGCTGAGCCAGAAATCCAGAGGGAGCAATGTTTGAGTTTCTAGAGCTGCCACATACCAGGCTCCACACCTGCTATGTCCCCAGGCTTTGTGAGTTAAAAGTTGGGGGAACTTGGTAAGATCTTGGGGAAGGCCTTCCTCCGGGCCTAGCTCTGGAAGGTAGCAGCACAGGGGCCAGGCAGCATCCCAATTCCCTGGCTCTTCCAGGGCAAGGCCTGTTGGGTCTGGACTGAGAAAAGAGGAGGTGGAATCCACTGAAGGGACTGTGGAAGAGGAGCAGCAACATGGTGCTTCCCAGAGGGGCTGAGAGAGGCACCTCCAAGCTGGCTGGGGACTGGGGATTCACCGTGAGCAGACTGGCCTCTACCTGGGTCTGGTTTTGTAGGAAAGATGCTGCCATAGCTGTGCTGGCTGGGAACAGCACACTGGGAGCTGATAGTACCATCAGTAATAATGGCTACTTCCCGGCAAGCAATTTCTCATATTACAGTCAGCTTAAAACAGTGAGAAAAGGGTGAGCTTTATCTCTACTTTGCCAATGAGCAAATAAAGGCTTAAGTGCATATCGACCATTTACCTAAGGTCACCCAGACAGATGGTGGTAGCGACTAGAGACTGTGTACCCAGGAAACTAAAACTGGCTCTCCTCTTTGCCCAATGTTCTGCCACCAGTCCAGGCCAAAAAGACTCACTTCAGATTTGGGCAGCCTGAAAAACAGACACAGAGCTGTGGGAATGAATGTCTGATTGGCCTTTTCTAACTCAGCAGCATGGAGGGGAGGGGGGCAAAGCTGAAAAATCCCACTCCCTCATAAACTCTATCACACAAAGCCAGCAAGTCGTCCAAAAATTATATAACAGACTACTTGTTTTCATGTTCACTGCACATGTATGGGCTACATAATATACACTGACTGACTAGCAAGTGGAAGGCCTAAAGGCTGTGCCCAGCCATCTTGGGTAGCCCGACAACACATCCAGTTCCAGAACATTCTGGAAGTTGAGAAATGTCTACGGCAGAGGAAGAGGGTTGGGACACGATGCCTGAGGCAGGAGACGGGATGTCTAGGAAAATGGAGGAGGTGGAGAGTCAGGAAAACAGGGAGAGATTTAAAAGAAAGAAAGCTCATAAGAGGGAGGAGGAGGGGTACTAGGAATAGAAAAAAGTTCACGGTCATCCCAAGCTCTGGGCAGTGAGGACTCTGCCCATGTCCACTCCCCACCTTGTTTGAGTTAAGAGCCTCCGAAACCTTCCTAGAGTTTGTGTATGAAAACCATAGCCAGGATGGATTATGGAGGGACAGGGTACTCCACAAGGCATGGGACAAGCCGCTCCAGAGCCACCTGTAAACTGGGAATTCTTTCATCAAAGAACATGAGGCTGGGATGGCCACTGGGCTGAGGACAAAACTCCAGCTGGAGCCTGAGACCCTGCTCAGGTACTCCCTGCCCAGAGGTTAGCTAGGGACACTCTGTGGGGTCAGGCTCCCAAAGCACTAGGAGCAGTCCTGAGTCCATGTTCAAAAGGGGGTGCTGGAGATGCCCCAGTGGTCTTTGGAATAGGGGGTAAAGGGGGTGCCCAATGGGAAGACTGGGTGTTGGGCCTGGCCACATAACTATCTCTCACCCAGTGCTTCTCTACCTAATTGCACCATCAAGTGTGTTTTGTTTTCTAAGATGTGTATTTATACATACATTTAATTTTCCCACTGGCTCTCAAGACACTTGGCACCAAGACTTTGAAGTCAGTGTTGAAAAAGTGATCAGGAAGCAGAGTGGGAAATGAAATAAAGAAGTAGAAGAAACAAAAAAGAAAAGTCTTGTCTCCCAAAGCTATAAAAGGAAGGATCCCTTAGACAACTCCCAGAGCAGCAGTACACCTGCCACTTTGCCTAGGAGCACAAACACCTGGCACGCGCAGGCTGTCTTAGCACTATGTCACATTTCTGAAAGCCCTCTGTGGCATTGAGGGTGTTCAGTCTGGCATCGTGAGGGTAGACATATACCTGGCGCATAATGTTTTGTAAAAGAAACCAGTTCTACTTTCTGATCAAGGATTAGGGACTATGGGAATACACAAAGCACAACCAGGAGAATGGAAGGAGCTAAAGAGGCAAGGACCTGCTAGGCAGGAACACCAGGGAGGACCACACTAAGTTTCTGGCCTGGAGCCCTCTGTGGGGATAGGCGGAGACCCTGAAAAGGACCCTTAATCCAGCAGCCCTCCCAGTGCCATGGAGAGCCATGGAGATGGAAGCAGGATAGAAGCACTTTGCCCTTAAAGACACCAAGCATCCTGAAATTTCTACAACTGTCCTGATTTCCTACTATTTTTAAAAATAAAGATGTATGGGCATTTCTGCTCTAATGTCACATATACATTGCTGAAAAAAATGGCATGCTAAAAAATAATAGGGCTTGTGGGAAAAATAGACTTGGGACAGTCCATAAAAATCTATGGAAAGTGGTAACCAGAAAAACTAGCAAAAAACAATGACATCTCTAATAAAATATGAGCCAGAGGACTTTTCTCCTGGCATTTCCACTGGCCATCCCTAGCAGTGAATTCTTGACAGGCTTAAAGCTCATCCCCAGCCTCTCACTTCCCCCTTATAAAAGCGTCCTGGAGGGCATTTGCACTGTCCAGAGATAAGTCCCGTGGAAACTAAGAGTCTGACTTGGACTGCAGGCTTCTAGGTTAATGCCCTTGACTCTGGGGCACATACAAAAATACTGAAGATAGATGAACATCGTGAATGGTACCATGAAGATGCAATTACTCCAAACCAGGGTAAAACTGACTTGACTGACCTAACTGTAGAAGTGCTTTATTATTCTTTTTACACAGTCAGGGAAAATTAGGCACTGGCTTGTAACAGGTGATATTCAGGAATTAGTGTTCATTTTGCAAAGTGTGATAGTGCTTCTGGATTTATGTTTTTAAAAGTTTTACCTTATTAGAGGTGAAAATAAAAAACAGATGAGGTAAATATGCCCCCAAAATATTAGCAGTTGTTAGACCCCAAGGGATAGGTATGTAAAATTTCTTTGTAACATTCCATTTTCTGTATGACAAAATATCTTTATAGATAAAATAGGATGTTATCTTTACTCTCAGAAAGTAAGGAAGGGCCCAAACTAAAAACAACTAAAAACAAAAAACACTAAAACAAACAAAACTCCATATAAATGGCAAGTGAAAGAGCTACCAACAACCAAAGCTGGAACAAGTTGAGCAGAAAACAATAACAAAATAACTCATACTTACATTATAACTGAAAGTATATTCATAAGTTCATTCTGATATAAACAAATGATAAAATAAATAAATGGGAGACAAGAAACCAATCTCCATGTTGAAGAATTCTAAGGAATTTGTGTAGATAGTCTTCCTTCAAGGAAGTTTTGTTATTCAGCTTTCTGTCACTATAATGAAATAGCTGAGATCATTAACTTATTAAGTGGAAAGGTTTATTTTGGTTCACAGTTCTGGAGGGCCAGGCAGTGACCAACTGGCCTTGTTTCTTTAGGTCTGTGGTAAGGCAGCACATCATAGTGACAGCGTGTGTTGGAGCAAAACAACTCACCTCACAAGCTAGGGAACAGAGAGAAAGGAAAAGGGCTTGGGTCCCAGAATCGCCTCCAACACATAGACCCTCATAGGATATGCAAGATCCAAACTACAGCAGCAATGGAGCTACAGCAGCTTCTTTCCTTTCTCCTTTGCCTTGGGTGGGCTGCACATAATGACTTCCTTCCACACAGTCAGGAAAGGAAGGGGACAAAATCAATAACTTTACAAGTGGAGAAATCTGACAAATATTACCTCAGCCCAACCAAGGTTAACATCAATAACGATAAGTCATGTTGATAATATGTGCCCTCAGTGAGTGACAACAATTGCATGTTGCCTCTGTGATCTTCCTCCAAACTCCTGTAGTCCCAGGCTAATGATGAGAAAACATCAGACAGATCCCAACAGAGGGATTCTACAAAATACCCACCAGTGCTCCCAAAGTGCCAAGGTCATCAGAAACAAGGAAAGTCCAAGAAACAGTCACGGCCAAGAGGAGCCTGAGAAAACAGAATGCTGAATATAATGTAATATCCTGATTGGATCCTGGGATAGAGAAAGGCATTCCATTTTTTTAAAATAAGGAAATTTGAACAAAGCATGGATTTTACTCACAGCGCATCATTTTGGGGTCATTGATTATGACAAAGGTACTGTACTGATGTAGGCTGTTACTAACGTCAGGAGCTAGGGTTGGGGATGTGGAAACTATTATTTTTACTAATTTTCTGTAAATCTAAATTTATATGAAATTTTTCTTTAAATCTAGAACTGAAAAATATTTCTAAAAACAACAAACGGATTACCTAGAAACAATCACCCTTCCATTGCCTTTTGATTTAAAAGACTCGTAGGACACGATGACAATCCGCTGCTCCAGCAGAGTAGCCAATGGAAGACGAGGCAGGATGGTGCTGGGCCATGCACAACCCAGACTCCCACACATTTTCATTCACTCCCGGCCCTTTGCATGCTTCCAATCTCTGCTTTGCTGAAAATGCCCTTAGTTCATTCCCACGTTCTTTTGTCACTGACTTTCCTGTTTGCTTTTTAAAAGATACAGTTCTATCAGGATATAATTAATGTACCAAAAAGCTTTAAACTGTATTTAATGTATACAGTTCAGTTGTTTTAATATAACCATGGAGCTGCACAACCATCACCAAGATTTAATTGGAGAATGTGTTCATCAACCTGCAAAGGAATATCACACCTATTGGCAGTCACTCCTGACATGCATCTCCTGGCAACTAATTTGTTTTCAGTTTCCATGAATTTGATTATTGCTATGCTTTGAATGTTCCCACCAAAACTCAGGTTGAAATTTAATCCCCAGGGTGAGGTATTCAGCCCTTTAAGAGGCCATTGGGTCATAAAGTCTCTGCTCTCATGAATGCATTAATTCATTCATGGATTAGTGGATTAATGAGTTATTGTCAAAATGGCTTTGTTTAAATCGAACCCTCTGGCTTGTTTATTGTGTCTTACCATGTGATGTCCTTTTCCATGTCATGACCCAGCAAGGGCCTCACTAGACACCAAACTGATGTTGACTCCATGCTCTGGGACCCACAGAACCATAGACTAAATAAATAACCTCTATTCTTTATAAATTACCCAGCCTATGGGATTCAGTTATAACAACAGAAAACAGACTAAGTTGATTTTTGATATTTCATATTCATAGACTCATAAAATATGTAATCTTTTTGTGACAACTTCTTTCATTTAGTCCATTTTGTTCAAGGTCCATTCATGTTGAAGTATACATTAATACTGTTTTTCTTTTAATATGACTGAATAATAGTCCCCTGTATGAATATATCACATTTTGTTTATCCATTCATCAGTTGATGGACATTTGAGGTTGTTTCCATTTTTGGGCTATAACAAATAATGCTTCAATGAACACTCATGTACAGATTTTGTAGGGGCATGTTTTCATTTCTCTTGGACACATACCTATGAGTGGGACTGTGGGACATATTTAAATTAAAATTTAAGTTAAGTTAAGTTAAGATATTTGTCTATTTTCCTTATAGAAGCATGTCTGTTCAAATTTTTTGCCCATTTTAAACTTGAATTATGTTTTTATTGTTCAGCTACAGGAGTTATTTTATATATCCTGGGTATAAGTCCCTTATCAAATATACAATTTGCAAATATTTTCTCCCTTTTTATGGGTAGTGTTTTCACTCTTTAAATGAAGTTCAATTTGTCTTTTCCTTCCTTCCTTCCTTTCTTCCTTCCTTTTCCTTTTCCTTTCCTCCATCTCTTCCTCCTCCTCCTTCTTCCTCTGCTTCTTTTTTTGCTGTCATCATCTACAAAATCATTGTTTAACCCAAGGCCATGTTTTCTTGTAAGATTTCTATAGTTTTACCTTTTATATTTAGATCTATGATGGATCCTGATTTTTATGTGTGGTGTGAGTCGAGGATCAATTTCATTCTTTTGCTTGTGGATATTCAGTTGTTCCAGGCCCATTCACTGGAAAGATTGTTCTTTTCCCTTTTGAATTACTTTGTTGCCCTTGTCGATATTCCACTAACCATAAATGTAAGCATTAATTTCTCCTTCCTTGTTTTTTAATAACTACCTTTTCTAATTACAAAGGCAATATTTGTACATTCAGAAGTTTTAGAAAATACGCCAAAGAGCAAAGGAGAGTATCTCAAAACATGCTCTACTCTCTTCGTCCAGCAAACCAGGTTTTGGGAACTATCATTTTGATATATTCTTTCTTACAAACCAAATATCTGGGACAAGGAGTGGAGAGATTCTGAAAGTCTTTATATCTTAAAATCTCCAAGGATGATTCGCTTGTGCAGCCAGCCTTGAGAACCACACTGAGAAAGGCTGTTGAGGCAGCATGGATGTGTTCAGGGGAGAAGGTTGTGTGAGTGTCTCGAGAGTACGCTCCCCACAGCTGAACCAATAGCAGGACAGTCAGAGGACAGGGAGAGCTGGTGGCCACCCTCGCGCTTGCCTGTCCTCAGGGAAGCACTCTCCTATCGCTCCCATCCTGATTCAGCCTTCTCGTGTCTATGCCTCTACTGCTTCTGCTGTTCCAATTTTCTTGTGCTTGCTCTTTTCCTATGTCTCAAATTCACAGCCCTCAAAGAGAAGATCTGATTTAGTCAGGGAGTCACAATCCAACATGGAACAATTTGGAGTCCTTGACCCAGGTCGCTGAATGTGACTGGATCATTTATCATTTGAATTGGAACTCTTCTGAGAGTGGAGGCGAGGGCTAATAATGATTAGCCTGCAGCCACAGAGGTAAACCGAGGCTGACCCAGACAAATCAGGATGCATGGCGACTCCACTTACAGGCCACCAATTGTCCTTAAGTTTATTCCAACATTGTTCAAAGTGTGCCCTGTGTGAAGTACTACAAATTAAAGCCTCCTTTTCCTTTTCTCGTTGGTTTACCATGGCCATTAGCATTTGAAAGGCTCTGGGAAAGAAATCTGAGTGAATGTGCCTAAGGTAACACTTTCATATTTATTTGACTGCTGTGCTTTCTCTTTGTATAATGTGTTGCGTGCATTCCTTCACCACACGGATTCTATCTCAGGACCCCCAGCTCTAGTCCGTGAGGGCATCCCCTTGGATTAAGTGACTGGCGCAGGGTTAGTCACACAATAGAATTTGGCAAATGACAGTATTCACCCCAGAGGTTGCACAAAAACCACTAATCCTTCTCTTTCCTCCTCTTGGGGATGTGAGATAAAGATGGAATTACTGCAGCCATAAAGTAAAAAGTGATGCTAGATAGGCCATCAGCTTCCTGGGCATCCTCCTCCACCTGAAGGGGATAATAAAATAAGAGCCAGCTCTGCAGCCTTCATCCTGGCAGAGATTACACAACGGCGATTATTCTTGTCAATTAGCAACCCAGAGACCATTCATAAGGAAAAATGGGGGCAGAGAGAACTTCCTCAGAAAGAAACCAGGTCCTTGGTGACACCTTTGAACTACTGGGTGGTTTCTCACCTGAATCCAGCCCTGCTTCGGGGATATTAGCCAGTTAATATTGTCCCCAAGCCTGTTTGGTTTGATTCCTCTTTCGCTTGCAATTTTTAAGAGCTACTTTAGGGAAGGCTAATTTTGTCTTAGTTTCCTAGAGCACAGACTAGGGCACTGGGGGCAGGACAGGAATCGCATGTCACAAATGAAACAGATGGCCAATAAACGCTGGAGGGCCGTGGTTATGGCAGGCGGGGTGAACTTGTCAGTATTTTATTTGACAATATAGCACAACTTCCTGTGTCATCACATATATTTCTGTAACATGACTTACACTTGCTATGTTTCTGTTGGATTTTTATCCAATTAATCAAGCAACTTTCAATTTGTGTTTCTTTTGAAAAATAATGTAAATAATGCTTTCATGAACATCTTTTGCATGCTGTGGACATGTCTGACTAGTTACTTATGACTAGTTACTCAAAGTGAAATTGCTGGGTCAAGTGGGCTGGTAGGATCTGAAAACTTGTCCCTCAGATGTGTCGCACAAATTTGCACTCCGGAGACGCTCTCGAGGGAGTATGCACCTACAGCTCCTTGCTCCGTGGAGCCTTTCCACATCTTTGCAGTGGATAGCAAATGAGAGCTTGCCATTTTAATGCACTGTCACTTCATGATTAAGTGGCCACCATGGAATTTTACAGGTTATTTCTGGTCATTCTGAAAATCTGAGCAAGGTCCACGAAGAAGGCAAATGGAGGGAGGACACCCAAGCCCCAGAGCCTGCAATGCCGAGCTGTGAGACTGGGAAGGTCTAGGAGGGGGTTCCATAAGGGGAGAGAGGAAGAGAAAAGGAGGCAGGCCACAAAGGAAACTGAAACTTCGCAGGGTCCACCTGTACCGGTGTCCTATCTCCTTCAGAGACAGAGGTTAGAAGGGAGAAAGAGAAGAGAGAAGGAAAAGGAAGAGAAATTTAGGTTCTTTGCAGAGAAGAGGATGCCATTCAGGGCTCCCATCAGCAACGCCACCCATCCAGGGCCTTTGGTCCACTCCCAAGGTGTCCTGGGGAAGCGCAGCCTGGAGAAAAGTGACACCCTAGTGGGCCAGTGACGTGACGTGGGGAGACTCCTGGTCATCTGAGGCCACCGACCGTGCGCCCCATCCTCTGCGGCCCTCCTCCCCCAAACCTCAGATGCAGCGCTGTCCTCTTTTGGTTTCCTCTCTTGGGTGACAGACCAGTTCTCATTTCTGAAATAAAATTATTAACTCGTTTTCATCTTTGGGCTGAGAACAGATCCCAGGGGCATCAGCCAGCACCTGCTTTCCCCTGACTTCTCCGCGTCCGCTGCAGCGCCTCTTCCTCCAATCCCAGCACCGTTTCTTGCATGCACACTACGCCCTAAAGGCCATGGGATTTAAGACTGATTTTAAGGACACATTTTTCCTTTTTCTGACTACAAATTACAAGAGCAAAGAATAACTCAAAATCGCACACAATTCTACCTCTGCAGATAACTACTATTAATGCTCTACTCTAGGTATCTGGAGGTTTTCCTTGGCAGAGATAAAGATGTAATCTTTTCCAAATGTGATTTCTAAAGGAACCCTCTTCTGAGTCCTGCCCCTCCCTATTCCGGACTCATTTGCTCCAAATAAAATGTGTGTGGCAGACTAATGAGCTTATTGGAAAGAGGGAGAGCAACAGGATTGCTTTAGAAATTCTCAGCAATAAACACAAAGGAAATGACTACCTTAGGGTGCATTTCAGTGGTTTTCTTTTGTACAAATATGACCTGTCAGGAGGGCCCGCTTCCTAAGCGTCCAGGAGATTGAAAGAATCCTTTCTTTTTCTTTCTCTTTCTTTCTTTCTTTCTTTCTTTCTTTCTTTCTTTCTTTCTTTCTTTCTTTCTTTCTTTCTTTCTTTCTTTTTCTCTTTTAAACAATCATAAATGGCAAATAAGATTCAGGCTGGGTGGTCCCAGGGGCTGAGTGTTGGTGGGATAATGAGTGGGAGCAGACTGCAGGGCTGTGGAGGGAGATGCCACCGCCACTGCCCGAAGAGTGCCTTGGGGCCTGGTACCCCTATAACCTCTTTGATACCACCTGCCTCTGGGACCCCGGTGCAGTGCTCTCAGGACTGGGGGCGCTCCCCGGGACAGGGGCTGCTGAGGAACTTCAGTTGGCCAGGGGACCCCATTTCCTGACCCGTGTGGCTCTACAGTCCTGGTGCAGGAATTTCCTTAGTAGGATGATCTGCCCCCTGAGGTATTCTTCCTGGGGAGAGTGGGAACTGCTGGCCTCATTTGATGAGATTTTTTTAAAGCAAAGAATTATAAGATTGTGATCTTGACCAAAACAAACATACTCAGACACTCAGGGCCTACTTTAGCTCTTTTAAGGAATACTTTAGATTTGCTGTTTTTCAAAGTGTGGTCCCCACCTAGCAGCATTGGCGTGTCAGAAACACAAGTGATGACTTCTCTTCAGACGAGCTGCATCAAAACCTCAGAAAATGCTGGGTAGGCGCAGGAGCCTCCCATTCTGATTCACACAAGGAACTTTGAGAAGCATGGCTGGGGAATGGGGAGAAGTGCCACACACACACACACACACACACACACACACACTCCCCTGTAGGAGCCACTGGTATTCTACAGGAGGTTCATTTAGGGAAGATTTGCAAAAGGATTTTGCGAACACCCCTGTCCCCAAGGATACACGGGCACAGTTCTTTGTAAAACTGACCCCTCTCTGCAGGCCTTGCCCCTTTCCTCCGCCCAGTTCCTCTCCTGCCCCTCTCCTCTCCTTCTGGGGGTCCTGAAGGACAGAAAGGCCTCCTCTCTGGGACCTGTTGCGCCTCCCTCAAGCTGCTCTCCAGGGCAAGGCCACTCCTTTCCTGACCTCTGGAAGCCTGAATCGAGTTCCAAGCCCCTGGGGTGCAGAAGAGCAGCACCAGGCTGAAGATATTAAAGAATCTGCCTGTTTCGCCAGCCACACAGGATGCCAATCATGGAGACAAGTGTCGCAACATAGAGTTTATTTGTAAGCTGTCCACTCGAGCGCAGAGGGATTCTGGGACAACACTGGGCTGAGGCGTGGGGAAAGGGGATTGGAGTTTAGGGAGTCCTTGTTGGGCTACGCCTGTGCCATCAGATTTCATCAGTGGCAGCCACTGTGACCCACATGCCGGAGGTGTTATCTATGCTTCTAAAACTGATGATTTTAAAAGTTGACCGAGGGATTTAGCTCAGAGCTTCTGGCGCCTGCCTCGAAAGCGCAAGGTCCTGAGTTTGATCCCCGGTACCAAAAAAAAAAAAAAAAAAAAGTCGACCGAAAGGTAGTAACAAGAGCAACCAGAGCAGGCTAAAGGCTGCAGGGTCCTTGCAGACTTTCCCTCGGTGTTGAAGGTAGCTGTATCTCCTCAGCGCAAGGACACCAGGTAAGGAAGTCCCAGCCAAGTAGCTGGGGGAAGACTGGAAGGAAGAAGAAGCCAGGGGAACAAATCAGCATCTAAATGGCGACCTGTCAACCAAGAAAAAGTCCCCTGAGTTTCCAGCTTAGAGATGGATCATCACATTAATGTTCAATTTTATTGAAATGAGCCTGTTTCTTCACAGTGGGCATTCAATAAAGCACCCCTGTGGAAAAGAGCATTAGGAGAAATGAACAAAGGCTCAGTGAGGATGGGAACTGCAAAAGGTAAAAGCAACTGCATCCGTTACGAAATCTCCCTGCAAGTCTTTTTGCCCTAGTCTCAAAGACACCACCCCTTTTCCCTTTTGCTCCCAGTACCAGTTACTCCTTTGTGTGATAAACAAAGAGCCCTTTAGTTTTCTACTACTAGACCGTGCTCCATTCAGCGAGGTTCATCCTTATTTCCCAGTCTTCTCTGGCAGATTCACCCTTCTTCGCTTCAGCACAGGCCTTGTTGAAAAGCATCCTCCGCATCCTGAGAACATCCTGAGAACCGAAAGCAACCTTCCCTGTTCTGGCCTCCGCTGCACCTCTCAGATTTGTGCGGATCCCCTGAACCTAGTTCACTGCCAGAGCATCCGGCTTGTCTTACACAGACTGTGGGTGGGATGTGAGACCTCAAAGAGCCAATCCCGGACATCCCAGCCTTCCCCTCCAGCCCACCTGCAGCTGCTGCAGCCACACAGGCCAAGGTCAGCTGTTGCTTCCGCCAGAACAAGCAGGGGGTCAGAGCCAGCCGTGGCTCCAGGCGCCCACGCACCTGCACGAACGGAGCCCAGTGGGTCCCTCGGAGCAGCGGCTGGGGGCAGACTCCCCTGGGGCCGTTCCCTGTCCTAGCACTTGCTAGCTGTGCAGCACTGATTTGTCTCTTCGCCGTTTAAGGCTCAGTGTCCCTCACCTGTAAAGCTCCCCGTCAGAGGCTTGTTGCAAAGATTAAATGAGAAAATCAAGGTGAGTACTTGGTAAGGTGCCTGGCATACAGTGAGTACTCAATAGAAGACAGGTTGGAACTAATAATTATAGTGATAATAGTCGATTGCATTCTGGTGGCCAAACTGATGCTGCCGAGGATCCCTGTGGCTGCAGTTGTTTGTTCCAGTCCCTGTCTCTCACCTGCTGCTGTTGGGCAAAGCCCAAACCCTCACATAAACACATCCACCCAGCTGGGATTTTCCCACCACGCTCCTCCCAGCCCATTGGATGATGCTGGGCCCTTCCTCCCAAGCACCTGCATTTCATCTCACGGAGAGCACCCTGCCGGGTGGACTCCCCT
Source organism: Heterocephalus glaber (assembly GCF_000247695.1). The sequence goes on along the minus strand of NW_004624858.1, from coordinate 3,753,003 downwards.
TCTTGTAACAATTGGAGGGCAAGGACGATGTCTTCGAGTCCTATATCCTTGCCCTCAATAAATCTTCACTGAATGAATGAGAGTGCAAAAACAAGCCCTCGCGGGCACAGGCTGTGTCTGCAGGCCTCTAACTCCTTGGCTGGTCTACACTCCTCTCTCTTGCACCTGCTCCCTCAGGCTGTTGCTTCCCACCTGCACCCTGCAGGCTCCTCCCTCCCTCCCAGGATCCGGGAAGCCCAGGCCAGGTCTCAGCATTGGCAGCAGATCAATAATCCGGCTTTGCTGAGGAAAAGCTCTATAATGGGCTAAGGGCTCACCATTTAGGACATGAACCCAGAGGCTTTCTTTCTCAAATCCACCTTCACACAGGAGCGAAAACTTTTATTTGAACATCCTTTGATTTTGAACATTATCAATCAATACGTATTTTAGAGCACCAATATGTGGCTAGGATTTTACTACTTGCTGAGGGTGAGAGAGAAGGACTGCATTGTTCTGAATATAAAATAGGTTTCCTTTAAAATTGCAAAAGGTAACATCCATTCCTGCTATTTGTGTTACTACTGATCCAGCTCTGTATGCACTCAAATTTCATCTCCAGGAAGGGAGGTGGGGCAGGGGCGTCCGAGGAACAGGAGGGTGGAATATAGCACGCAAGATTCGACTCCTTGTTAGTGATATGTCCGTAACAACTCAAGTCAATAAGGATGCTGTAGCATTTTGGTAAGAAATAGACATACAGGTAAAAATTAAATATATAAGAAAATCTAAACTTAAACTGTTATCAACTAGTGTCTAACTCTGGTTTCCCTTTTCATTTTGAGAAAAACATTTTCCCCCATCCATGTTGGTTGGCCCAAGTTCCAGGCCTTTCAGTTTCCCACCATGTTAGTGGATGCACGGAGCAGCTACCTCACAGGATGGCTGGGAGGCTGCAGATGGGAATGAAACCCGGGGTCTCCCAGGTGCCACAGAGCTGGGCCTGGCAGGGACTGGAATAGAGGCTGGGAGATGGAAGGATCCAGTGCAGCTCCTTGGCCGGGCTCTCCTGGAGGGCCTGCTTAGTAGGAGTCTATTGATCCCCTGCCATTGCTGGATTCAGCCCACCCCACCTCCCTTCTGTTGGTCCTTCTTTCCAATAACACCCTCATCTTCTAGTAAGGGCACCATTCCTCAGACCACACAGATCTTGTGTCTTCTGTTTACTCCCAATTTGGGTTCTCTCATGGTCTCTCTCAGCTCCTGTATCTGATGTGCAGATGGATTCTTTTTGCAAGTTCCATTAATCAAGTCACGGATTCTCTCATTTTCCTCTTTAGTTCAGTCCTTAGAAAGAGAGAATCAGATTTCAGCAGTTGCTTACCACTGTGTCTATTTGGGGTAAGTTTTGCTCCTTGCCAATTTAGGAGTTACTGGCTGGCACATGGATTAACTCTCAGGCCAGTGCCCACCTAAAAGCTAGGGTTGCAAGGAGCAGTTACCTCACAGGACAATACTGCCACTGCTGGCATGTCCTGTGTTGGTTGGCTTTCCACTACTGTAACGAACACCTCAGATCATCAGTTTATAGATAAGGAAGTTTATATTTTGGTTCCTAGTTTTAGAAGGTGCAGTTCATGGCGGGTTGGCCCACTGCTTTTTCCTGTGGAAAGGTAGCACATCATGGCAGGAGTGTGTGGTAGAAGAAACCGGTCACTTCATGGCAGCTGGGAAAGAATGAGAGAAGGGAAGGGGCTGTGGCTTCAGCATCCCTTTCAAGGAGACTGCTGAATGACCTAACTTCCTCCCACCAGGCCTGGCCTCTTACAGTTTCTACCGCCTCCCAGTAGTTTCACAGGTCGGCAGCCAAACCTTTTACACATAGGCCTTAGAGGGCCACTATCCAAATCATAGCACCCACTGCCCTAAGCATGGCACCATGATGCCCACATCAACTACATTTGGGCTCCTAGCAAAACACTTGGAGCTTTTCTCCCTCTGCTCTGGACTCTGAAGTCCATCAGGCAAGGCAGGGGTCTTTTTCCTCATAACTGTATCCTCAGGATATAGGATGAAGCCTATTAGTTCTCTAAGCTATTGGAATATTTTTTGAATATTGACTGTTAATGGAATGTCTTCTCCCTGCACTTTTTGCTTGGCTAAATCCTATTCAGCCAAGGCCCAGTGAAAAGGATTAATTACCACGATGCCTCCATCAAGCAGGGTGAAACATTCCCAGTAATCCCAAAGCATTCTGCATATGCTTTGTCATGTCCTTCCCGCTTCATACTGGCATCATTTATTTAACCACTAAGGTGGACAGCAATCGTTCCCAGTTGTCCCACGTCTTTCCAACAGCTTCTCCATATTCTGGTAGCTCGCCATGCATACATCACAAAGTCCCATGCTTCGATGGCTATGCTGAGATTTCCAGCCTCTGGTGCAAGGGTGCAGATAGTGATTTAGGGTCTGCCAGTCAGATGCACTCATTTAGGGACTTGGATTTAGATGTAGGTTTCATGGGAACAGAAGCAGGACATGGGCCATTCATTTTGCTGGCTCGGACGGGGCTATGGAGCCAACACTGGGGGTGGTAGCATTCTGATTTGGAGGTTCCAGTCTGTGGTAGAGCCAGCTTGCCTTTGGAAGGCTACCTTGGTGAAATCCTGGAAGCTCAGCCTGCAGCCTGTCTCTTCCCAATGATTTTGTGAGGTATTTATGAACCTTAATCAATCCCCTTCTGTTTAAACTGGCTGGAGTAGATTATATTGTCTGGAACTAAGAACCTAGACCAGTACCCATGTCTTTCCTGTCAGACTGAACTTCGTGAGGATGGGCATCATGCCATTTGTCTTTATGTCTCTAGCATTTAGAACAAGGTGTGGCACGTAGTAGGTCCCCAGTAAATGTTTATGGAAGATATGGATTAGTGCATTCATTATCTATATTTGCTTAGCTGCGTACAACTTTCCAAGTAGTATTTTTGTTGCATACAAAATTGTTTTTTCAAAGAATCTAAAATCTAAAATAATCTAAATACAGATTATTGTCCATTCCAGCAACTTGTCTGAGCACTGTACACATAAAGCTTGATAAGATACAGTCTCATTCCTAACCTCAAACCAGCAGGGGAGACTCATCATTTTACTATTGAAATAGGATTTGCAGCTTATGTTTGGAGTGAGACAGTAAGCAAGTGAGATGGTTTTTGGCCATCCTAGGATGAGGGCAATTGAGTCTAAAAACATGGATTGTGGTATTTCCAAATATTTCCCATTTACCAGTGTCATCTCTTGATTATTGATGCCAATGACAAAGAAAACAGCTTTGACCATCTTAACGTAGCTAATCAGCCAAATAACATTGACATGGAGTTTCAGAACTTTCCCCCCTGAATGTGGCACATCTTATGTTCTGAGAATTTATTTCAAACATGATGAAGCAGAACTGGAAAGACCTGACTTGGTTGGATCTGGGAATCCATCCAGCTTTCCTGGCTTGTCCCTCCGTGAGAACCTTTCCTAGAATAGCTTCGATGCTGGGAATAAACTCACAGTACCCTGGACACTGCGGAGCACAGGCAAAGCAGGGCTGCACTTACTGAAATCCTTCTGAAAGTTGGAAATATCATTAAGTCTTTCATTTCCACAGGGCTTCCCTGTTGGGACACGGGGTTTATATAAAATCAGAGTGATTCACACTCAAGGTGACAATGAAGAAAAGAGAAAATAGTCAACTTGAAAGCAGAAAGGATACAGCCTAATCTGCTGACAAACTTGGCAGTTTTTAGGTCTATGCTTTTTTCTGTTGCCTTGTTTCTAAACATACTTTTCTTTAATTCACCTGAAATCTGAAGTTTTTTTTGTTTTTTCCAAATAATAGCCATTTATGGCATTCTTGGCTTGCCAGCCACAGGGCAGACAGCTTTCCCTGAATTATCTCACTTAATCCTCACACCAGCCTGCTCTAACGATCTCTGATTCCAGTGCTGAGGAGGAGATGGTGACTCGGAGGCCGGAAGCAATCAAGAGTGCATGAGGCCAGGTGGGCAAGGAGTTGGACTCTGGTCCTGGCCCCAAATACCGACCTTACTCTCTTAGAGTTGCCCAATTCTGAGAAACATAACAGTGACTTCTGAAATGTCCTCTGCTCTTTTTCAGTACAGGGGGGGTCAATCGTTTGGTAGCCTGACTCCACTTCCAAGTAGGTCCCTTCTGATCATCTCCAGGGGTTAAACCCCAAGTATAAAAGTCGATGCATGTATTTTTTCTGTAATAGAAAAATCACATTGTTCTCACACATGGTTGGTTCTGTTGTGTGCATGTGCATGCGTGTGCACATTTATGTGTGTGTATGGGCGTGTGTGTGTGTGAACCCCCATTGTGTGGTTCCAGAATGCAGACATGTCACTGGGGTGTGTCCCATATGGTCATTTAATGCTTGCAAAGGGATCATGACTCAATGATCTTCTTTTAATCTTCGCCACTATGCTATGAAATAGAGATCTGTGCTGTTTTGCACATAAAGAAATCGAGGTTCTCCCAGGGTGAGCCGGGAACTGGGGTCCCCTAGCTTGTGAGCCGCAGACATGAGCCCAGTGACACGAGGCCACTGCCACTGTCTGACAAAATGATGGAGCATGAGACACAGGCTCGGAAGGCATGACTGTGGCTTCCCACAAAAGGAGACAGCTTCACAAGAGGCCACGGTTAAGTTTCCCATGGCATAAACGCTCCTTACAGCGGGTTTCAGAAACACAATAGCAGCCAAATGGCAGCTTTTCTGGAGCAATCAGAATAAATCTCACAATTTGGACCTGACTTTTCACATATTTTGAGGTGCTTCCTGGGAGGACATGTGCACTTCAGAGAGGAGATGGCTGGTTCCCCATCTGGGGGAGTGGGCTACTCAGGCTGGCAGGTAATTCTGCCTCCTCCTTGGCTAATGGCTGCATAGCTCCCGGCTCTGAGAGTGACAGGTGACAAAACTCCCAAAGAGACTCCTTGTGGCTCTATTTGTCCGTATCAAGGGAAATTAAAATACCCACATTTACATGCTCCAAAGTTTGAGGCTTTATTTGCATATTTTATTGATTCACTCACACACACACACACACACACTCACACTTGCATGGTTTTCTGTTCAAGGAGGAACACGTGTCAGTCTGTCACCAGATCACCTGCATCGCTTCGTGAACCTCAGACCAGTCTGGAAACCCCTGGAAGGAAAGTAACACTGCAAGGAATACTGTTCACTTTGTATCATTCTCTAAAGCCGCCATGGTTACTAGGTTCAAAATTTGTCCAGTAAAATCAGGCTCACAATCATAAGCATTCTGTACATTTAAAAAAAAATTCTTCGCAGTTCTGAAAATTCTTTCACAAATACAGCAAAAGCTAAGCAAAGGAAGGAGAAGATATTGCATTTTCCTGGGCTTGTGGCCCGGCATTTTTAGGTGGACAGTTTCTGAACAGAGCCTAGGTAGATGGAGAGAATATATATATATGTAGTACACACATGTCCACCTACATATGTGTATTACACACACACGTTTTTGTGTGTCCCTCTCCATGTACTGTATTTCATTCAAACACAGGAAAGAGAACTGTTGCCCTTCTTTGTTACCCCATCAAGCATAGGGAATTCCCTTCATGGGTAACACAGGACTCGACTCCTAGGAACAAGTAACAGAAAAGCTAATTTAAAATGGCTTAAGCAAGAATAAAAAGAAAAAGTTGGAAAAGTCTAGAAGTAGTTAAGCATCAGGCATGGTTGGATCCAGAGGATCCTGCACTGTCATCATCAGGGCTTGGATTTCTTTCTTCATCTTTTGTGTTGGTTGCATTCTCAGCTAGACCTGCCCTACAGATTATTTCTAGCAGTGCCAAGATTATAACTTACTAGCTTGACAACACCTGTAAAAAGACAGCATTTTTAGCACTAGGTTTAGTAAAAAGTCTTGGTTGATTCTTAGGGGATCATCTTGGGTCATGTGATCCTCTTGGAACCAGTGGCAGCCAGGGCCATAGAACACATTGCAAGGTCAGGCCAGGGCTGGGTACTCACCCCTAAAGCTCAGAACGGGGCCACCACACCTGCACTTGTGCTTGAGGGAGGGGTGAGAGGCTTTCCCCAAACAGAACACACACTCTGCCACCGGAAAGAGGACGGATGTTGGTGATCCTAGCCTCCGAAGGCCTGCTGCATCTACAGGCTCCTCAGAACAGGCTGCAAGACTTTACTTTTTCTCATTTAGTCTCAGCATCGCCGAATGAAATTTTCAAACACATGGATCCTATTGAGAGGGAAGGCGATGTTGGAACATGGCTTCACTTCCCATTTAAACTGTCCTAGTCTTTTACCTGCTGTAATAGACTATTGTTTAAAAATATTTGTAGTGTGACAAAATTGCATAGAACACACACACACACACACACACACACACACACAGATCAGTGTGTGCATGTGAAGCTGGTGCTGCCTGCATTGGCTTAGCGGATGGCACCCAAATGTGTTTCCTGGTTCGGATCTTGTTCCATACCAGTGCAGAATGTCACCTGGGTGAAAGGTTTACAGGATCTCTACTATTTCTTACAATGCAGGTGGATCTATAATTATCTAAAATAAAAAGCTTTGAAAAATGTGTTGCCTTTTCCTAGGGAAAGTGGATAGTCCCCAGCTCCATTGATAGTAGACTGGGTCATGTGACTTGCTCTGGCCAATGACATGTGAGCAAGGACGTTGCTGAGCCAAAGGTCAGAGTCGGCCACACTCTGATTTCCTCTCCACAGTGACTGGTATGCTCGGGACACAGGTGACTGGGTGGGTCAGTGTGTGCTTGGAGAAGAGCACGGCTATGGATGTGTCCACTGCTGTCCCTGGGACCACTGAGATTTGAGGGCTGTTTGTTTGGTGGCATAATCTTGCCTGGTGCTCCTCGGACTCTACAGCCTGCCTCAGAATCATCTGAAGAGCTGTGGTTAAAGACAGATTTCTATCTTCCCCAGGGATTCTAACCTGCCTGCATCTGAAAGGACCTGCTTTGATACACTGCTGTCATTCAGTGGAGGCCCACACCTTCAGTGGCACCAGCCCAGCCTCACTCTGGCCTTGAATGATAAACCTCCAATTCTCTTGAACCTTCCCAAGCTGCTTATGTCCCTCCTACCCCAGAATCCAGAACTGTGCCTGACATGTGACAAGTATTCAGTGAATTTTATCATCCAGTGTTCTTGATAGAAGCTAGTTTACCAACTCAAGTGGAAAAATTATCTTTCGAGCCTTAAATCCCAGTCAAATATCATATTCTTTTTTTTAAAAAGTGTGCTTACTTTTTTCTTCCTACAAAATAAGAAAATATTTATTATAGAAAATTGTTCATTTGGAAACACAGAAGTGAAAAAACAACCCATGATCCAACCACTCAAAGAAGGGTGCTGTTAAATTTTGATACCTATCTGCTGTGCTTTGCATCAATGTCACCCGAAAACCCATGCGTTGAAGGCTCGGTCCCTAGGGTAGCCCCATGGGGAGGTGGTGGCACTTTGGGAGCCCAGTGGGAGATTTTAGGTCATTAGGGGTGTGTCCTTGGAGGGGCCTGTGGGACCCCGGTCTCTTCCTCTGAGGTACCTGGCTATGACCAAAAGGCCTCCTTCTTCCCCCGCGAGCCTGTTCTCAAAGCAATGAGATCAAATGGTTATGGATGGAAGCCTCCCAAATGATGAGTCCACATCACCCTTTTCTCCTTAGAAGCTGAATAACTCAGGTACTTAGGTTACAGCCATGGAAACTGACCAACAATACCCTTCATGCTGTTTTCATATCATGTACTTATGTAATATTGGGAGTGTAATTTGCATGAGTTGCTTTATGCACAGTGTATTGTCCATGTTCCCCTGTGTCATTAGTAGCATTCTTCAAGCTCTTCTGTCATGGCTGCACAGAGTCAGGTTGGGAGACACAGAGTGTTGTCCGCAGCTCTGACCAAGCCACGAGGGCAGGTAGCCCAGCCCTGCCAGGGTTCACTGACCTCTTGCGTTGTTACCTGTAATGGTTCTCTTCTTCTTCCATGATGGTCTGTGTAGTCCTCCCCAAGGATCTCACCAGGTACTCATCACTAGTGTTTTGTGTTTTGCTCATTTTTTCCCTGTTAAGTTTATTGGTACATTTTAGGTATACAATAAAGTTACATTCATCATTGGTACATTTTAGGTATACAATACAGTTATATTCACCATTGGGATCTTGTACCATTACATGAGTATCTTGGTTCTTATTTTTTCCCCATATCCCTGCCCTCCCTTCACCCTCTCCACCCTTCCCTATTTGCAAAGACTTTGTTTCCATTTTTTTCTTTTCTCATATTTGTTTTCTTTTCCCTTCTTTCCTTTCCCTTACCCCTCCCACTTCCCCTATTCCTTTAGAGCTTTTCTTCCTATTACACAGTATCAATTATACTTTGTTTTAATTATCAAAATTTAGAGGACATTACCACAGATTTTACAAAATTTAAAAGGATATAGAAAGCATATTACAAAAATATTTTTTGAAATAAAATCAACAACGTCTATGAAGTACCTTGGAAGACAAATTAATGAAACTGACTCTGGAAGAAATATAAAATTTGAATAGCACCTGTTAAAGAAAGTGTATTCCTAGCTTGAAAACCTATGACAACAACAAGTTGCTGTATATGACAACAACAAGCTCATATACATTTTAATTGATAAATTATATCAAACATTTAAAGCAGAAAAAAGAAGGAACACTTCTCCCCTCATTTTAGGAAATCAACATTGTGCTAAAACTGGATAAAGGTAATATAAGAGAAAAGTATGAACGTAAATAAAAATTTGTTTAACAAAACACACTATTAGAAGTCAGATCTGGCAGTATGTAGTAAGCGGTTTTGTTATAGGGATGGCAGTGTTGGTTCAGCATTGGAAGATCCACCCCCAAAAGTCATCATTTTAACAGAGGAAAGGAAAAAGCCATATGATCCTGTCACTAGTTGGAGAAAAAGTATTGGACTAAATTCTACAGCTGTTCATGGTAAAAGCTATCAGGAGACTAGAAGTAGAATAGAACCTTCTCAACAGATAAAAGACGTGTACTCCATACTTCCAGCAAAAACACCTTATATGAATGGGAAAGATACAATGCTTTCTGCTTAAGGTGGGGAACAAGGGCAGATATGCCTACTCTTCATCTGTCCATTAAACTTTGAAACATAGGCCCAAACCAAAATAGTTTGGCAATAAAAAGAAACAAATAGCATAGGATTGGCAAGGTAGAAGTAAAATCTTTATATGTAGATGAAATGATCATCTACAGAGAAAATACTAAGAAATCTCTAGGAGCCCCTAGAACTTCTATTTGAATTTAGCAGGATTAGAAAACATAAGGTATGTATATAAAAATTCAGGTCTATGCATACTTGCTATAAATGAAGAATTGGATATTGAAATTTAAAAGTTATGTAGGAATACAAAGGACCTGGAAAAGTAAAAAGAAAAAAATAACAGTGTTGGAAGACATTTATTACCTAATTTTAAGACTTCTTCTAAAGCTACAGTAATCAAGGCAATGTTGGCATAAGGAAAGACACATAGATCAATGGAATATAACAGAGAATCTAGAAACAGAACCACACATATATGGTCCACTGATTTTTGAAAGGTTATTTAACATTAATATTTTCTAGAACATAAACTCAAGAGCTGAGGAAAAGATAATGTTTTCAACAAATGGTACTGGAACACCTGGTATCCGTATGTAAAAAATTAACCTCAACCCTTTATTTCCATATGTCAACATAACTTGAAAGGATCTATGAACCTAAATATGAAAGACTAAAACTATAAAACTTTAAGAAGTAATTATAAGGGGAAATGTTCATGAATTCAGGGTAGGCAAGAATTTCCAAGGATGCAAAAACCATGATGTATAAAAGAAAAAAAATGATGAATGAAATTCCATCATAATTTAGAACCTTAAAAGACATTGTTAAAATGAAAAGTAGTCCTTAACCAGGACATATTCATAATACATATAACCTATGACCAGAATATCTAAAGAACTCTTGCAGCTCATTAATAGACAACCCAATTAAAAAATAGAACCAAGAAGATGATAAATAGTACAGCACAAGGAAAGGTATGCAACATTAGAATCAGAAAAATACTAAGCAGTACAATAACAAGATCATATTATACACTCATTAGGGAGATTAAGTTAAAAGTTTTAAAAGAACAAATGTCAGCTTAGGTGTGAACCAGTTAGAACTTTCTAACACTGCTAATGTGAATATAAAATGATAAAACCAATTTGGAAAACAATATAGAAATTTCTTGTATTTCTGTTAAGAACCAGCAGTTCTGTTCTCAAGTTTTTACTTAAGAGAAATGAAAACACATGTTCACAATAGATTTGTACATACAGGTTGACTGTCCCTTATCTGAAATTCTCGGGGCCAGAAGTGTTTCAAATTTTGGTTTGAAATCTGCTTCATCTGCAAAGAGGATAGCTACTCCTGCTTTTTTTTTTTTCCAGTTCCTGTCACATGGAGTGTTGTTATCCACCCTTTAACTTTCAGTCTGAGTTTCTTTTTAAATTAAGTGTGTTTCTTGTATGCAGCATATTGTTGCATCTTGCTTCTTGACTATTCTGCCAGTCTATTTCTTTTGATTGGTGAATTGAGAACATTAACATTGATGGTTATAACTGCTATGAAGTGACTTATCATTGTCATGACTTTTTCTTTTTGTTGGATTATCGCCCTTTGCATTTAGTTTCTTGTCATGCCCAATGGATTCATTCTGCTGGGCTTCCTGGGGTTGTTATCCTCATTGTCTTTTCCTACGGTACTGTCTAAAATTTTTTGGAGTGCTGGTTTGGTATTCATGAAGTTCCAAAGGTCTCTTTGTCATGAAAGTATCTTATTTCTCCATCAATTTTGAAAGATAGTTTTGCAGGGTACATCAATCTGGGTTGGAGGCTGTTTTCCTTTAAGGCTTGAAATACATCACTCCAAGCTCTTCTTGCCTTGTGGTTTTGTGTTGAGAAGTCTGCTGTGATTCTGATGGCTTTTCCTTTGTGTGTGATTTGTTTCTTTTCTTGAACTACTTATAGAATTTTATTCTTCTGTTGGATTTCTGGAATCCTAATTATTATATGTCTATGTGTAGATTTTTTTTGATCAAGGCTAGTTGGAGTCCTATATGCCTCACTTATCTGCATGTCAATTTCTTTTCCCCTGCTTTGGAAGTTCTCTGCTATCACTTCTGTGAACAGTTTTTTTATGTCATCTGCACTCTTCTGTTTCTTCATTGACTCTGATCAGTCTTATGTTATTCTTCTTTGCGTTGTCTAGCAGGTGCTGGATTGATTTCTGGTGGTCCCTTTCAATTTTAAAGCAATTTTTCTTTTCCTGGTCACTAATTGCAATCTTAACTTCTATATCTGAAATTCTGTCCTCACATTGGCTCATTCTGCTGTGTAAACTTTCAGTGGAGTTTTTAATGTCCCGGAAATCTGTTTGCATCTGTTTTATGGATTCAATTTTTCTCTTGTGTTGGGATTCCATCACATTCCTCAGCTCCTCTATTTTTTTATCTGTGTCCTCTCTAGATTTATTAATCATGTCTTGCACTATGGGCACAATCTCAGCTGTTATCTGAGAAATTATTTCTGATTTCATTTTTTTCAGATCTTCTTTTGTTTCCAGTTCACGGAGTCCAGGTGTTGAGTATTAGATTGTTCCATCTTGTTTCCCTTTATGGTTGCATTAGGTGATCTGAAAGTCTGGTTTTGAGACTTGTTCACCTGTCTTCTCATTTCAACAGATGCAGCCTCCTGTGCCTTTGTTGAGGAAACTTTTTGCTCTCTCAGTGGTCTTTAATTCTTAGCAAGCCGCCGAGGAGCCTTTACTCTGCTGCTCACCAGTACACCAATTCCTGGGATCAGAAAGGTGGCCTTCTGGATCCCTGAGCTGACCTGTTGTCAGGGTAGGGTTCTGGCTGGGGCCTGTGCACACTTGGGATGGTATCTAGGTGTGCCTCTGGCTGGGGCCCCTGTGTAGCTGTTGTCTGGGAGGGTCTTTGGCTGGGGGCTGTGTACCCCAGTTCCTGTAGTATGTGCAAGCTTCTGGCTAGGGTCTTGCGCACTTACTGATAGTACTGGGGTGAACCTCTGGCTGTTACTTATGTCCCTGTGCAGCTGTTTTCCAGGCTGGCCCTTGGCTTGGGCTGGTGTGCCCCAGGCTCTGGGGTAGGCCAGAGGCCTGGCTGGGATCTGCTTGCAGCCACGCTGCTCTGGTCCACACTGCTGCTCCCCCAACTAAGGTGGTTTGGTGTGCCTTTATTGCAGAGATTTTCTTCACTTTTCTAGTGGGCTTTAATTTTCAATGGGTCTCAGAGTAGCCCTCTTTCTGTTCTTCACTTCTACTCTATCTTCTCACGCTCAGAACAATGTCCTTTATGACCCTGCAACTCTGTGGTGTGGATCCAGGTAATGGCTTGGCACAGCCAGGGTAGGGTGTGTGTGCGTGTGTGTGTGTGTGTGTGTGTGTGTGTGTGTGTGTGTGCTGGCGCCTGCATGGCTCACCTCCTCGGAGCTCTGGGGCAGTGGTTGTTTTGCTCATTTTTAATAACTAAAGAGCCAGTATGTGGGTAACCAGCGCTCACCTTTGGAGTCCAGCATTGCCCTTCCCAGGTTGCTGGAAAGGTTTTCATGCTTGTGTACACCCCACTGCATGGCTCTCCTGGGTCCCACTCTGTGCTCTCCAGAACTAAGCATTGGACAGCATAACCCACTGGGAACACCAGGCTAGGACTCAAACCTCCACAAGTCCTGATGGGCCAGATGGGGGCCCTCAGAAGAGGTGAACTGGATCTGCCCTTGACTGTCAGGAGGAGCATAGAGACATGGAGATGATGGTCACCCTGGAGACCCAATGCCTTGGAAGTCCAAGAAGAAAGCTTTATTGAGCACCTACTATGTGCCAGATCCTGTACAGAGGGCTTCTATGTAGTCTTCTTTATACAATCGTCACACTCCTCTCATGAGCGATTTTTTAGTGCTTACAGTTTACACCTGAAAGGACTAGGAGTTTGATGAGACAAAGATATTACTATTTGTGCAACCAGCAAAAAAGAGGAGAAAATCTTGTTTACTTTACGAGGTTCATTAAGTCAGGCAAATAAAAGAAGGAACATTTACATGAGGACAGACTGAAGTGCTGACACTTTCCAGTGTAGACCACCTGGGAAAGGCCACATCCAGTGGCTATACTGTGGAAGAAGACCTTGTACTTAGCTGTGGACTGGCCCCACAAATCCCAGATGCACCCCTGCAGGAGGAGGAGGACACTTCATACACTCTTTGTGGCCAGGGTGGGTAGAGGAGTAGTTAGCCCTTCCCCCTCCAGAGCTGGGTTCCAATCTTTGTAAACTCTGCATCCTTCTGAAAGTCTTGTAAAGGCCATCCTAATTTCTATCTGTTTAGTAAAGGATGTTAAGAACAGTACCCACTTGGGCTGGGAATTTAGCTTAGTGATTTCGCCGCCTGCTGCACAAGCGCAAGGACCTGAGTTCGATCCCTGGTACCCAAAACAAACAAACTAACAAACAAACAAACAGAACAGTGCCCACATCACAGGGTTTGTTAAGAATTAAAAGGAAAACTTGTGTAAAGTACCTTGTAGAGTACCTGGTATTGTAACAAGGTTCCAATCAATAGTAGTTATGAATAAACCAGAGTCTTATTTCACAGCCTAAAAGAGGCAACTATAGATGAAAAGAAAGCTTACATTTGCAGAGAAGTAAACTAGCTAAACTTATTAGCCAAAGGATGGCACAAATTAAAAATATAAATAGAATAAAAATGGGTTAGATCATCAATGAGTAACCTTTTCTCTACCCCAAGCCCATGATACACAGAGGAAAAACATCCATTTCTGGCCCCATGTTAAGTCAAAGAAGCCATCACGGGCTGTGAAGGGAATTCAATTAGTCAGTGGTTGCCATGCCAATCCAAACATCACCCTTCCACCTACTCTACCATCAACACATTTGAATATGTAACAACGATAATAGCATGCGCTAAAAATGCTATTTTTTAAAAAAAGTTAAATGTACTTCTGTCAAAAGTCTGGTTTTCAGAAATAATTGCTGTAGGGCAGCTAAAGATTTGCATAGGATCCCCAAAATGGGTTAAGTATCATCAGAGAAGAGAAATCTATAGCTTTTTAAGTAATTCTTTGGGTTTTGGTGTTTTGGCAGCAGGGTGGGGGTGGGGGGAGAGAAAGTTCTAATATTCCAAGCTTGACTGAATACATCTCTCTGTAGTGTCTGAAATGGAGCTTGGTATAGATGCTTCCCACCTCAACACTGCCCTCACCACACCTGAACCCTGACCCAGGTCCCTGTTCTTTGCTATGCTTTCTTCGAATGTTATTTGATATCTACAATTTGGTGGTGTGCATGCAAAACTCAAAAAACAGACAGAAAAATGAAACCCTTTAAGAATTTAACTTCTCAGAATCAGTCCTGAGAAAACCATTGCCGATATACAATTTATAATTACAAAAATAAAAATAAAATAAAAACAATAAACAGGAAGAGGCTAAATATTCGCATTACATTGGTGTGCATCCATATGCTAGAGTATGATGAGCTATTAGAAGTGAGGTTGTCAAAGAACATTTGATGATGTGGGAAAGCAGTATGTGCTGTTAAGTGAAGCGAACAGGTTACAGAGCAGGGGATTTGGTGAAATACAAATTTGATGCATGCAATTTTATGCAAATATATGCATAGGAAAAACTAGTAGCGTGTTACTCTCAAATGTTAATAATGGTTATTTCAGGATGGTGGGATTACAGGTGGCTTTTGTTTTTTCCTTTGTGCCTTTCTACACCTTCAGAAAACACTTAGGGTGGTTGTATATTTCTTCTGTAATCAGAACAAAAATCCCATGTTATTCCTAGAGAACCTAGGTCCGCTCCTGTGTCCTGGACATGGGAGAGAGAGCTTTGGGGAAGGCTGTCCCTGGGCAATCTGGCTCAGGCTCTTATCCCACCCCAAGCACCAACAGGTACCCTAAGGGGGCAGCTGAAAGACTGACTGGGCCCTCAAAGGGTTTCTCAGCACCCTGAAGAGCTATTCGGCTCTCCCCAATCTTGGCTTCACCCAGCCCCCTACTAATTGCATCTCAGGGTCTCCAGTTGGTCTGCACATTCTGGTCCGTGTGAGGACCGCAGATGTGGCCCCAGTGGCCCACTGGTTTTCCAATGGAAGCTGGAGGGGGGAAGTTATTGGGTTCGTGATGCTCCATGTAAGTTTTTATGACCAAACGAACTCCCATTGTCACCTTGCTGCCTCTCCCACAACTCTCACCCCATCCTCTGGCCCCCAGGAGCATGACGGAAGAACAAACTGAGTTGTAGCCCCAGCAGCACCATATAGATTATTGTATCAAGAAATAATCATGTTGATGAGAAAAGTCAGCTGAAGGCACAGACGTTTCTATTTCTGCACTATTTCTCAAAGTTCAGCTGGTCAACTCCTGGCCCCCAGTTTTCTATCATGAAAGTCACCCGAGGCTTAACAAAACCAGCATCTCCAGGAGTGGGAGTTATTTCTATGGGCCCTAGAACTGGAGAATCACTTCCCCAAGAACCAGAAAGTGCAAAGAAAGACCTCAGGTGTCTGGACTGAGTAGAACCAGAGGGAGCCCCCACCCACACTGGCCACTCCACTGCAGGGCACTTGAACGTAAAAAGCAGACTCTGCCATTTACTGAGTGTCTCCAGTGTCAGCAGTAGGCTCCATCATGCTGGATGCAGAATAAATAGGATACAGAACCGGGAGCACCTAAATGAGGGAGGCACCTGATAAGGAAACACATGCAAGCACTAAAGTTTCCTACTGGATGGGCTGCCCATAGAGTCACATGCTGGTAATCCCAGCAGTCTGAAGGGCTGAGGCAGGAGGATCACAA
This sequence comes from Heterocephalus glaber, assembly GCF_000247695.1. The sequence goes on along the minus strand of NW_004624858.1, from coordinate 3,737,025 downwards.
ATTTGAGCCTGGGGCTCTTCTCCTGACCCTTGGTCTCCTTTCCATGTCTGCGGTTTGGGAGGTCCTAGACAGACCCTGGTGGCTTTGTATACTTTGCCTCAGCTAATCCTGACTGTTCTTGCAGGAAACAGAAAAAGAGGGGCTCCTGGAACTCACAGAAGAGCCATTATGTGCAAACCCGACCCCTGTAGATCGTCCCATAACTGTATGTAGTGCGTAGTTCAAGGCCAGATGTGGATTCAGCCCAGGGTGGGCCTGTACTTGTGAGATGCTTGCTCCAGGGTTCACCAAGGAGCCTGCTGGAGGGGAGCACCCCAGATGCGATATTCCCCCTTGTGGACCCTCTGGGCACTCCCTTCATGGCGCCTCTATAACTACCGGGCAGGGTGTACTAGAGACAGCTGCTCACCCCTTAGGCAACTGGCTAGCAGAGATGACATTTTCTGGGTTTCTTTGAAGATGGACTCAGTTCCTACGGATAAATTCTGGTCATGGGAATGGAGTGATGCCCTTGTTCTACCAATAAAAATAAAAATAAAAATGGAGTAGCATTGGTTCAGGGCACTTTTGGGGCAAGGCAGCCATGGATAATCAGGTCTCAGATATGTCTGCAACTGGACCTTTGAACTGAGCCAGTCCCTTGGATTGGGCCAAACCAGTTTCCCAAAACACTGTTAACCTCTGCTAATCTCCTGTACAACAACCCTTCCCCCAAACACCCACAGACTGAGACGGCACGATCCACTTCTCACACAGCTGAAATTTGCCAGCATCAGTTACAATTCCTGAGTGAGAAGAGCTCTCTGGATACAGCTGCCATTTTGTCAAACCTCCAGGCACAGGTCCAAGATTGCTTGAGTCTATGTTCCTGGATTGTCGTTATAATCAGCCCCTAGTAAATGTACTGTTCTTAGTTCTCAGCTAGGTTGATGTTATTCTCAGCCTATACCTTCATCCTGCTCCTGCATTGTGGAGGTGGTGGTGAACCATAGGGACCATGAGGGCAAAATCATCACCCTGAGAATGACAGAGCACACCCTGGGATGCAGACTTAGCTGTGTGCGTGTGTGTGTGTGTGTGTAGGGTAAAGGTCATGGGCAAGATTGGAGGCAGGGCCAGCCCCCAAAGAAAGCTTGAATAGGGAGAGGAAGCTGGGCAGCGGAGAGGAGTGTGACACAGTGTGCAGAGAGGAAGGAGCAAAGAAGAGAGGCCGTGGTGCCAGTGGCTGCGAGCTTTCTGCCCCCAGCGCACGTCCTGGGGGCCCACATGCATTATCCTCCTGCTGAAGCTCATAAACTGCCCTGTGCTCTTTCTACCTGGGCTGCTGTGAGGTTTTTTTCTTGCAACCAGCTGAGTTATAATTAAAGTAGCATGCCCTTTATGATTATACCACAATAGTATATATTACATTACTATTATTACACGACTGTAAACTTATTATTACAGCTCTTTAGACCTCAGGTGCGTATTTCTCCCCACACTGTAATACTTCTGAAAATGGGATGCACTTTTTATCTCACTTGTTGTCTTCTGTTAACAAATGTGGTCAATATTTTAGTTTTTCCTCTCGAAGCTGTTAGTAAAGCAAAGCTCTGTCTTATGAGCACCTCTTCCGTACCTTCCCTGTATGGAAGATTCCACCCAGGGCTCGGTGTGCATGGCCTGGACAGTGCCGGTGCGCTGCAGCTCAGTGAGTAGCGGCATGAGGGATGCCGATGGTGTCATGGAATCAAGGTGATCACCACGGGGAGCAGGTGGGGAGAAGCTGCCCCTCAGTGCACTCACCTCACCACTGCCTTGTCTCCTCACCCGGGCCCCTTTTCTTGTTTATTAAGGGCAATTGCTGGTGAGAGCTGCTGACCCGGCTGGCCAGCCCACGTGCTGAGCTCTTTGTAGGCTCAGCCAGCAGAGGCAGTAGGTTTCAGCATACCCAATGCTGCGAGTGCACAGGAAATGGGATTTGGAAGAAGTGGAAGTGTCAGTGGGAGGGATGTAGCTGACACTGAAACAAAAAAGATGCGCTAAAGTTCTCACCTCAGAGGCTGGGAATGGGATGGCTCTCCTGGCCCTTGGCTGCAGTTGGAGGAGAAGGCCTACTGTGGTTTGGGTCTAAAATATCCCCTAAAGCTTGGTCCTCCATGAAATTATGATGGAGGCGGGACTTCTGGGAAGGGATTGGATCATAAGGGCATTAACCTCATTGACAGATTAACCCACTGATGAGCACTTAGCTGAATGGCCTACTGTTATGATTTAGATCAAAAATGTCCCCAACAGTCTCATGTGGTCACAGGCACAGCATTTGGAAGGTGATTGGGTCATGGGGTGATAATTTCATCAGTGGATTAGTCCTTTGATGAGTTCACAGCTGAATGTGCTGAAGGACATGGGTCACTGAGGGTATGGCCTAGAAGGGTGAATTTCTCCCCAACTCCCCCCCCCCTTTTATAGCTTGGATTTGAATGTGCCCCCAAAGCCTCATTTGCTCAGAGGTAGCTGGATCTGGACTGTGTGATGCTGGAATTAAGGGCATGTGATTCCTAAACCACTACTCCTGAGTGAATGGTTTAGTACTGCCCTGATCCCAGTAGTCTGGAAGGGATAAAAGAGGCAGAAAGACACAGTGAAGCTTTCTCTTTTGCTTTTGCTACCTTGTGTGCACCATGTTGTTTCTCCTCTGCAATGCCTATTTTCCATTCCTACCTTGGAGCCAGCCGATTATGGACTGAAGCCTCTATGAACTATAAGCCAAATAAACACTTTCCCCTCCAACTCTAGTTGTCAGGTATTTTGTCTCAGCAATGAGATAAAAGTAACTAACACACACACACACACACACACACACACACTCTCTCTCTCTCTCTCTCTCTCTCTCTCTGCTTTCTGGCTGCCGTGAATTGAACAGCTTTCCTCCACCATGCCCTTCTGTCATGCCATTTTTCCTTGGAACCAATCAACCATGGACTGAATCCTCTGAAACCGTGAGCCAAAATAAACTTGTTCCTTAAGTTATGGGTGTTGGGCTTTTGTCATAGTGATGGGAAAATGACTAATACATCAATTAAGAGATGGGGCCTAGTTAAAGGGAATGAGTCATGGGGATGTGACGTTGGGGACTATACCTTATCCCCCTCTTTCTTGTCTCTGTGCCTCTCTATCTGCTTCCTGGCTGCCATGAGTTCATCAGCCTTTCTTCACTTTATCTTTCTACCATGTTTCTGTCTTGCCACAAGCCTAGAAGCAATGGAGCCAGTTGACCATGGGCTGAAACATCTGAAACCATGAGCCAAAATAAGCCTTTCTTCTTCTCCTTCTCCTTCTCCTCCTCCTCCTCTCCTTCTTCTTCTCCTTCTCCTTCTCCTCCTCCTCCTGCTCTCCTCCTCCTTCTCCTCCTCTCCTTCTTCTCCTCCTCCTTTTCCTCCTCCTTCTCTCCTCCTCCTTCTCCTCTTCCTTTTCTCCTTCTCCTCCTCCTCCTCCTCCTTCTCTCTTTCTCCTCCTCCTCCTCCTCCTCCTTCTCTCCTTCTCCTTCTCCTTTTCCTTCTCCTTCTCCTTCTTCTTCGTACCAGGGACCAAACTTGTGCTTGTGAGGCAGGTGGTGGCACCATTAAGTTAAATCCCCTGCTCAAACCTTTCTTTTAAGATGGCTTTCTCAGGTATTTTTTTCAAAGAAAGATGACCAACACAAGCCCAGTCAGAGTCTAAATGCAGCAAAGAGTGCATACCTGGGGTCTGCACTGCTACTGGAAATCCCAGGCCATGAAGAAAAAGGGACAGACATCTGACCCTCTGTCTTCAGCCTGAAGTCTCAAGCCTGGAAGATCCTGGTAACTTGACTTTGTAGGTCAACTCTGAGCTCCTAGTTCCTCTAGATTTGGAGCTGAGTCTGGTGATCTGGGAAAGAGCGGGGGAACTGAACTGGATTCCTGTCATGTATAGAACAACTGAAAATGCAGGGAAAACCTGCCACATCTTCCAGAGACCATGCACCTGCAGAGCAGCTGATAGGGGCCCACTCAGACTTTTCCAGGGGCAGAGAAGGGAAGACAGAGAGCACAGGGAGGGGCCCCAGGTGGCCAGTGTCACAGACCAAGTAGCTGCAGGCATCAGCAGTGCCAGCCCTTGCTGGACAGGAGGGTGGTGTAGAGGCTCTGGGATTTAGTTATCAGGAAGTCATGGACACTCTTCATGAAGACAGTTTTGGGGACTGGCAAGGGGATTTGGGTCATGTGACAGAAGAAGTACAACCTTAAAGAAATGAGGATATGGGAGGGCTGATGTGACCCGAGTGATGTCACCAGTAGGCCCTGCCCAGGTGTCCTGTCCTGAGGGACCCTGCTGTCTGGAGCAGGACGGAGTGGTGAGGAATTCTTAAGCTGCCCTTAGAGCTGCCCAGGCAGGTTCACGGAATAGTTACAGGGCCTCTTGGGGTGGACAGTGTTTGCATATGATTTGCAGATGATTTACACATGAAGAGCCTGCACTATCTGTTCCCAGGAAATTTTCAAGTTAAATATTAATTGTGGCTGCCCTTAGGGTTTTTATTTCTTGACTTTTGCTTTCTCTGTTTCTTCTCTCCCACTCACTGTCAGTGACTCAGATCCCTGTGTGGCAAGGGAGGGAAGGGAGAGCAAGGGCTGCCTGAGGACAGAAGTCAGGACTGGTGATTCCCATGCCAGATGAGGTGGGATGCAGGGGCTGGATATCTAGGAAGAGAAGGCTGAGGAGCAGCCGGCACATGCTTGGGGAGATCGAGTGTTGCCTACATAAAAAAACATGGGCTTGCAAAGCAGCTACCAGACAGCGCCACTGGAGGAACCTCCCAGAAGCCCTGCCAGAGTCAGGACTCTCACAGTGACACGAGCAGTTCTGGTCCCTCAGCCCGACCCCAACTGGAAGGTAGAACCTGCCAGGCCCTGTCAGCCTGTCTGCCCAGGTCCCCGTGCTCCCATCCCCTGTCACCAGATGCCCCAGGAAGAAGCAGCATGCAGGCAGGGAACGGCTGAGCTCTGGCTTGGTAGAGTGGTACAGAACAATGGTTAGCTGCCCTGTGCCTCAGTTTGAATTCTGGCTCTGGATTCTGCTCAATGAGCAACTCTGAGCAAGGGCCTGTTGTGGTTTGGATATGGTTTGTGCCCCAAAAGGTTTATGTGCTAGAAGCCTGGTCCCCAGTGTAAAAGTATTGAAATGTGGTGGGGGTCCCTTATGAGGTGGGGCTAAGTGGGAGTGATGGGGTCATGATCACACTCATGGAAAAATTCATGCTGGTCTCCTGGGTGGGTTAGGCCTCTGAGGATGCAGATTCGTTTCTTTGAGAATGGGTTATTATAAAAGAGTGAGCCTGCACCCTTCCTGTCCTCTCTCACTGTGTGATCTCTCTCGGCACATGTATGTGATGTCATCTGCCATGTTGTGACACAGCCAGAAGCCCTCACCAGTGACCAGCAAGACGGGGCCACTTCATCCTTGACTTTCAGCCCCCCAAACCGTGAGCTAAAGAAACTTCTTTGTAAGCACATGCTATCAGGCATTTTGTTATACTAACACAAAAAGAGCTAAGGCAATATTTTGTATCCACAGGCCTCAGTTTCCTCTTCTGTAAAACAGTTACCAGTAGCACCCGTCTCACCGTGGTGCTGTGGGCTGAAGTCAGCCACTGCAGGTGAAGCCCTTGGCCTCAAGCCTGCCTGAATGAGCTGTAGGTGTTCACATCCTAGGTGGGGCCCATCTAGTCCCCATGGTGCCCAGAGTGAGGAGCATTTGATCATCTGGCTTTGACTTGAACATTTCCCGAGGCAGAGGGTTCTCCTGAGGTTGTTTCTTACACACATACATCCACATGAAAGGGCCTCTGAGAAGGAAGCCTGCAGCTCTCGGGCGTCTCTTTAGGAGAAAGGGTTACCCTGAGCTGCCTCCTAGCTCCACCCCTGCAAACGGACTCCAGTCTGTCCGCCGGGGCAGCCTAGCCTGTAACTCTTCTTTTGAGACTCATCAAAAGATTTCAGTGTGGTGCTTCTTTCTTCCCAAACTGCTTCCACCAAATAACTCAGAGTGTCGTGGAGCCATCAGACTGTCTCCATGAGCCATGATGGAGGGGGGGAAAGGATTTTCCTTTGGATTTCTCTTCCCCAGGCCCTGGTTGAGTCCACATTCCTCCTGAGGGGCACGAGGAACAGCCTCAAGCTAACAATGCTATTGTCTGTTATGTGTGCCAGGACTGTGTGAAGTGCTTTACACATAGGCTCCCTTTGCACCCTAACTAGGAGCTCAGGCCTATTATTGCCATGCCCATTTCACAGCTGTGGAAACAGAATCCTAGAGAGGCTAAGGGATTTACTCCTATTGGCTGAGCTGTTTTGTGGAAGAGCTGGATGTGACCCAGACCACTGGTTACCGCCTGCTGTGAAGCTTCCTCTCAAAGGCATTTTCCTCACAGCCAGATTCTTTTATTTTTCTTCTAATAGCTGACCAACGTATGGAGTCTTCTAGAATCTGCCTGTCTCCGTATCTGCTCTGTAAACACTATTTAGGTGTGTGTCCCAACCATTGTGTTAGTCAGCTTTCTATTACTATAACAAAATCCCTGAAATAATCAACTTACCAAGAGAAAAGGTTTATTTTGGCTCACAGTTTGGGAGGCCAGTTTTGGAGCCTATGAATGATTGGCTCTGTTGCTTTGGGTTTGTGGCAAGGCAGCACACCATAGTGTGCAGTGCATGGTGGGGGAAACTGTTGGCCTTATGGTATAACACAAAAGGGAAGAAGAGACCAGGCTCCCACAGTCTACTTTGAGGTCAGTGTTGCTTCCTTCCCATCTGTGAGGAAAGATGCGAAAGAGTGAGGTGGTTGTATCTGAGGAGACTTGGTCAATCTGACTTTACGGGGAACGCCAAATGAGTGACTGAATCTTTACTTTGTAAATTGAAGAGAAATTTACATCTGGAAAGGAGTCAAGGCAGAGCTACTGGCTAGCATGGTTGCCGCTGGAAGGTTGGAAGTTCAAAACTCAGCCGATCCAGTGCGATCCATTCATCCTTTTAGGAGGAATCTGAGACTGGGTTCCAGCTTCGTCTATCTCTTCAAGTTCCTTCCGACCTCCACTCCCCCTCTCTGGTCCTCAGTCTCTGCAAAATGAAGATGTGGATCTAGATCTTCAGTTTCCAAACTTTAAAAATGACAGACTTCTCCTGCTGGGGTTGTAGCTCGGTGTTAGAGTGCATGCTTAGCACGTACAAGGCCCCAGGTTCCATTTCCAGCTCACCTACACGTACAAAATGGGACTTTCTCTTCAAAAGAAATCCTTGTGAAAGTCCAAAGTATAAAACAGATAAAAGGAAAGCTGCTTTGGCTGAAATATATGTTCCATATGGGAGATTTCTTAGAACCCTGGGGAATCTGATGGTAGGTTTAGAAATCACTTCCCACTTGATCTCAACATGCACATCGGCTCCAACATAACCAAAGAGGACCTGGTTCTCACGACTGGAACTTGGACTTCATCTAGACAAAGGCAGCCCAAGGCCCTGGAGGAGCATGCACGGGAGGGTTTTGTTGGAAGAATTCTATGGCACCACATGTGCTGGGCTCTTGGGCGGCTTCTTCTCACCCTTTCTCCCACTGTCCCATTCTCTTTCTTGTGCTTCTTCTTCTGGCATTTGGGGTCATTGTGGAAATTAAAGCTGCCACTGAGTCCTAATCTAGAAAGATCTCCCAGGTCTAGCGAGACAATTAAACAGCTTGCTTCTGTGGTTTCCCAGTCACCAGCCCATCTAAGTGGAGCATGATCACAGTAGTGTCCCCCTTTGGGAATGGACAGGGACAGAGGAGCCCGAACAAGCCACTGTGTCTTGAATTTATTGCTCCCTATACCTGAGGTACAGTGTCAGTATTGCTGGGCTAAACATCGCTTAATATCCTGGGTCATTAAAACCAAATAATCTCTTTGAAATGGCTTAACTGCTCCCTGCAAGGAGATAAAGTAAATAAAACTGTTGTTTCCGTGTCTGCTGTCACCACGTTGATGTAGTATTTCTCTTCCTTAAAAAAAAAATAACTGCATTTATTTTATTTCAGGCCAAAGCATTTATGCCATGCTGGTGGTATATAAATTTGGTAATTAAATCCTGTTTTCTTGAATTATGGGCAGGATAAGAAGCAGTTGTGATACTTCAGAAAGGAAAAATACTGTGCAGAGAGAGATTTTTTTTGTATTTTTAAAAAAATATCATTTTGACAGTCTTCTTAAAGGACCAAATAGCTGACAGATGCCTGATTAGCAGAGACATCCTTTTGTGGAGAAAGAGTCTAATGAATCCTATGAAATTACCCTTCACTTTGTTATATATCCCAACAGAGCAGAAAGTGCATGATATTTGTAACCCCATAGAAGTTGATTGTTATCTAAACTGTGATTTATGAGCTGTGTGATCTCAGACACATTACCTGTCTCTCTGTCAGAGTGTTTTGGGCTTCAGTAAGAAAAATCCCAATCCAGAGTGATCAAATAATTACATAAGAGGTTTTAGATCCTATATTAAGCAATTGTATACAAAGATAACTTCAGGGATGCTCTGCATTCAGGAGTTCATCAGTGTACATGAAGACCCTTGATTCTTTCCAACATTTTCCTCTGACTTTCTCAGTGGATTGGCCTGTACTCTTGATTGCAAGATGGCTGCCTACATTTCCAGGAATCCCATGTAGAACTAACAATATCCAGTGCAAGAAGTGGGCTTGTCTCTATTATTGGCACGAAAGCTTTCCTAGAAACTCTCTAGAGATACAACATTACATCATATTGGCCAGAAGTGTGTCACATGACCACCTCTCAACCAGTCACAGTGAAGGGCATCACGATTGGTGCAGAGAACCACAATATCCTCCTTATCCATTCTGGGCTGGCAATGGGACCTCTTAAGGACATCCCATGCAGAAAGAGTCTGGCTATCTAAGAAAGATGAAGGGTGAGTGGCTATTGGATCAGCAACTGATAATATCTGCTGTAATCTCTTTGAGCCTCAGTCTTTTCTCTGATAGAACTATGTGATCATTAATACCTGCCTTAATAATCCTGTTAGTCAGACTCACAGAGATGGATAATATATGTCAGTTCCAAAGCTCCCTGGCATGGACATCATGTTAGCAGGCTGGAGAGCTGATTTAGGAATGGTTACCTCCTCCAGAACAGGGTGATTGGTGGGGCTGGGTGCCTTTATCATCCAGAGAGCTGAGTTGCCATTCAAAATAGCACATGGGTGGCTGTGGCCAGGCCTGTAAGTGGCCTGTAGGCTCTGTGCCTGTGTCTGCCTTTTACCTTCTGTAATATGTCCACGACTCATGTGATGGAATACAGAAGGGCCTCTTATTTTCTACCTCAAAGAGTGTCTCCAGCTAAAGCATGGTGCAGTCTGGTCTCATCCCTCATTCCAGTGTTGAGCCTGCTTTGCAGTCCATAAGAAGGGGGTGGGGTGGGAGTGAAGCACGTGCCATCCCAGACCCTGTCTCATCATGCCCCAGACAAGACCAGACACGCAGGAGTACCAGGGAGATGAGAGAGTTCATCCCTGAAGGGTCAGAAAGTTTTCCACTAGCAAACAGTGCTTCCAATGAAGGTCAGAATCTTCATTAATGTTGTCAACAACTTTGGCCAAGAGAATGGAAGGCCCTTCCAAGCCCGAATCTGGGAAAAAGAGGCTCCATGCATGTTTCGGTCCATCTAATCTCTTTGTCTCTGACACTGCCTTGTCCGTGAAATCCCCTCTCCAAGCACTTTGCCCCACATCTTCACTCTCTTCTTTGGGAGACCCCAGGCCTTCTCATAGGGCCTCCTCTGTCCCTCCATGTACGAGCTGACTGCACAGGAGAGAGAATTGATTCCTGCTGCACCAGTTGTCCTGAGAGAGGAACATGACGCTGACTCCTCCTTTGACTGTTTCCCTGTTACTCACCTTGGAGGAAAGCGTCTCCCATACGCATGGAGATGATACAGTCTTAACTTGGGCAGAACATAGAGCATTGCTGCTACTAGGAAAGCTTTGTTCTTGCCCTTTTCATAACATTAGCCCCTGGCATTATTGTGCTGAGAAGCATTTGGCTTTTTTCTTGAGTCTGCTATTGTATGACTTTACAAGAACCACACACTGACAATTACTGGCTTTCTCTGCAGCGCTTGGGAGGGATAGCACTAGCTTGAATCATATTCTCTTGGATTCCCCCGATAAAATAAGAAGGCGAGGGCTTCCAGCTTACTTCATTACCTGTATTTTTGCTTTTTGCCTGTGAATGAATTGTTTATTTCATGAAAACAAGAGCCAGTTCACCACACTGTGGAGTACCAGAGCTGGAGGGTAACTCGCGATGTCTGACTGAGGGGCACTGAGGACACATCCCAGGGATTACCAGATTTTCCAGTGGAAAATAAACTTTTCAAATTCTTGTCCCAAGAAGTGGAAATAATTAAAGTGTTGACTGTCCTTTGAGATGATTAATACTTGCCTATCATATAATCATTTACCTGGAAAATCCAAAGGTATTAAAAAGCTGTACTTTCATATAAAGGCCAGGCAAAAGACAGGGATATAAAATTCAGCACTATTCCTGTACACTTGGATTATTCAGTTAGAAAAATACCAAGGGTAAACAAAGAAATATGTTTGACCTGGTCTTCCTTCCTTTCTTCTCTCTCTTAATCAAATGTAACTGGACACATTGTGCCCTCAGTGCCTCTTACACCCTGTCAGACTGCTGAGGTACCCTGTCGAGTATTTTCAGAACACTGCACTCTTACTGTATTTATCGGTAGTGCCAGTTACTGCTTAATAATAAGTCTAGTTCCCCCTGCTACACTCTAAGCTTCCTGAAGGCAAGGATAGAGGGGTGTCTAGCTCACCACTAAATTCCTGGTGCCTTTTCTTGAAGAAAAGAATTAACAAAATAGAATATTACTTAGCAAAATGACTCTTCAGAAAAGCATGTGTGTCCTCTATAAAGAAAACTTACAAACTTTATAAAAAGTTAAGAGAAAAATTGAGAAGGAATGGTCAGGCACCTTGATCTTCAATAGGACAACCGGACATGGTACAGTTGTTCTTTCTGTGCAGAACAATGGCTGGACTTCAAAGCCCTCTCAGAAATATGAGGGAAGATATTATAAAATGATTCTGGGAGGAAAGAGGATCATAAAGAAAATTCTGGAAAACTAAGCTATGAGCTCCCTGTGGGTATGGCAACCCCTCCCCCACCCCAAAGTATTCTGCCACACACAGCACAGCATGGTGACCCCTGTAGGTTCTCTATCAAGAGGAAGGCCCTTGAACAGAGGAAGACTCAAGAAGAAAGACCCAAGAAAAAAGACTCAAGTAGGAAGTCCCAAATGAGTCTTTCAATATCTCTGTTCCTTCATTCTAGAAATCAGGGAGCTTGGAATGGGTGGAGAAGAGGTAGGTTCATGAATGCCTTTGGGGAGTTTGGCATGCACATGGCTGCCAGGATGGGGCATTCATAATCTGGGACCCTGACAGCGTGGCCCTCTGAGTCACAGAGTTCTGTTCAAGCCACGATGGCTCCCTCAGGTCTCTCCTCTGAAGAGTCCCCTCTCTGATGGATTCTCTGGAAGAATCTTAGTCTCCCCATTGTCTTATTGTGGGATATGCCAGGGTGGCATCACCTGAGAAAGAGTGGTTCTGGTCCTTGGCTCACTGGTGTCTCTGACAGGGTCTTGCTGACTCCTGCAGCTCTTCTGTCCTTCCAGTATCTGAAAACCAAGACCATTTCATTCCAAATTGGATCCCTGTCATATCTCTGACTTAGCTGTGGTTCTCAATACAAAGACTCAAGAAGAACAAAACCACATGAAGAATTTAAATATCTCATTCTTGAACCAAATAATCAAACAGTGTTTGACATTAGGTTCCCTCACCTCAAACTTGGTTAAATCAAACTCCATTTAACTCCCTATAAAAAGTGCACACCATGTCACTTTACTTTGTCCTTGAAGTTGGAACATACATTATAAGATATAATATTGAACTGCATCCTCTCAAACACTTAAGTCCATTAAAAAGAACTCCTTCAGTTGTTATTAAGTTCCGTCAGACAATTCCAGTGATTTCCCCATGGACATGGAATTGTAGACTTCCCACTGGCTGCAGTTTGGGTGATATTTTTGGAACAGGTCAGGAAGACAGTTTTTCCCTTTCCCAGTTTTACTTCCAAATGACATCAGCTTGAAATGGTTCATGACAACAGGGGGCAAAGTCAGTATCTGCAGTAGAGCAAGAGCCAGGAGGGGCTCTCAGGTCTGTGCAGGTGAGGAGAGGCGGCCAGTGCGTTCCAATGTCAGGACCATGGGCTCAGGAGGGAAGTTCTGAAGCTGTGGGTAGGAGGAACCTGGGGACAGGTAGGGAGCAGTTATCTGGAGTGGGGACTTTTTGCTGCTACTTCCGGGGGCCAGTCACTGGTGGGTTTGGGTGAGGCTTAGAAGGAATAAAAAACACCACCCTGAAACTTACTTCCATGGAGACTTGCATTCCCTCTGTCTCTCCTTGAGCAGCTGAAGTCTGTCCTCTGGCCTAGTCCTATAAATTTCCCAGGTCTAGGGACCTCTACTGCCCTTTATGTTCAGAATGTCCCCCACCTTCTCATCCCATTGTTCATGGAGAACCACCATTGTCCAGAAGTCTTCCTAGGGGTCCCGTGTGACAACCTTGGGCTTGTGGGGACCTGAATTGTACTCAGAGTAGGGGACAACTGCCTCCTTCCTGAGGAAAAAGGATTGGCCAGACAGCCTGGTTGGCTTCCTCCAGTCGTTGCCTGCTCGATATGGGTTTGCCCTTTCTCACTCATGGGAGCTCCTGGAACACTGCGTGGCTGGGGCTGCTTGTAAATCAATCACTAGCAATAATAAGAATAAGACCTGGAATCCTGGATTTATATCCCAGCTATGCCCTCTCCTCTCTGGTGACTGAACAAGTCACGCAGCCCCTCAGAGCAGGACTTCTGGCATCTACAAAGATGGAACTAGTCACACCTCCCTCTGGGATTGCTGTACCAAGAATCAATAAGATACTGTAAATGAATACACCTCACCCATGATCCAGAAATCTTTAGTCACTTTCACAAATCTTGTGGGACACAGTACAGTTTGTCATGCCCTCCTGAAAAGTCATCTCAGGGCAGCCCCTCTGACAGTGACTGTGTCCTCTCCTCCTTATTCTCCCGGAGTCCTCTAGCTATTTAGTTGCAGGCAGGATCTGACTGAAATGCACAAATTCAATCCCAAAGGGCCTATTTGGGGGTACTCATTCCATGAGAGCCCAGTGCCTATAGCCCATGCAAGAGTCACTCAAATACCCATGTGGAACCAACCAGAGGGCATACAGTAGTATACCCAATCCTGCCTTTGCATTTGTAGTCTCGGAGAGTCACATGGCTAGCAGCTTCGTTCTCAAGTGAGAACACAACTGTATAACTATGATCTCTACACACACCCACATGGATTAAAAATATAGCCAAGATCTACCTGCCACAGGGAGGACTAAGCTATTTTCTTCCAAGGATATATTTAGACCTGACAGCAGTTCTCAGCATTTGCTGGTCTAAAGGGCCCTGAGTATGACATCACAGCCTCCCACCTGCAAAGGGCTCTGTGCTCAGCAGAGTTATGGTTTTGACAGATGAAGGGAGGCAGCTTCCAGAAATCCTTGTTAGTTCTGGAGATGAAAAAGCAGGACTGACAACTGAGGTGAATCCTCACAATAAGGGCACTGAATTAGTGTTCATAAAGGAGGCAAATGGAATCAGGACCCCATATCTCCTGTGCCTGCTGACAACAGGTCACATTTACTAACCATTTTTGTGCCCATCTGCCTCATTTGGTGGCTTATTCTTTTGATATCAGGACACAGCTCCTATTAATCTTAGGGATAGAAAAGAGGGAATTAAAGGGAATTCAGGCAACGAATGAAGATTTTCACCCTGCCTTGAGTTTTGTATGGACTCGGTGGTTGGCCAGAGTTTCCTAACAAGAAAAATTACTGGGGAGATTTTATTCCACATTCTCCTGTCTCTTAATCCTACTCTGTGCAGCACGGAATATTTGGAGGTGGATTTCCTAAATGGAGGATAAGAAAGCAGAAGTACCAAGATGAGATGCCACACCAAGACTTTATATAAGAAGGCAAACTTCACTGGACATTTCCTGCATCTTAACAAAGGGAATTTGGCAGAGAGAGAGAAAGTTTTTCTACTTGATTTTATCCTTCTTGGCACTGATAGTTGGATTGGATTAAGGACTACATTAGGAATTGAGTTTATTCTCAGTTACTTGGCTTATTTTCTCATGAGTCATGGCTTGCCAGGAAGCTGGGACATGCTGGACCAAGCACATAGACTGTTGGGTCTCTCCTCCTTCCATATCTATTTACCTGCTGATGAGCAGGTAGTGGCTTCTCTCTGGCTTGCAGTGTCCTCTCCCTGCAGAGCCCTGAGGGAAAACACCAGGGGGTGGGGGTGTTAAGCAGTGGATACCAGAAGACTGAGTTCTCTGTCTTCAAAGTCTTCTCCATATCTTCCTCGCAAGACCCCAGAACCCCAAATCAACAAGGATCTCAGATCTTCTCCATATTTCCTGCAGAACCTGAGGCAATATTGCTCAAGATGTATCCAGGGGTTGGATTTGTTCAGGAATGGAAGTCCTGAAGCACTCTGTTATTTCTTGTGGACACGACTCAAATCTCTGTGTACATGGGTACATGTCTTAATTTCTCTTACTTGAAAACATGCACAAATTACCCTTTCTTTTTCCTCTCTTGTTGCAAGCAGTAAAAGCGAGGAACCCTTGCTTTTTAGAAACCTTCAAAGTCCTGCCACTGTCTACAGACAGTTAATTCCCGACTCTCCTGATGATTCTTGCCTCTTTGTGGGTCACTCTGGGCTTTGGTGCTTTGGGCTATAATCAGTCTTACTTTTCATCTTTCATCTCTTTCCTGCCAGTGACACATGGCTTTGCCTGCCAGTTCCTACTTCCTCTGTCATCCATCTACCTCCATCTACCAGCCTATCTATATATATCTACCTGTCTGTCTCTATATATCTGCATGTCTGTACTCAGAGTTGACAAATGCTAGCAAGATCCATGAGAAAGAAGAGCTCCTCTGAGTTTAATGCACTTAGCGCTCTTCAGTATCTACCTGAGATGACACACATCACATCCTTCACCAGGCCTCCCAGGGAGAGTTTTATTAGATTTTCTAGACTTCTGGGTAGAGATCAGGGGGAGAAGACAATGGCAATTTCTGAAGAGTTTCTTCAGATAATGGGGTTCTCTTTTTGAGAAGTAAAATCTTCCTTAGTTCATTATTTATAGAGCATTTGCTTAGCACTGTGCTGGGCCGTAACGGTTTAAGGATGAAAAGGTCACAGCCCTTGACTTCCACAGCTACCCAGTAAGTTTATGGAGGAAGAACCAGGCTGAAGACATTGCAGGTTTTTGAAGTCTGACTGGCTGTGGCAAACTGGCCGAGAGAAAGATGTCAGCATGTGCTAGGCCATTTTGCATCACTGGGCCGAAATACCTGAGATAATCAATTTACAAGGGGCAAGGTTTATTTTGTGTCCTGGTTTCTGAAATTTCATACCATGATCAGTCATCCTCATACTTGGGGGCCTTTGGTGAGGCAGAACGTCCTGCTGGGAGTGCATAGCTGGGCAAGGAAGCAGAGGGCCTTTGTGGTGGCCAGGAAGCAGAGGGGAAGGAGCTGGGGTCCTAATACACCCTTGGAGGTCGTCCATTTGGTGACCCCACTTCTTCCCACCAGACCCCACTTGGTGAAGGTTCCATCATTTCCCCCAGGCCTTGATACATGGGCCTTGGGGAACACTGACCTCAATCTTAGCACAAGGGAAGGCAGGAAATGAAACGGGGAGGGCAGAGAAAAGCCAGGTGAGGAGAGGGAAGGAAGAGCCGACAAAATAGAGTTGAACAGGAGCTGGACTCTTGTATTCATTGTTGTATTCCTTGGTCCCCGAAGAATCATTTGTTAAATGAAAGGGCACATTTCAGTGACTTCTTTCCCTTTGTTTTTCTTTTTTCCTTTTTGGTTGGGCCATTTGCTGGAAGGAATCTCCACCCTCCCCTCACCACCCCCAGGACGATGCCATTGGGCAGGTATATCTTGGGAATTTGCACCATCTGTTTGGGGCTCCATGGAAAGGGTGCACCAGATGGACCCTAGGTCTATTTTGGTCTTTACTTTTCATGTTTCCTATTTTTCTGCATGCCATGCAGATGGATACTGTCAGGTTATTTATAGCAGGAGTTTGCACACAACAATAGAACAGTTGCTCTAATTCCAGTGCCAAATGAATAACTTTGGTTTTGCATTCTTCAGAAGACCAGTAGCAAGCATAGTGTTAAGGAACCGTGGTACCAAGACTGTTCCCTGTAGCCCCAGCTGCCATCAACTCCAGCTTCCTTCTCCAAGACAATTCCCACTTTAACATGGAACACAGTGATTTTGTTTGCATATATTTCTCACGGGTTTTAGAAACAGTCCATTAACAGATGCAAAAATCCTAAATAAAATGCAGTGCTGGAAAGTTTAATTCAATAATATACTAAATAATTAATACATAGAGCCAAAAATGCAAAGATGGCCCTTCTGTAAAAAGATGTTTATAATTTTAGGATTTATAATAGTGAATAATTGAAAATAATCTACATGTTCAATAATAGGAGACTGGTCTTTCAATTTATACTATATTCATATGATATAATACTACATAGCTATCAAAAGCTATATTTTGGGATAATATTCAGTAATGTGAGAAAATGGTTATGATATATTAAATAAAAACTGTCACATATGTGTATATGCAATACACATATGTGATAGAATCTCATAAAATGATGCCCCATCCAAATACTGAAAGGCTACAGTGAGTGCTTTCTCACTGGAAAGATATGAGTGACCCATATGTTCTTTTCCTACTTTTCTGTTTTTAGCAATATTTCTTCAATGAACGTTTACCACTTTTGTAATCTAGAAAGAAACGCCATAAATGATATTTTGAAGACTAGGCTCTCTGGTTCTTTCCGGGGTTGGTGTTTTGTATCTGACTTTAGTAGCAAAGACTAGCTCAGGGCATTCACTATTATAAACAAGCAAAGGGGAAATATAAAGTGTGCAGTCCTCGTCTATAAAGCAGGCATTTAAAAGGTTGCTTTTCATTTAGTCTCAAAAGGAAAAGGAAGTGGTGTCTGTTGTGCAGATTAATAAAGTTCGTTTGTACATTATCCAAGCACCTTGGACAGGCCCGAAGCCCATTTACAAAGAGCCAGCCTGTGGAGGGAGGCAGCGCGGGACTTTACCACAGCATAAACTGTGCGTGTTGGAAGAGGCTGTCAAGTTCTGTCAAGTTCCCCCACGACAAAGACCAACCTGTGGGACTGCAGCTTTAAACAAGCGGCAGAACAGCTTCAGGGAGAGCAGGTCCTTGAGGAGCAGGGCCATGGACCTTTGTTTTGCTTCCGTCTTCTTGCTTCTTGGTGCCTTGTCCTGGAACTCAGCCCAAAGGAGGCATCTGCAGCAAGCTCGTCATGCACGCCTCACGTGTAAATCCATCTTGGTAAAATACATGACTTTGCTAAAGCCCGAGGGAGAGGCAGTCTGACTCATCATCACTGTTTTAACTTGAACGGTGGAGCTATAATAGCTGCACAGCGGGTTCTAATGATTAGCAGCAGTATTTATCTTTCCTGGTCTGCATTTACCGTGACACTCCGCTATCTGCCCAGATACAGCCTCGGAGAAGTGAGCTGTGTCGCGCACACTATTTTTAACCATTAGAAGGGCCATCTCCAATGCAGGCTAGATAGCATTGTAATTAAAACGTCTTACATAATGAGGAAATCGAATAAATAATATAGAGCGAGTATTAAGTTTCAGAACGAAAAGGCTTAGGTTTGCCTTAAAAACCCAACTACTCTTCCACATCCTCAGAATATGTCCCTGTAATTGAGAGATGAGTAACAGCCTTCGATATCAAGAAAACGAGATTATGGGGGATTCTCTCCAACATGGAGGTTAGGTACCTGATGGTGAGAAATAGAGAATACAGTTTATTTGTCCAAAACTAGTAACCTAGGACAACCTGGAGAGAGAAAAGGAAATGGACTAAGGGCTGAACCTATACTGATTCTACTGTAAAGTCAAAAAATGATTTGTAAAAAATTAATAAAATGTCCACAACAAAAAATACTCTGCTTAGCACTTTTGAATCAACTTGACAGCCATTGCTAATTGTATCATACTCCCTCACACAATGGGAAGGATGTCTGGTGCCTATCGTCCGTCCGTTCATCTTCACTTGAAGTTTGCTCTGGGAAAACCTGTAGGTGTTTTTGGTTTCTTCTCCTGTTTTCCATACATGCTTTGAAACAGCTGCTAGACAAAAAGAAGAATGTATCTTTTTAGTCCTATGAAACTTTTCATTTTCTAGAGGAGAGAATATGGTGAGAAATTTTCCTGTCAAAAGAGAATTTAATTTATTTATTTATTTTTCAAAGCTATAGTTATAGATTCTATTTTCTTCACCTATTTGAGCACTATAGCTCTTTCATCTCCAGCTTTATATATCATCAAAATGATGACTTACAGATTACAAATATTAACAGTTGTGACAATAATAATAGTACAGCTAACATTCTAGACCAATTTACTATGTGCTAAGCTTTATGCTTGGATTTTTTTATATTACAAAATTTAATTCCCACAATAGCTATGTGAATTTGATAATGGGGCATAGAGAAAACAAGTCATTTGCCCTGGAAAAAAGAGAATTTTAAAGGCAGCATTTGAGGTAGAAAGTCAAGACAAGAAAATATCCAGAGATGCCATGTCCCCCCGCCCCAACCCTTTAGTTTGGTACTGGGGATTGTACTCGGGACCTTGTGCTTGCAAGGCAGGCAGCAGAACCACAGAGATAAATGCCTGGCCTTGTGTCCCCTTTTGATCTGAAGGATTTTTGTGTTTGTCCTTTTCCTGAGCAGGGGACAATCGTCTATGCCTCTGACTATTATTAATGGGAAATGTGTAGCCTGTAGTGTCCTGACAGCCAGAAAACCTAAATTCTGAGTACCTCTTGCAGATCCATAGTTGGAAAACAGACCAGATGAGCTCAGGATTTCTATTCTGAAACTGTTAACAACCACAGCAGCTTCTAGTTAACGACCATGGCAGTTTCTCTGATGGCTGTGCAGCTTCCGTCCATGTGACACGTACAGCACCAGCCCAGTCACTGAACAAATGCTTGAGTCGACGAGCTATGTAAGGGAGAGAGCAGGAAGCCTCAGTGAGCACAGAGGGGACAGAACTCTCTCTTCAAACCACTCTTCACATTCTCTGAGTTTGGACAGGTAATATTGTCATTAAAATTGATAACGACCTCATAGTTCTATTATTGTTTTATTTGGAACACCTGAATAATCTAGATAGATGCTTCTAATTTTTAAAATCAATGTTTTTAAAAATTATCTTTTTGTTATTTCTTTTAAGCTAATTGCACTTAGTTATAGACTATATCTGTAAATATACAGATTCTTTGAAATGTGTTGAGATTTTTTATTGATGTCTATTATGAGGTCAATCTTACACATGTAGCATTTCATACATGCTCTAGGATAAGTTTCATACATGTGATTTCCACATTCTTAATGCAGGGTTTCATATAGGCCCACTAAACAATGTATCATTGTGTTGTGAAATAGTCTATAACTGTATTAATTTTTTTGTCTATTCGATGTGTCAATTTCACAGAAAAGTATATTAAAATCTCTCATTATGGATTTGGTCCTTACTTCTTGAGATTTTATCAAGTTTGATCTGCACATTTGCTATTGCCTTATCAGTTCATACATGATTTAAATTATTTCTTTCCTAGTGAATTTAATGGTTTATCATTATTTAGTGGGTGCCCAATTTTTAAAAAGCTTAACGTTGATTTTTCCATAGAGTATTAATGCAACTATATATGAATTTTTGATTAATATTTACATAATACTTTTTTAATAGATTTTACTTTCAGTCTTTCCACTTCTTATATTTTAAATGTATCTTATACATAGAATATAACTGAATATTAAAAATATAATTTGACAATCCCTATCTTTAATTGACTTTAGATCATTTACATTTATTGTACTCATTTATATCATCTTGGGCTATTTATCTCACTTTTAAAATAAATGTATTTGTTTTATGCCTCCTTGGAGGAATTGATTGAAGGTTTTTTTGTTGCTGTGGTTCTGGAGTGTGAACCCAGGGCCTCATGTATGTTAGGCAAGCATTTTACCACTGAGCTACATCTTCAACCCTACTGAGAACTTTTTAAATAAAACATTTTCCCCATTCATTTTTAGAAAATATAAACTCTATTTTTATTCTTTTAGTGGTCACATTTAAAAGTTTAATTGTACTTAACAAAGCCTAAATTTACTTAGTCTATATATTGATAGACTTTAAGTACATTTATCTAACCCTCTTTACATGTTATTGTTGAACACTTAAAAAAAATGGAAACAGTATGCATTGTTATTGTAGTTTGGTTTAGTAAGTATTCATTTAGATTTATTTGCATGTTTGCCTATTCTTAGCCTGCATTTCCTTTCCTCTAGCTTTATTGAGGTATAATTCACAAATAAAAATTATATATATTTAAGGTATAAAATATGATGTTTTGAGATGTGTGTACACTGTGAAATGATTACCTCAATCAAGCTAATTAACATATCCATTGCTCTGTGTGTGTGTGTGTGTGTGTGTGTGTGTGTGTGTTGAGAATACTTAAGATCTCTCTTAGCAAGTTTAAACTACATAATTCATTCTGATTTTTTTTGAGGTGGGGTCTCACTAAATTGCCCAAGCTGGCCTTGGACTCGTGATCCTTCTGCTTCAGTCTCCTAAGTAGCTGGTATTACAGATGCACACCACTGTACCTGCTTAAAATGTTCTTATTAACTAACCATGTACATTAGGTCTCCAGAACTTATTCATCTTAAAATGGAGAGTTTGTAACCTTTGACCAGCAGCTCATCCTCCCTCTGGAAGACTCCCTCTGCTTTCTGTTTCTGTACATTCAACATTTTTAGATACCACATATATTTGAAATCATGCAACATTTGTCTTTTTATGTCTGGGTTATATCACTTAGCATAATGTACTCAAGGCTCATTCGTGTTTTCACAAATGTCAGGATTTTCTTTCTTTTTAAGGAAGAAACATTCCATGAGCATGTAACATTCCATCATACATGAGCAGGAAGCATCATACTTCCTGACTTGGAATTATACTACAGAGCTATAGTAATAAAAACGGTATAGTACTGGAATAAAAATAGATAGAGAAACCAATACATCTATTTTCTTTATCCATTCATCTTTGGACACACACTTAGGTTTTTTCCATATATAGGCTATTGTGAACAATGTTGCAATGAATATGGGGGTGTAGGAATCTCTTTGAATGCTTTGATTTCCTTTGGATATGTACTCAGAAGTGAGATTGCTACAACATATGTGTTATAGCTTATATCTAGATGTCCCCCTAAAGCCTCATGTCCTCATAGGTGAGGCTTTTCAGAGCTAGCTGGATCTAGGCTGTGTGATGCTAAGATTAAGGGTGTGTGCTACTAAATTAGTCCACTGATTGGAAGTATCATAGTTCTGGGTGGCTACCAGTCTTTTGGGTGGGATAAAAGGGGAAGGCAGGTTGGCTGCTGCTACTGTTGGTTTCTGCTTGCTGCCTCCTTGCCATGGACTGTTTCTCCTCTGTGATGCCCCTCTGCCATCCCACACTTCCTTGGAGCCAGCCAACTATGTACTGAAACCTCTACAAATTGTGAGCTGAAATAAACCTTTCCTCCTTAATTTTAGGTATTGGGCACTTAGCAATGCAGAAAGTAACTAAGACAATATGGTAGTTCTATTTTTAAAGTTTTGAGGACCTCCATACTATTTTCCATAATGGCTGTACCAATGTGTGTTGCCAACCATAGTGTAAAAGTGTTCCCTTTTCTCTATATCCTTGGCAGTCTCTGTTTCTTTTGACTTCTGCCTAATAAGAGTGCTAACAGATATAAGATGGTATCTCACTGCAGTATTGATTTGCATTTCCCTGATAAGTAGTAATGTTGAGCACCGTTTCATATATACCTGTTGGCCATTTGTATATCTTCTTTGGAAAAAAATGTCTCTAATTGGATATATAGTTTATAAATATTTTCTCTCATACTATTTTCATTTTGTTGACTGTTTCCTTTGCTGTACAGAAACTTTTTAGTTTGATGTAGTCTACTTGATTATTTTTGCTTTTGTTGAGAATATTCTTTTGGTTATATCCAAAAAGTCATTGCCAAGACTGATGTCATCAACATTTACCCTTCTGTTTTCCTCTATGATTAAGGTCTTACATTTAAATCTTTAATTCCTTTTGAGTTTATTTGTGTGTATAACATGAGAATTTACTTTTTAAAATATGTATGTCTAGCTGTCTATTTATTGAAGTCATTACACTTTCCTCACCATGTATTCTTGATAGATGTATTGAAAATTAGTTAAGTGTGAATACGTGAGTTTATTTCTTGTTTTTCTATTCTGTTCCATTGGTCTATGCTTTTGTGCCAGTACCATACTATTTTGATTGCTATAGTTTTGTAATATAATTCGAATCAGGAAATGTGATGTTTCCAACTTCATTCTTCTTGTTCAAGATTGCTTTAACTATTCAGGGTCTTTTTTGGTCCCATAATAATTTTAGAATTGTATTTTCTATTTTTGTGAAAAGTCTCATTGGAATTTTTATTTATTTATTTTTATTAGTACATGTGTGCAGTACATAATGGAATTTTTTGTAATAGATTGTTCTGGGGAATATGGACATTTTGAAGACATTAATTCTTTTGATTTCTGAGCATCTTTCCATTTATTGGTGTCTTCAATTTCTTTCATCAATGTTTTATAGTTTTCAGTGTACAAGTCTCTCAATTCCTTGGTTACATTTGTTCCTAAGCACTTTATTCTTTTTGATGCTGTGGCTTATTATTATTATTATTTTTTTACATTTTAATCCTCCCCTTTAAGACAGTTTTCTTTCTCCCCAAAGTATATTATTTAAAATTTCCTTTGTAATAATTTCTTGGTGATAAACCCTTTCAGCTTTTATGTATCTGGTGGAATTTGGTATATTTTGGAATGGAGTTGGCAGGATTTGCTGATTATAGGAATAGAGAAGGATAATGAGGGAAAGAAGGGAGCCAAAAAGAGTTGTAGTGGAGTACTCACTCATGGCAGACACATGAGAGACAGATAATGGGATGGGAAATGAGGAGGGCCATTTCTCAACCTAGCAAGCTCTTTGGTGCTCAGCTATGAATAAAAGCTCCCAGTGGACATGGAAACCTAAGAATTGAATCCTAGGTCCTCACATATTTACAGACAATTCCAGGTGTGTTCATTCATTTTCTAATTCTCTCCTCACCTTTCTCCTCTCCTTCCCTATATACTCTCCCTGCTCTTTTTCTTCTTTCTTCTTGTGTCTGTGCTGGAGGTGGCACCCAATGCCTCATGCATGCTAGGTAAGCACTCTGTTATGGCTTGTATCTAGATGCCCTACAAAGTCTTATATGCTCATACATGGAGGTTTTCAGAGGTGGCTGGATCTATGGTGTGTGAATATGGGTTAAGGGTGTGTGAGAACTAAATTAGTCCACTGATTGGTTTAGCATAGTTCTGGGTATAGGTAATGGGAAGGCGCATACTGCATGTGGGTGACACCAACCAGAAGTCTTATCCAGAACCCTGGATAGAATATAAAGGAAAGATGGAAGGCAGGTTAGCTGCTTCACTGCCTCCTGCTTGACCTGCCATGGACTGTTTCTCCTCTGTGGTGCCCTTCTACCATGCCATGCTGCCTTAGAGACAGCAAACTATGGACTGAAACCTCTACAAACTGTAAGCTAAAATAAACCTCTCCTCCTTTAACTTGTGGGTGTCAGGCATTTTGTCTTAACAACTAGAAAGTAACTAAGACACACTCTGTTCAGTTTACTTCTGGACTTAGCAAGTCTACTATTCATTAATTTGTTTATTATCTAATTTGTTATTTCAACATTTTTCTTTTTAAAGCATCTGCTATGTGTTAGGCATAATGTTATGTGATGCGGGTATGAAAACAGGCAAATCTGTACAGGGACTGTACCTTTGTGGCTCATTTAGCTATGTGGGAGATACACAAAGTAAAAAGGTAGCCAATAAGGGAAATAAATGTGAACTTGTGACTATGATAAGGATGAAGAAATATCCAGTGCTCTGAGAATCTACAATGAGAGGTTTAACTGTCGGGAGGTCAGAGTAGGGATCTCTGAGGAAGCAAAATTTGAGCTGAGAGCAGAAGGCTATGGAGGAATAAATGAGGCTGCAAGTGGACAAAAGCCCTTTGTAGGTTGAGGAATGGCAGATGCAAAAGCCCTGTAGTAGGGAGAGGGGAGCAAAAGGTGAGTCACAGGAGCAGGTAGAGGAAAGAAGTGGTGCTGGTGGAGTCTAAAATGATGGGAGGGGCAGACTGAGCTGCTAACAGTCCGCACAGGGGGGTGTCCTTATCCTAGGAATAATGGGAGCTGCTGATATATGTTAGGCAGAAGGAGTGGTTAAATCAGATTTGTGTTTTGAAGAAAAACAATGCAAGCTTCCTAGCTTTTCCCTCCGCAGTTGGCTGACACAGGAGACTGCAGAGTGACTGGTTTTTTCCAAACAGCAGCTCTCTGGCTTTGTAGGAGAGAAGTCTGGGCATGTCCACTTGGGGGGGGGCTGGGTCGAGGTGGGGGCCTGCTGGAGGTGGAGATACAGATGAGGATGACCAGAGCGGGCTTTGTGAGACAGCACCGGAGTGTTGATTTCCTCCTCTATGCTTTAAGCCAGACTCTTGGAAATATCTCCTATGCCTCCAGGAAGCAAAGGAATAATTAATTAAGAGCAGCCAAAAAAGCCCTCATAAACCTTTTGATCTGGTGCTGCCTGGGCCTCCTCCTCACGGGCAACGTGAGACACTGCAGCAGGAGCAGAGCAGGCAGGAGCTGCCAGTAGCTCTGCGTTCTGTGACTGCTCTCCTGGTGGGGCCTTCCCTCCTCCTTGTCCCCTCTGCCTCTGAGCCTTTGGAGCCCTCATGGGGTTAGGAGGGGGCTCAAGGTGAGCCAGAGGAAAAGCAGTCAGTGAGATGAAGGACCAGGAGGGAAGGCAAGAGTCAGAAGGAAGAGGGATTTGCAGGGTTGGATGTGGAGCCCATAAGCAAGGAGGGTCCAGGAAAGACCAAGCTCTGGGTCTCGGCTTCAGCGCACCTCACCAGCTGTGTGACTTGGGGCAGAGGGCACAAGCTCTCACCTGACCTCCAGGTCCTCATCCATGGGCAAAGGATTCCCCAGGGTTGCCTGCACACCTGGGCATGTGGCGTGGGCAGGGTGGCTGTGAATAAAGATGGCACAATTCCTATGGAGGATCAGCAAAATCAAGAGATTTTTGAGGAAAAATTGTTATTTTTATATTAAAACAAATGCTGACATTTTGGCCCCAAAAGCAAATTTATACTTAAAAAAAAAAGATATTAAAAGGCAATGTCAAAAAATTTGTTCATGCTCTTTCACCTAATATTCAGGGTTTCTGAGCGTGGAAGGCTGACGCGACCAGATTCAATGCACTAAAGGTGCCCTCCAGCTCTGTAGGGCTATGATTCTTTGGTCTATAATGAAGATCAAGGAGAAGGAGGGTTATGCAATATGCGAACAACAAAAGGATTTAGGCAGCCCTTTAGTTTTCAGGAAAGGGTATTAATGTGGGTGGTGAGAAAATGGAGTTGGTGAGACTTAGCTGTGCCCTACATTCTCTCATGCCCCGGCTTTGAAACCTCCTGTTCCTCTCCCCGGAAAGCCCTCATCCTTCCTGTCTGCCTGGTTTACACATTTGGACCTCTTCTAGGGGATGCTTTGTCATTTCCTGCCTTCCCACTTCAGCCCTCTAACCTGTTGACTTGGGTGCTACTCCTCCACTGGTACCCTCCAAGGACGCTGCGCACAACTTTGCATGGGGCACTCACTGTTCCAGATGACACAGTGTTTATTTCTCCCACCACATTAATCTGTTTAGTCCTGCATATTGTTTAGAGAGTGTGAACAATACGTTAGACTGGGCAGCAGCTCTTCATGACCTACCTTACCTGCCTCTCTCGCTTCATGTCTCATAACTCTCTGAAATTTGGTCTGAAATTTGGGCATGCCTAACCACTGGTATTTCCTCAGAGGCACCCTGTTGTCTCCTGTCTATCTGTTCCTGTTTCCTGGAACGTTGTTTTCTGTAATGTTCTTTTACCTTTGTCCATGTAAAGAATTTCTCTTTGTTCCTCAAGACTCAGGTCAATTGCCTCTCCTTGCAGACGACTTTTATGGCCTTTCTTGATTTCCCCAGATGGATCCTATCTCCTTGGAAACGCTTCTACATCAGCAGCTACCTCATGTCCAAGGTCATATATTAGCATGTCTTCTAGATAGACAGATCATGAGTCCAAGCCTGGACCTAACTCAGTGTAAAAGGTCACGTCAGTGATGAGCGGTTGAGAGTGTGTGGGTGAGAAAGTGCATGGATGAGGAAAAGAAAGAGGAGGAATTAAAGTAGTACTGTACTTCCGTAACTGACCTCCCCTCTCCCTCATTAGTCCAAGCAAGAGGTTAAATTCTTGGTTCTCGAGGCAGAGTGTCAGAGAAATGAGGATGAGCCAGTGAAGGAGGTGGGGAAGGAGTAGTTAGTGAGGTCACGGGTCAACTGAGACAGGTAACACCCAAGAGCTGGATGGAGAGGAAGAAGTGCCAAATGAGGGGGGGCAGGGTGAGGTGGTGGTAGTGGGTAGTGACGTGGTATGGGGTAAGTATCTGTGAATAAAAAGCAAAAGGAGATGGAGAAATCATGGGGGCTTTGAAATTTATAACAACTTTCTAGGAAGTGAGTCTCTTTATTTTAGTATAACTAGCAAATATATAGCAGAAATTAAAAACATTGGGCTGGGGATTTAGCTCAGTGGTTCCACCACCTGCCTCGCAAACACAAGGTCCCGAGTTCGATCTCCAGTACCAAAAAACAAACAAACAAACACAAGCAAACGTTTTTACTCCTAAACAGAGAGGAAAATAAAAATCATTTTCTCTATTGGCAGGTCAAATAGAGCTCCCAATTCATGTCTTCACAGGAATAAAACTCACTTCAAAAATGTCATTTCAGGAGTGTCAAATTGCCTAGACAATCAGTTTGTGTGTGCTGACCAGAGGAAGTCTAATATGAGCCCCAGGGATGGTAAACAACAACCTTGAAAAACAGTTTTTAAGTGACTAAACCCTGCCCAAACTTGCCATAGAAAGTGCCTGAGGTTGTGCTACAGCCTAGCTCTTCAGAGTTGACCTCCTCTCTTTGCAGCTTCCTCTTCCCCTGGGTGGGTGGGGCTTCCTGCTGAAAGTTGGTTGGCTTCTGGCCAGATATCAGAGCCTTCATCCTCAAGTGTCACTTCCTGTCAACTATCCATTAATCTAACTAAAAATTGCCCAGAATGTCTATGCTGGATTAAAGGTCATCTAGATCAGGACTTTCCAAATATACAGTGAGCCACAAATGCAAGCTACATATGTGATTTTAAATTTTTATTAGCCATATAGAAAAAAAGTAAAAGATGATGCAAGAAACATGAAAGAGAAATTTGGAGTATTTTGTTATTATATGGTACTCAAAATACCTATGAAGTGGTACAGTGTTATTTCAAAATTGAAATGGTGTTATTTAGAATTGGGTTACTTACAAATGTATATTGCAAATTCTAGAGTAACTACAAAAGAAAGGTAAAAACGAAATATAACATATGCTAAGAATAGAAATGGAATCATATAAAATGTTTAAAATTACAAAAGGCAGAAAAAAAGTGGAAGTTAAAAATGGAAACAAAGAACAGGGGCAATAAATTGAAAACAGTAAGAAATATGGTGCATATTATCCACTACAATTGTTCCCTAATATCTGATAGGGGATTGGTTCCAACACCATCAACCGACTGTATGCAGTTGGTGTTTATCAACTACATCATCAAATAGCAGCAGAATATACACCAAGATGGACAACATTCAGGGCCATATATTGTACATGGGTAAATTTAAAAGAAGAGAAATCATATAATTTGTGCTGTCAGGCTACAATGGAGTTAAACTAGAAATTAGTATCAGAAAGATAACTGGGAAATCTCAAAATACATGAAGATTAAATAAAATGCTTCTTAGTTACACATAGCTCAAAGAAGAAATCGCAAAAGAAATTTAAACATATTTTGAAATACAGATGAAAATACATCTTACCAAAATTTGTTAGATGCAGCTAAGGCAGTACTTACAGGGAGATTTTTAGCATTGAGTACATATTATAAAAGAAAAAAGATCTAAAATCAATAATCTAAGTTTCCACCTTAGGAAACTAGAAAAAGAAGAGCTTATTCATAGCAAGCAGAAGAAAAGAATTAGAGCATAAAGCAATGAAATTGAAAATAGAAAATCATTAAAGAAGATTAATGAAACTAAAAGCAGTTCTTTGAAAAGATGAGTAAAACCAGTAAGCCTCTAGCCAGGCTAAGGAAGAGAGAAAGAGAGAGGAGAGAAAAAGAGACAAAAAAAAGAGGATACAAATTATCAATATCAGAAATGAAAGAGGGGACATTACTACAAATCTTAATAAAGAAATAGCATAGATAACCCCATGCACACAAATTTGATAGCCCAGATAAAAAAGACCAATTCCTTGAAAGACACACTGCCAAAACTGAAATGACAATCTGAGTAGACCTACACCTATCAAATAAATTTAAGGAATAATCAATACACTTCCACAACAGAAAACACCAAGCCCAAATGGGTTCACTGGCTAATTCTACCAGACATTTAAGGAAGACATTGCATAAATTCCTTACAATTCCAGAGAATAGAAGCAGGGGGAATATTTCTTAGCTCATTTTATGAGACCAGCAAATCCTAATGTTGTAAAGAACATTAGATGAAAAGAAAACTACAGACTAATATATCTCACAATTGTAGACGTAAAAATCCTCAACTAAATATTAAGAAATGAAATCCAACACTGTATATAAAGAATCACACACCACAAACAAGTGAGATTTGTCCCAGGAATCCAAGACTGTTTCAACGCTCAAGAATCAATTAACATAACCCATCACATCAACAGGCTAATAAACAAGCAACAAGTAAAATTTACACAATCCTGCTCGTACATGCAGAAAAAACATTTGACAAAAGCCAACCGCCACTCATGATTTAAAAAAAAAACTTCCCCTTCTTGCTAAAGGATGTCTACAAAAAACTTATAGCTAACATCTTATTGGTAAGAAAGTTAAAGTTTTCTCAATAAGGCCAGGTACAAGGTAAGGATGTTCCCTCTCATCACTCTATTTCAAAATTGTGCTAGCTCCAGCTAACACAATAACAATAAAGAAAGAAAGATAAAAGTTATGCATAAAGGAAGAAGTAAAACTCTCTCTCTCTCTCTTTCATTTGCAGATGACTTGATTATCTATGTAGAAAAATCCAAAAGAATCAAGAAAAGAACTTCTGAATGTAATGATTGAGTTTGAGGATACAAGGTTAACCATTTTCCTATAAAACAATAATGAACAAGTGGAATTTGATATTAAAAACTGAATATCATTTATATTAGCACCCCATAAAATAAAATATTTAAATCTAACAAGATACATACAAGATCTATATAAGGAAAACTATAAAACTCTGATGAATGAAATCAAGCAAGAACTAAATAAATGGAGAAACAGTCCATGTTCATGGATAGGAAAACAATGTTGTTAAGATGTCACTTCTTCCCAAATTGGTCTATAGATTAAAAAAATCTCAATCAAAATCTCAGCAAGTTGTTTTATGGATACCAACAAACTGATTCTAAAGATTATGAAAAATCAAAAGACCCAGAAATTCAACACAATAGTGAAGAATAAAAAAAACGTTGAAGGACTATGTCAAGACTTAATATGAAGCTTCAGTAATAGAGACAGTTTGGTATTAGGTTAAAAACCAGACAAATAGATCAGTGGAATAGAATTGAGAGTGCAGAATCAAACAGATATAATGTAGTCAACTGATCTTTGAGCAAAGTCAATATGATGAAGAAAAGATAGTATTTTCCAAAAATGATGCTGGAATAACTGAATGTTCCCATGCAAATACTTGACTTCAAACATAGACCTTACACTCCTCGAAAATTTAACTCAATATGGATCACTGACCTAAATGTAAAGTGAAAAACTCAAATGCCAAGAACATAACATAGGAGAATGCCAAGATAAACTTAGGTATGACACTGACATTTTAGGTACAACACTAAAGATCATCTATCAAGGATATAATTAATAGGCTGGACTTCAATCATGAAAAAATTCTCTGTGAAAGACAATGTCAAAATAATGAGAAGACAAGCCAAATAGATGGGGAGAAAATATCTGCAAAAGAAATATCCAGTAAATGACTACTGTTCAAAATATACAAAGAAATCTTAAAACTCAACAATTAGAAAACAATCCTATTAAGCAATGGTCCAAAGGCCTAATGGACTTTTCACCAGAGAAGATATACAGATGGCAAATAAGCATATGAAAAGACATTCCACATCATGGGTCATGAAGAATTACAAATTAAATCAACACTGAGATACTACTACACATCTACTAGAATGGTCACAATCTAGAAAACAGGCAACACCAAAGCCTAATGAGGAGGTAGGGTAACAAGAACTCTTATTCATTGCTGGTAGGAATTCAAAGTTGTACAGTCCACTGGAAGCTGGTTTGGGCAGTTTCCTACAAAACAGAACACTCACACTATACCATCCAACATAGTCTGCCTGGTATTTACCCAAAGAAAATGAACATTTATGTTTACACAAACATCTGCACACACATACTTGTCACAGGTTTATTCATAACTGCCCAAACTTGAAAGCAAAGAAGATGTACTTCAGTGGGTGAATGGATAAACCCATGGCACATCCATAAAAGGAATATCATTCAGCACTAAAAAGAAACTAGCTACCAAGCCATGAAAGGACAAAGAAAAACTGATATGCATATTATAAGATGAAAGAAGACAATCTGAAGATACCACATACTATGTGATTTCAACTAAATGATGAAGCAGAACTATGAGTTTGGGAAGGTCTCTTATGGGACAAGTGAATAACCCATCCCTTCAATTAGAGATGAAGCTGCTGAGTAGGAGAGGGGAGTAAGTGAATTGGTCAAAAATATATAGCTTGTTGGTATTGGAACCAGTCTCTCGGTTCCCAATCAACAAATTTCTGAAGTGTTCTGCTGTTCAAAAGAAATCTTTGATTAGTTACTTTTTGGTATCTTAATTTTCATACATTGTATATTAGTCAATGCTAATAAAAACCCCTTTTTAACCACAATTTTCCAATCCCATTCCTCATATTTTGCTTAGTGACTGTGTGCATCAGAATCACTAGGAGGACATGTTAATAGTGTACATTTCTGATCCTACCCCCTAAAAACTCACAGGCCGTAGGAACTTAGTGGGGCCCAGAACCTGGATTTTTTAACAGTTGCCTAAATAATGCTTATGATGTCATTGGTCCATGCGCCAACGTTAAGAAACATCCTACCAGCATCTTGGTTGTTATGGATTCCCATGGTCTTTACGTTGGGATCTTCAAAAGACTGCCACAGGGGATTCAGAAAGTCTCATTTCAAAAACCTATTTCATCTGTAATTTGCATAGTCCTTGCATGTGCACATACATCCCTTCCAGCCCTGGCAGCTCTTCCAAGGTGGACTGTTCTCTTTACTGTAACTTCTAGCATCAAAGTGCTAGGAGTAACTTCTCATTGGATGAGTAAGGAATGAGGGCTGACTTAACGAATAACTGAGGAATGAATGAGTGAATGTTGTGGAAGATCTTGTGTCAAAGATGTAAAGCAACAAAGATACAATTCTTAGACATTTTTCTCTGCAACTGTTTACCCCTTTCTGTTTTGCACTGGTTTTCCTTTAGGTCTTGGTGACTTTGTATCCTGGGGGCCAGAAGAAAAAGAAGTGTCAAGATCTTTAGAAAAGTGTCATTAACAAGAATATAGTGTGCTTATAAATGAGTTAGAATTCTTTACTGCGTGATACCTTGAAGGACAGGGCCAATTTCTTCTGCTAGGAGCGGAATGAGTCTTGGTTTAAATCTTGAATGACACTGGCACCTGGAGATATAAAATAATTCGCCTTTATGATTTGACTTTGGTGGGATTGGTTATTCTCTAGGTATAACAGCAAGAAAGACATGGAAGGGCTGAGCCAGCTTGTGGCAAAGAAAATTTATAGAATTTTTGAAGCCATCTACAGGATGTTGTTTTAATTTTTGAGGGGAGGTTGGGGACTCCAGCATCTAAGCACACGCTCTACCACTAAGCTCTACCACCCCAGACCTGCTTTAAAATATTAAAATATCCCATCATTGCTAGCAATGTGCCTTACTCTCTGTACTTCTGTTACACCATCACCACTTCCACTGCCATGGCCGCCACCGCCACCGCCTCTGCATCACTTTCCACGGCTTCCATCATCATCTCTGCAACCGTCCTCCTCCTCCCAGTCCCACTCCCTCTCCTCCTTCTGCTGCTGCTCCTACTCCTCTTCTGCATTTCTTTGTTATTTGTCATCTTTTTGACCTATGCCACCACTTAGGGAGCTATTATAAGATCTGCCTGTACATTCTGTGTAACCAAGTAGGGTGATCTGGCATCGGAAGAGGCGGGTACCTCTATGAAAGCTGAATATAATACATTGTAACACTGACGACCTTCCTTTTTCTAATGAGAAGGGGTGATAGTTAAGGGTAATTTTAAATCTATTCTTCAAACAGATATAAACTCAGTTAATATTCCTGATGGCTAACAGCATACACTGCCCTATAAAAATACCTCAGTGTATCAGAAAGTTATATATGAAATCCTTTCTCTTAATGGTGCTCTAACTTATCTTGGAGGGGAATCAGAGGGAGTCCTACCCCACAGCACCAGCAGGGTAACACTCTGGACACCCTGCAGGCGGCGGCTGCCAATGGGAACTCTGCTTTTGCAGGGTCAGGTGACATAGGCCCATTCCATGGTTCTTCCTCCTTTAGAGAGTGAGGGAGGAGCCAGTCTCGGGGGAGCAGAGATGGCAGCAGGGGAGAGGTGCGAGCTCTGGCTCCCCTCTCTGGAGGAGGAGCTGGATTCCAGGGAGAAGGCTTTGTAGCCTTGGCAGTGGGACCCGGGCTCTGGGCACAAGTGGGAAGACAGCTGGCAGATGAGTGGCTCCTTCCTGTCCTCCAAGGGGAGACTCTGCCCCTGCTGAAGGTTGTATTCGGGGGAAGGGCTGCTCAGTGGACTGTGTAGACACCTCTGTGGCCACTGGCCCATGACTCACATTCAGAGGTGGGGGACTTGGCACCTCCTATCCTGCCACCCGGTTGGTCTGACTACAATGATCACCTGGGCTGGGGACCCTGAGAGCACCAGACCCACTTAGGACCTGGTGACAGG
The DNA here is from genome assembly GCF_000247695.1 of Heterocephalus glaber. The sequence continues at coordinate 3,703,352 of NW_004624858.1, read as the reverse complement.
TACTACATTGCTGAGCAGTGGGCGGTGAGGGATGCAGAGCGTGTGTCTGGCGAGACACCTGGCCAGCCACAATAGGGGGCCTGCTGTAGACCCCAGAGGAGACACTCGATGGGGCATGGGAGATTGAGGGAAGGTCAAAGGAGCCCCAGTTCTTCCACACTTCCTAGTTCTCATCTGATTTACAGGATCAGGCAAGCTTGGTGAAAGTAGATGTGATAGTGAAATCCAGCAGAGTTGCTCCTGAATACTTCTTTCTCCACACTCTGGACTCATTTTTCCTGTCTAGGAAACACCTGCTACTTCTCAGCAGTCACAGTGTTATTGGTCAAGCTCCAGGTGGGGATGAACAGCCCAGCTCTGTCTTCAGGAGGGGTCTGCAGACATGACCCTGCAAGGGTGCTTCTGGGGCCCCTGTCCTTCTCTAGGAGCCTTTGATATCTCCCAAAAGAGGTGAGCACATGGTCCTTCACAGAGGACTTCATCTCAGAGAGAAACGGAGCACTGTGTTTAGTTTGGTCTGTCCTTGACGGTCTGTCTTTTCCTGTCACTAAGCATTGCAGCGAAGTTCCTCTCAGACTTGTCAGGATGCCTTCTCTCAGTGTCCATCCCATTATCATTAGGAACAATGACATGAGGTGGATTTCAACTGTGATGCACTGAAATCTATGAAATTATTTTAAAACAGAGTCTTGGGATCTGCAGATTTAACATTTTCACTTTCAGGATTTGTTTGTTTTCCAACCCAGTGACCCCTTCATGTAGAGTTTACCATTTTGCCATGGTACAAAACTGGTGTGAGTGGACGAGCCTCATGACAGGCAAATGAACCAACCCGGCCACCCAACCACATCTCAAATCTGCCTCGTTGCTGCTTACAGTTGGTTTTCTGAGGGGCGATCATGACTTTGGGGTTTTCTAAGAGTCTCACAACGTAGACATTTATTGTATTTGCTTTCATCTTCTGCAATAAGTATGGAAGGGTAAAACAAGCAACCAAGTGAAGATCTCCTTCTAATCCCAACCAACTCAAAGGGACACTGAAGTCTCAAATATAAAATCCTGGGTGTCTTGGGGCACTTGTCATGGACCTGTACCCTGGGTGCGAATGTGCTTGTGAGATTGTTCTTATCCTTCTGATGATGATTTTGGCTAGTGTCCCAGATCTGAATTCCATAAGTACCCATTATAGTGGATTGGGCTGTGGGGAGGATCCAGAGGTAGATTTACAAATCTATGCAAAGTGACGGGCAAGTGAGCAGGAGGCAGAGGGAGGGCAAAGTCCCAAGGGTGAGCATCAAGATGATTCTATGTTATTAGCTCAGACATTTGCTTCAAAAAGTGTCTCTTTCTTCCTCTCCCACGCTTCTGTTTCTGACGCATAAACAAGATCTTGGAAAGGTTTAACAGACAAAATACCTTTGGGCAGAATGTACTTTGTTGACATAATTTGGATATGTTCTGTTCGTACTGAGTGGTAGAGCACTAATCTGATTAGCTGGGAGTTAGAAAAGTTGAGATTCACCTTTCTTCTATCTCCTGAGTAACAGGAACCATTTGTGATTTCTGCAAACTAAATTAACCTTGCCTGGATGAGAGAGGTTTTCTTTTTGAGTTTTGCCTTTGAACAAGTTCAAATCTAACCTGAGGAACAATTTAAACCATTCATTCATTTGAAAATAATATACTTGGCGGGGTAGACACTATGGGAATACAAACACATAAAGGGATGAAACCATTGTTAAAGTCCACTAGGGTTCTGTTGAAAGTATCATGTGTCCAAGGATTTGGAATGGAAAACAAAAATATTTGGACAATTTAATGAAAAGTCAGTCAAAAGGGACACTGGATCTTACGTAGAAAAATCAGTTGCCATATGGGATTTTCTCCTTTTCTGTCAGCTCCTCGGTCTCCTTCACTAGTGCTTGAGATGAGGTGATGCAAGATGGAATAGCATCTCGGTTTCTCCGTGGGGGACTCGTTTTAAGTTAAAGATTTTAGTTTGGTTTTCTCTCCTGGTGTAAAGTACTCACAGATTCTATTTCATCTGCTCTCTGTCTACTTACTTGTTTTGCTCTTTATTCTTCATCTTCTTCGTTCGGAGGCAGAGGTGAAAGGAGAAGGAGAAGTGTTGGGAAACAGGAGGGAACAGAGGAAAAACTGGCAGCAGTAGCTGAGACCAGAGTTCGAAAAGCCAGGCCTACAGCCAGGATGGAGCTGGGGTGAGCAGGCTGGGGCTGGAGGATGGAGTTGGCTCTGGGAGGCTTGCAGTTGGAACAGCAGGACAAGGAGGAGACAGGGCAAGACGGCCGAAATGGGCAAGGATGGCATGGAGGCAGAAAACATTTGGAAGAAAGGAGATGAGAGAAGGGAAGGTGACCAAAGACTAGTGAGGGAGGGGCCTCTGCTCTCACTTAGGGTCCGCACAGGTCCAGCTCTCTCTACCCGGGTCACTTCCCTATCTATTTTGCTAGAACCTATTGCCTCGTCTTCAGTACACCATTTTGACCTCCAAATGGACCTCCTTGTGCCTCAAGCATTTTTGCTCACCCTCCTCATGGTCCTCACCACACAATGTGTGGTGGTTTCTTCCCTGTAGGTACCGCTCACCCGCCCGCAAGCCTTCCAAGGGAAGGGGCCCATCCATCGTGTTCGCCATGCTATTCCAAGTCAATGCTCAGCTCAGGCTATGTGCTCATGAATATCTGATGAGACACTGTCAAATAAATGTCAGGCCCTGATGGATGTTGCTGGAAAAGGAAATGCATCAGCCCTTTCCCTGAGAAAATAAATTCCCATCATAAGACTTCTGCCCCATAATGTTTCATATATCACCAAGCAAGGCGAGCCAGCTCCTGCCTGTCCATTCCTATTTCCTCACTGACCCAGGGGCTGGTACCACACCGGGCTACCTGTGCATGGCCTTTTGAAATGCACTTAGTTGGATTGCTCCTTCCTGGTTTGCCTTCTGAAGCCTTCCTGTTGTTAACAAAACATTCTTTAGGCATTCGTCAAACTCCCCGTGTCAAGTGGCTCTGCTCCAGCACACGACTTCCTGTAACCAGTCTTGATGACTTCTCACTAGTGTATTAAAAATAAAAAAGCATACCTAAAGTGGCTCATACCTCCCCTCTTCAGTGACCTCAGCCCCATGACTAGGAAACTGTGACTCGACCTCAGGAAAAAATACTGTTGGTGTCACCAACAGAAACCAAGGAACCTTCTGGGCTGGTCCCTGGGATATTTATAAATCCATTAGATTGGATTATTTGCACCACCAGCTCTCTTTTCTTTAGGGAATGCAAATGTTGAAGTGCTTTAAAGTGGAGATAAAACGACCCATGATTCATGTCCCTGTCTTTCTGAAGAGTTTCCTTGTATAAGCTCCAACAACCTCTGCAGTTACTTGAAGGTTAAAACTATTTTTCCCCAAAAGGAGAAAAAACATTTCACTTTTCTATTCATTGCTTTTCTCCTTCAACACCTGAAAAGAGAGGTGAATTTTTTCTCCCATTTCATTCTTAAGAGAATCTCTTTCTTACTTTCACTTGTCTAGCAAATTGAGCATTCAAAAAACCCAGAGTGTAATTCTTCAGCTAATCCTTCAAGAAGACTTTGGGATTGTTTTATTCTCTTTGTTTGTATTTATTGGCTATTAGACTAGCAAATTTTGGATATGAGCAGTTCAGGTTCTTGGCTAGCAGCATGCTGAGCTCATTACGCAAAGCTCATTCACCAGAGAAAATGCCTTGGAGTGCCTGATCTTAGCACAGAGAGAGATTTTTAAATGCTTCAATTCTGTTTTCTTAACTAGCCCCCTGCAGCTATGGAAAGGTGGGCTCTGGTTGGCATCTGGTCCAGTGGAATCAGGACAAAATCTCTTAAAACTCTGAATACCTCCAGGAGGCTTAAGAGGGACTCAGGTTCTGTGACCAGGAAGAAGGTAAAGCAGGAAGCAGGGCTTCCCGGTTCTCAGCGGACTTCCGGTTCACAGCAGACTTCCGGAGCAGTGCGGGGCTTGGGGACTGTGGAGTGTCTTATCTGCGACTTCCCAGCGGGACTGCGGCCAAATGGCCATATTCTCTAAACTGCATTCCTACTTTGCTGGTAGAGATATGGGACCCAGGGCACAAATGACTTGGAAACCCACAGGCAAGTTGAAGAGAAATTCCAGCTACTAGAACCACGTGTAGGAAAAGGGCTTTTCAATTAAGCAGTTTTTTTTGAAGACTTTTTGACTTGGATCAATTCCATGGAGAATTTCATTCACTTTTGGAAGCAGTTTTCTTCCAAAGGGTGCTTTGCTCTCTGATGGGGAATTTTCATACTGATATCTGTCCTCGGTTTCGAAAATCTTTCCTGAGAAGTCATAATGTAGAAAAACTGTTAGAAAGCACTTTGTGTGAAAGCTCCTTCACCCTTGAAACATCTCCTGAAAGCTAGGGGTGGGAAATGCTGTGTTAACTGTTACTATAGAACATATACCTGAGCTAATCAACTTATAAATAGAAAAAGCTTATTGTGGCTCACATTTTTGGAGATTTCAATCTGTGATCACTTGGTCCCATTGCTTTGGGCCTGTGGTTGCACATGGTGGGAATATGTGTGGAGCAACACTGTTTACCTCATGGCTAGGAAGGGGCTGAAGTCTCACTGTCCCCTCTGAGGGCACACTCCCAATGACCTGAAGACCTCCTACTAGGCCTCACCTCTTAATGGTTTTATCACCTCCCAGTAGGGTCTCAGGTTGGGGACCATACTTTAAAAAATAGGCCTTTGGGGAACACTTACGATCCAAACCATGCTGGGTCCTGAGGGTATATTTCTCTTCTACTACCTTCCCTGTCTTAGGAGAGAAACCCACATGTACAGCAGTAACTGGTGGTGTCCAGCTTTGGGTTGCCTTCTCCATTTGACATTGTCCTTCTTCCCAAGATGAGGACCTTCTGGTCCAAAGAACCTTGTGATTTTCTTTGGTTTAAATAATTCCCATGGATTCTATTTCTATTTATGCCACAAGGAACTCCCTCCACATTTAAAAAATGTAAAATAGAACCTCCTCCCCCCCAAATGGAATGAATTTACAGTGAAAATTACCCTTTCCAAGCTCCCCAGGCCCCTGTTTCCCCGGAGGCTACCACACTTTCTTCGATGTCCCTCCAGAAATATTCTGTTTATAAGTGTGTAAATGTGCATATGTGTACATATTCACATGCTTTAACTTTCAAAGATTGTTTTTTTCAACAGAGAAAAAGAAAAAGCATTTGGAATTATATTGAATAAATTCTATAATTTCTAATGCTGGGGTTGCTATGGGCCATGATAAACTCTACCTCCAATTTTTTTGTTGTTTTTTTTGTTACTGGGGATCGAACCCAGGACCTTGTGCTTGCAAGGCAGGCACTGGCACCACTGAGCGAAATCCCTGACCCATCTACCTCCAATTTTCTTTTCTTTTCTTAATTAATTTTATTGGTACAATTTAGGTATACAATATAATGACATTCATCATTGGAAATTTGCACCTTTACATGATCTCTCTTGGTTCTTATTTTTTTTCCCATTCCTCTGCCCTCCCTCTTCAATCCCTCTGTCCCTCCCTATTTACAAAGACTTTGCTTCCATTTTTTTCACTTTCTCATATTAATTCCTTTCCCCTACCCCTCCCACTTCCCCTTCCCCTTTGCCCCTTTTCTTCCTATTTCACATTATCTATTATACCTTTTAAACCTTATTTACACTTTCAGTTTCTCAACTTGAGAAACTATTCGATATTTACACATGTGTTCCTATTTATTTCACTTAAGAGTATCTCCTCAATGTGCATCCATTTAGCTATAAATGTCTCTAATGGCTTATTTTTCATGGCTGAGTAGTACTCCATTTTATTTAAAAAACCACATTTTCTTTATCCAGCCTTCAGGTGATGGGCAATTGGGCTGCTTCCAAGTTTCAGCTATTACAAATTGTGCCGCTATGAACATGGGTGCACATATATCACTGTGGTATGATGTGTTTAATTCTTTGGGGAAGATACCCAGCACGGGAATAGCTGGGTCAAATGGGACTTCCAGTCCTAGTTCTTTGAGGTATCTCCATACTGATTTCCACAGTGG